>JAGQAX010000016.1:440000-960000 GCA_019142605.1 Cephalopholis sonnerati
GAAGCAGCGTCTTCTCGGTAAGTAGAAATCAAAATAGACTAAACTTAGAGCAAAATTCCATGGCTAAGTCAGTTATTGAACTACTACAACAAATAGACAACCAGTTTGACAACCACACATCACACACACTGTCTCTCTCTAGGTCTTCCAGAACATGCTGTCATTCTGGATGTGAAGAACAGGTGGAACAGTCTGTTCCTGATGGTGGAGCGATTTCTGGAGCAGTTCCCTGCCATCCAGGCAGCCTCCATGGACCCTCGGTTAAAAAAATCAATGGAGAAGGACAGGTATTGTAGCTAAGGATGGACATTGATATTACCGTATTCCATTATCAATGTGAACTAATGTGCTCAAAAGGCTGTAGTCTAGCTAATAAAACAATGTGTATATTTTTTCAGACTGGAGAGGCTTTCTGATGAGGATTACAGAAAAGCAAAACAGTTTGTCAAAGTTATGAAGATCCTCTATACTTCAACCATCTGCATCTCTGCTGAAAGGAGTCCAACTCTGGGCCAGATTCTACCCATCTTGGGGAAACTCCAGCACCACTTCACAGTTACTGATGAGGACTCCTCCTTTACACAGAGCATAAAGGAGAAGATCTGGGATGACCTCTCAAAACGATACCAAGTGTGTAGCATAATCCTGATTTCTCAGTTGTTTTTGTTAGGTACACTCAGAGACATGACTACTATGCTATGTTTTAATGTTTTTACCTTGCAGGATGAGAGCATCAGGCAGTTCTTGGAGGAGGGCACAGCCTTAGACCCAAGATTCAAGACGAAAGTAGTAGATGGAGTGTGGACCAGACTAGAGGAGGAGCTGATGAGTAGGACCTCACAACAGGTGTTTATTGTTATTGGTAATATTTTATTCCTCTTCCATTGTAGATCAGTGTATATGACTCCCATAATCTATTGAATACAGAATAAAGGTGTAATGACCCAGGCCCAGCAGATGGAGCAGGACCTTGAAGAGAGAGCTGGTGACCATGACGACTCGTCTGATGAAGACTGTACAGCTGCAGTAGCAACGCTGGTAAAAATATATATAGACATCCTGTTTTTTCCCCCTATTTCATTTTCAGAAGAAAATTAACTTGTTGGCACCGCCCCTGATTGTCTTTTTTCCTTCTCTTTTTTCCTTGTCTTTTATGTTTCCAGAAGAAGCCAAAGCTCTCTGCCCTTGAGGAGCTATTTGCTGATGAGGACATGGCAGTTGAACTAAGACAAGAGAACACTCTCAGCACCGCAGAGAAGGTTCAGGGAGAGATACAGCGGTACAGAGGTCTGGCATCTACCCTAACCTCAGTGAATCCAGTAACCTGGTGGTGGCATGTGAGGGACACTCTGCCAATGCTATCAAACTTGGCAACCAGGTATCTCTGTGTGCAAGCATCATCCACACCCTCAGAGCGTACATTTTCTACTGCTGGGGACACCATCAGCCAGGAGCGGGCTTGTCTGTTACCTGAGAAAGCAGACATGTTGATTTTTCTGAAGAAGAACTGCTAAGTGAAGCCACTGTAAGATTTAAAGGTCCTTAGTATGCAGCAGTGAGCACTAGACACTGACTTGTCACTTGTTTGCAACTGTTCTTTTGCACTGAAAATTATTTGTTTACTTTTTATGTTAGAAAACTGCTTTGAGTGGAAAAATGCCAAGCTGAAAAATAAAACTCAACATTTGTACCATAATGTGTAATGTAATTTTCTTTTTGTTACAATTGATTTTATAAAATTGGTATCGAAAAAAGTATCGTTCAGGAACCGGTATCGAAGTGAAGGTATCGGTACCGGTATCGAAGATTTTTAAACGATACCCAGCCCTATATATATATATATATATATATATATATATATATATATATATATATATATATATGTATATATATATGTGTGTGTGTGTGTGTGTGTGTGTGTGTGTGTGTGTGTATATATATATATATATATATATATAAAATAATATAATATATATATATATAATGATCTCAGTGCCACTATATAATGATCTCAGTGCCACTCCGCTCAACAAGGCGGCCCACATAACAGAACAGGCAACGTGCTGTCTGCCCCTCCCACCCTCAAACCAGAACATTCTACTCCAATGAAAAACACGGGACACTAAAGCTGCTCATTTTGTCACACAGCTGAGCCACCTTAACACACAACTGTGAGCTAGGCAAAGTTAGCCACTGACCAACATTAATGCTAGCTTAGTTAACTTTAACACCACAGTTGTTTGAACATTTTACAAATGTTTGTTGTCTGTTTTGTTTGTCAATCTTCTGAAATCAGCTGCTGTTATTGCAATCCATATGACATAAGGTGAACAATTTCCTCTTCTCTGGACACCTGCTTAATTTTACACAGACAGAGACTCATTTAGGACCCAAAGGATAAAAGCTTAAATAGAAGGGGAGACAAAGATGCTGTCCTGGATTAACTTTTTGCTCTAGGGTACTTGGTCAACTGTGAGTGGTTAGTGGTTACTTAAAACATGAGTTTACTGATGTTATTATAGAGGGTGGAAATAAAAAAAAAAAACTGATGCTCCCCTTACTTTTTTTAAACTCAAAAATGGCAACATAATGAATAAGTTCCTCCACATTTTGTGTAAATGTTACTGTTATCAATTTGTGACAACAGGTGTCCCTGTATCACCAGGTTCATTCGGGAACGCCAAACACAAGTCGACCTTTGCCTGTCAGAGTCTCCCCTTCAGCTCATGCTGAACCTCCCGGAACATCTTCTTGTCCCCTTCCTTGAACGCCAGTTTTTTCTGGTTGAGGAGCTGCTTGATATTATTGTTAACCCAGGGTTTATCATCGGGGAAGCAGCATACAGTCTTTACTGGCATCACAGTGTCCCTACAGAAGTTTATATATTCTGTTAGAATATCTACCCTCCTGTCCATGTCAGGTTTACTGCCCAGTTTAAAATATTTGCTAAAAATTAATCAAAAAGTAATTAAATGTAATCAGTAACATTACTTTGATGAAGTAATTAAAATAGTTACATTACTTATATTTTTAACAGGGTAACTAAACTAAGCAAAAAAAAATGTGAAATGTGTGTTTGGTAGATTATTTCTTTGGTGTAACAATGCTTCTTGGCAATAAATCTTATGCCACTGGAAAGCCTGTTTATTTCCCCTTTAAATCGTGCCACATTTGTAAGGAGCATGCATTTGTGGGATGAGCAGCAGAGCTGTTTATGTGGGCTGCGCCCATGACAAATTTACCAGATCTTCTTTACCAATGCCAAACAAGTTTTTTTTTGGCTGTTGCTACTGACTCTTGTTTTGAGCTTCTGGTACCCCCAGATGCTGACAGTCAGGTGCTTGATTGGCACCTGTGAGAATGGGCCCTGCTTCAGTGGTCAGTTGGTGTCTGCTCCAAGAATCGGCATACCACGTTTGACTGATCTGGATAGGGCCCATGTGATAGGGCAACTTAAAGCTGGTGTTCCGCAAAACCAAGTTGCGGCATTATTTGGAGTGAGCCCTAGTACCATCTGCAAACTGAAGGCAAAGTTCCATATAACAGGGGATGACACAGACAAGCTGCGAAGTAGGCGTCCCTAGAAGACAGTACCCCAAGTGCCGTGTTAACACCCCTCATCCTGTCAGCACTTAGGAACCGTAGGCATAGGTAGGTCTTCTACAGATTTGCAGTCAAGGTTTGCAGGACGACATGGCCGACAGCTCTCTGCTCAGACAATCCGGAGTGGACTGCACACAGCCAATCTCCGGTCTCATAGGGCTGCCAGGAGGCCTCCAATGACTGCCCTTCACTGTCAGGCCCATTCGCGCTGGTGTCGGCAATACGTGCACTGGAACCTGAACATGTGGAGCAATGTTATGTTCAGTGATGAGTCCAGATCCTGCCAATATGTCTTGTTTCTTCAGACTTCAATCATCCAATCCACCAAACAACACCAAACAAGAGTCAACAGCAAAAAAAAATGCTCTTTGGCATTGGTAGAGAAGATTTGGCAAATTTTTCATGGGCGCAACCCCCATACTCAGCTCTGCTGCTCATTCCAAAAATGCAGGTTCCTTTAAAAGGGAAATTAACAGGCTTCCCAAGGGTATAAGGTTTATCATTTATTACACCACTGAACACTTGAACACTCAGTTTTTTCATGTTATCGGAGGAAGAGGGCAAACTGGATTGTGGGGACACCAGTGCCAACAGCAATCAAAGTACCAGTGACTCAAGCTTAAGGAATGAACACATTCAGACTTCAGAGGAAGTCACCTTTTTTTCTGTCTCTCTTGTTTATAAGGTCAGTAAATCTTTATTAATTATGGTTTCTGCCAAATGAACTAAATTACTGAATTGTGGACATCTCTGACTGAGCTAATGATGTGTAGCATCTCCATATTGACAAAAGCTTAAACATTTATATTTGTATGTGCAGTCTAAGCAGCTAAGTAGCATAAGCTCAAGCAGGTAGCCGACAATCCAGTGGGCTTTAAGAGGTTTGGTAATCTGATAAGGATGCCTCAGGGGCACCTCCCATTAGGGGTGTTCCAGGCATAACCACCTGGTAGGAGGCCCCAGGCAGACCCACAACACGCTGGGGGGATTGTACATCTCATCTGTCCTGGGAACGTGTCAGGATCCCACAGAAGGAGCTGGATAGCTTTTCTGGGAAAGCGACATCTGGAATTGCTCAGCCAGCCTACTCTTCTAAGTGAGAACATAATTTTAGGGGATGGGGGGATTTTTGAGACAGGGATAAGTTGGCTTGCCCCCAGTGGATGAGTGGAAAGTTGCACACAAGCATCCTGGTGCCTTTGTGGAATCACCTTCCTGTTTCGGTCCGGGAGGCAGACACCATTTCCACTTTTAAGACTAGACTTAAGACTTTCCTTTTTGATAAAGCTTATAGTTAGGGCTGGCTCAGGCTTGTCTTGGACCAGCCCCTAGTTAGGCTGACATAGGCCTAGTCTGCCGGGGGACCTCCTATAATACACCAAGCCCCTTCTCTCCTTCTCACTCTCTCTCTCCCTTGCTAGTATTCATGTCCTGTTCATGCATCTCTCTAACCCGGGTCTACTGCATGTCACTAACACGGCTTGTTCTCCGGAGCCTTTGTGCTCCACTGTCTTGCAGGTTAACTCGTACCGCAGCTGTGCCTGGATGGTGTGTCGTGGTTGTGCTGCTGCCGTGGTCCTGCCTGATGCCTCCCACTGCTGCTGTTACTATTAGTCATACCTGTACTATTATACGCATATCATTATTGTCACACACAGCACAGGCCAAAAGTTTGGACACACCTTCTCATTCAATGCGTTTTCTTTATTTTCATGACTATTTACATTGTAGATTCTCACTTAAGGCATCAAAACTATGAATGAACACATGTGGAGTTATGTACTTAACAAAAAGGTGAAATAACTGAAAACATGTTTTATATTCTAGTTTCTTCAAAATAGCCACCCTTTGCTCTGATTACTGCTTTGCACACTCTTGGCATTCTCTCGATGAGCTTCAAGAGGTAGTCACCTGAAATGCTTTTCACTTCACAGGTGTGCCTTATCAGGGTTAATTAGTGGAATTTCTTGCTTTATCAATGGGGTTGGGACCATCAGTTGTGTTGTGCAGAAGTCAGGTTAATACACAGCCGACAGCCCTATTGGACAACTGTTAAAATTCATATTATGGCAAGAACCAATCAGCTAACTAAAGAAAAACGAGTGGCCATCATTACTTTAAGAAATGAAGGTCAGTCAGTCCGGAAAATTGCAAAAACTTTAAATGTGTCCCCAAGTGGAGTCGCAAAAACCATCAAGCGCTACAACGAAAGTGGCACACATGAGGACCGACCCAGGAAAGGAAGACCAAGAGTCACCTCTGCTTCTGAGGGTAAGTTCATCCGAGTCACCAGCCTCAGAAATCGCAAGTTAACAGCAGCTCAGATCAGAGACCAGATGAATGCCACACAGAGTTCTAGCAGCAGACCCATCTCTAGAACAACTGTTAAGAGGAGACTGCGCGAATCAGGCCTTCATGGTCAAATAGCTGCTAGGAAACCACTGCTAAGGAGAGGCAACAAGCAGAAGAGATTTGTTTGGGCCAAGAAACACAAGGAATGGACATTAGACCAGTGGAAATCTGTGCTTTGATCTGATGAGTCCAAATTTGAGATCTCTGGTTCCAACCGCCGTGTCTTTGTGAGACGCAGAAAAGGTGAATGGATGGATTCCACATGCCTGGTTCCCACTGTGAAGCATGGAGGAGGAGGTGTGATGGTGTGGGGGTGTTTTGCTGGTGACACTGTTGGGGATTTATTCAAAATTGAAGGCACACTGAACCAGCATGGCTACCACAGCATCCTGCAGCGACATGCCACCCCATCTGGTTTGCGTTTAGTTGGACGATCAGTTATTTTTCAACAGGACAATGACCCCAAACACACCTCCAGGCTGTGTAAGGGCTATTTGACCAAGAAGGAGAGGATGATGGAGTGCTGCGGCAGATGACCTGGCCTCCACAGTCACCGGACCTGTACCCAATCGAGATGGTTTGGGGTGAGCTGGACTGCAGAGTGAAGGCAAAGGGGCCAACAAGTGCTAAACACCTCTGGGAACTCCTTCAAGACTGTTGGAAAACCATTTCAGGTGACTACCTCTTGAAGCTCATCAAGAGAATGCCAAGAGTGTGCAAAGCAGTAATCAGAGCAAAGGGTGGCTATTTTGAAGAAACTAGAATATAAAACATGTTTTCAGTTATTTCACCTTTTTTTCTTAAGTACATAACTCCACATGTGTTCATTCATAGTTTTGATGCCTTCAGTGAGAATCTGCAATATAAATAGTCATGAACATAAAGAAAACGTATTGAATGAGAAGGTGTGTCCAAACTTTTGGCCTGTACTGTATCCATGACAATTTTTCTTTCTGACAATTGCTGACACAGCCTACATTGTTTTCATTTTCTAGATCAAAGTACTGCCAAACGGCGCTGGTTTTTCAAAAAGACATCTCTCCAATTTCCTACGGTGCTGTTTTCAAACTCAAGTGTACTCGAGCATTTCCGCAGGGAGGGGGACTGCTGTCTCATGGCTCTGTAGTCCCCACTAATGGCAGGCAGCTGCATGACAGTTAAGTGGCCTTGTACATGAATAAAACATTAACAGGTTTAACCGACTAATATTTCTGGTGCCGACTAGCGAGGGGGCTGACGTTTAATCGTTTAGACGGCTAATCGCGCACATCCCTACTACTAACACCATGCCAGTATTATTGCTGTTTACCTGGATTTTGTTTTGTAATCTGTAGGTTTTGTTTTGTACTATTCTTGCTTAGACAAGATAGACAGCGCTTACAAATGCCCAGTTGCTTAACAAACTGACCAGATGTTAGAACTTGAATGAATTGACAAAAGAACTTTTGAACTATGGACTGAACATGTTCATGCTCTCAGGATCACACATCAGGCGCAATCCCGAGACCAAAGAAGGGATTCACTGGACCACAGATGATCTGTCATTTGTACAGATCTAAACTGGACATATGAAGGCTTTTCCTTTGGGTCTTGCCTTCTGAAATGGTGGCCGAGACCGCATGTTCCTTGTTTATCAAACAAAGACTCTAAAGCCATCTTTGATTCAGCCATCTTGTACTTTTCTGTTGTCAGCCATTTTCCTCTCTCTCTCTCTCTCTCAATTTTCAATTTCTTTTTTTTTTTTTCAATTTAATAAGCTTTATTGGCATGACTGTAGATTAACAATATTGCCAAAGCCATTACAAATTTACAAATAAGGTACAATAATAAAAGTAAGTCAGTGAAAGTCTCACACTCACACACACGTGCACACGTGCACATATTCACACCCATGCTTGTATGTAGTGACTAGTTAGAAATTGTGTGTTTTGTTGTGAATAAATACTTTTGGAATAATGCCTGCTGTCTGCTTAACATTGCACAACAGTGAATAAACAGTCAATCTCTCCTATATCAAGAACTCTAAAATCCTTAAGCCTTTACTATTAATATGGCAACTTTGGTTATAGTTATTGATTTAAATATTAATATGAATTCCAAATTGATAATTAAGTGTATTTTATGAGACTGATATCATGAACTGGCTACTGGCTATTATTTTTCCCTCTTTCAGAATGGTCCCCCACGAGGTGATTTAATGTAAAGTAAGTCACATTATTTAACATAGTTGATAATTATTATTAATAATTATTAATTACTTATGATAGCCATTTTGATAGACTGTTATGAGGTCAGGTCCAAACATGGAAATCTCATAATTGATTCTCATCAAGGCCATGTATAACCCATACCCTATTTTTGCCTGATTTTACCTGATTAAAAAAAAAAAACACTTGCTGCAGAAACTTCTCTGTCCCCAGAATCTGATTTCCCCGTGTGGGTCCTGATGATGCAGGACGGCAAACACCAAAACTGCCTAATCAATGAGTTTTCTGTCAGTCTGTAGAATTTCATGTTTACTCCTCTTGGTTTGTTTGCAAAAAGTCAGTGTGAACAGGAAGCGAACTGAAACTAAAATGCAAATATGTATCATCTTTATCCTCTAGTGCAATTGAACCAAACTTCAGATGTGAAAGCACCCATAGTTATCCGTTAAGATAATGTTCCCTTTGTCTGACAGTAACTGTTGTGTTAAGATGCTGCTGCTCAGCTGTGGCTTAATTCCTTTGTACTATAGTTTGTCTGGTTTCATTTTAAATCTAATACGCCCTTTTAATGACGTTTGCAAATCGGTAACGTTCGCTTTAGTTTAGCATGTGATTGTGTTTCAGCAAACACTGTACACTTACCAGAATCCAGTCCAGTTCCGCCATTTAGTGCATCGTCCTATTGACATGAGATAAACACAAACCTTTAGAACGCGATTATCAGAACACATATTTTTTGTGACTGCAGATTACCGCACTGCTGACAGATGATGGACCCACCATTTCTGTCCGACCGTTCAACCAGATCTGCGTTCGCACTGGCTGCCTGCTCCATGTTCACATAAAGGAATCGCAGGATCAAATGAACGCAAGTACATAAGCTACTGGGCCGGCTCACGTTACCGGGACGGTTCAAGTTACCGGGCTAACGCTTTACACCACTGCAGTACACAGAGACACTGCAAACTCAAGACAGCAGATTTACACCATTTTGACGATGTCATATGACACGCGGTGTATCATACAAATACATACCCGCGGAAACAAAACCAACAATGAACGTTCCCATGCACTGACGCTACCAACTTATCACTTTTCATTATTCAAATGCAAATAACAGTGTTTTGTAATATTAAAATAGCTAAACATTGACTTATTTTTTTTTTAGTCGCTAAATGCTGTGGTTCTGCCAGCTTTATTTAACCAGGAAGTCCTATTGAGATTGAGGATGCGTTCTGAAGCACACACTTTTCCCTTTTACTTTTAGTAGGTACTGCAGCTGTCCTGCCAGAAAAGCATGCTGGTTTACATACTGCTAAATTGCATCGGATGTAGTAGAACATCCTGGTATTTTTGGCAGACTGCATTTGACATACTATGTAATGGAACATATAAAATGTTTTTCTGGCATACTATATAGTGTGTTAGTGTGGGGATTGGAATACACAGTGAGAATCTATTTTACAAGAGAGACCTGGCCAATGTAGCAGCCAATCAAAACGCATTAAAATGCAACAAATACAACATGTAATACAAAAATCCACAATAAAAACTATTAAAACATCATGGCCTCTCAAGAAAAACAAGTACATGTCTCTATTACCACATTCTTTATGATGCCCTCAGATTCATCAGTTGATATAAGTGTATCTAATTTTAGATTGGTGAAGATTTTTCCATGCCCATGGTGCAGTGTTGAAAATGCAGATTGCCCCAGATCTGTTAAAACCCGGGGTACATAAAAAGCAACCACTTGGAGGAGCATAGCTGGTAACTACCAGAACTGAAACACTGAAGGGTGCAGAGGTAGGCTGGAAGTTTGCCCAGTATTGCCTTATAGATTAAAAAAAAAAAAAAAATCTATTTGCACTCCAGTACAAATAGCCTTGGCCCCTCAGCTGGGCTATTTTCACCCCTATATGACCTGTGACAACAAACTTTGAGCGTTTGTTTGATAGAAATTTTATTGTCAAGATCATAGCGCAAAAAAAGATTTATATGGCCCGGTGGCTTAGTGGATAGAGCAGTCGCCCTATATACAAAGGCTGTTACCGCAGCAGCCCAGGTTTGATTCTAGGCTGTGGTTCTTTGCAGCAACTCATTTTCTTTCTCTCTCCCCCTTTCACATGTAACTGTCCTATCTATTAAAGGCAAAGCGCCAAAAAAATTATCTTAAAAAAAAGAAAGAAAAAAAGAGAACAAATCATCAGTCTGAAGTGGCTTATCAGATTTCTGTAGGCTACATTTCTGAGCGATCATCCTTTTAACCCCTTTAACCCTATGGGCCCGAAAGACACGAAGTGCGTCCAAATTTACACCTGTTCTTCTATATGGATTTTCTCCGCAACCGTTCATCATAGCGAGAAGCCACTCATATCACGTGAAACAGCGGAACCACAACTTTTCGACAAGACCAAATATAAAGTTACATTAAAATGATGTACAGTCGTGGCCAAAAGTTTTGAGAATGACTCAAATATTGGTTTTTACAAAGTTTGCAACCTTAATTTTAATGATCGCAATTTGCATATACTCCAGATTGTTAAGAGGAGTGATCTGACAAATTGCAAATAATTGCAAGTCCCTCTTTGCCATGAAAATAAACTAAATCCCAAAATAACATTTTCATTTAATTTCAGCCCTGTCACAAAAGCACCTGCAGACATCATTTTAGTGATCCTCTCGTTAACACAGGTGAGTGTGTTGACGAGGAGAAAGCTGATTGAGTTAAATTAGCAGTCTGGATGCTTTAAAAGGGGGGTGGAGCTTGAACCTATGGGTCCTCATCTGTTAACCATGGTTACATGCAAGGAAACACATGCAGCCATCATGGCTTTGCATAAAAAGGGCTTCACAGTCAGGGTTATTGTTGCTACTAAGATTGCACCAATGTCAACTGTCTATTGGATCATCAAGAACTTCAAGGAGAGGGTGTCAATTGCTGTGAAGAAGGCTTCAGGGTGCCCACGAAAGTCAAGCAAGTGCCAGGACCGTCTCTTAAAGATCATGCAGCTGCGGGATCGGGTCACCACCAGTGCAGAGCTTGCTCAGGAATGGCAGCAGGCAGGTGTGAGAGCATCTTCATGCACAGTGAGGTGAAGACCTGTGGAGGATGGCCTGGTGTCAAGAAGGGCAGCAAAGAAGCCGCTTCTCTCCAAGAAAAACATTAAGGACAGACTAATGTTTTGCAAAAAGTACAGGAATTGGACTGTGGAGGATTGGGGTAAAGTCATTTTCTCTGATGAAGCCCCTTTCAGATTGTTTAGGGCATCTGGAAAAATGATTGTCCGAAGAAGAAAAGGTGAGAGATACCATCAGTCCTGTGTCATGCCAACAGTGAAGCATCCTGAGACCATTCATGTGTGGGGCTGCTTCTCATCCAAGGGAGTGGGCTCACTTACAATTTCGCCTAAAAACACAGCCATGAATAAAGAATGGTACCAAAATATCCTCCAAGAGCGACTTCTCCCAACCATCCAAGAGCAGTTTGGTCAAGAACAATGCCTTTTCCAGCATGATGGCGTACCATGATGGCGCACCATGCCATAAAGTAATAACTAAGTGGCTCGGGGAACACGACATTGAAATTTTGGGTCCATGGCCAGGAAACTCCCCTGACCTTAATCCCATTGAGAATTTGTGGTCAATACTCAAGAGGTTGGTGGACAAACAAAAACCCACAAATTCTGACAAACTCCAAGCATTGATTAGGCAAGAATAGGCTGCCATCAGTCTGGATTTGGTCCAGAACTTGATTGACAGCATGCCAGGGCAAATTGCGGAGGTCTTGAATAAGAGTGGCCAACACGCCAAATATTGAGCATTTGAATAAACGTGATTGAATTGTCAATAAAAACCTTTGAAATGCTTATAATTATAATTCAATATGCCCTAGAAACATCAGACAAAAGCATCTAAAAAATACTGAAGCAGAAAACTTTGCAAAAACCAAAATTTTTGCCATTCTCAAAACTTTTGGCCACGACTGTATAACAAAGCTTTCGTACAGTTTTGCAAACACATTACTCTTGGATGGATTACTCCCGAATGCGTGGTCGCACAGAAATGCCACGCATATCACATAAAATTGGTCCGATGATACCAAACACATCATTGTGCTGTCATCCCATCACGCCATAAATGCAGATCAATTGTCTACAATAAAAACCTAATGAATTTCTTTACAATCCATTATGTAGATCTTGTTATCAGTCACTTCATATAGTGAGGAATATCGTATCTTACCACGTCTTAGGCTTGCTTGTGTTTCTCCCTGTCTATCCACGTTTGTAGTCTGGCTTTCAAGATGCAAATATCTCCATATTGTCCAATATATGGTTGACACTCCATGAAACTTTGTATGACAAAATATTTCTGCAATTTGCCTTTTGTTCCAATTATTGAAGCATTCATAAGAAGACCAGCTCACTTCACCTTTGCGCACCCAGACAACTGTAGCCTAATTCTGCATGCATAACCTCAGGTCACGTTCGAGGCAGGTCAGTTCAGGTCAGCTCAAAGAGCAGTGAGCAAAATCCTGGGCACAGCTCTGATGTTCTTGACTGAGGAAGATTTGAATTTTTACATATTGGAGAACTCCCAACCTAAAAGGTTGTAAAAAATTTTCTGAACCATACAAAAAGGAATATGAAGCAATGCACTCTGTTTAGATCATAGCATTAGCTATACTTTTACATTAACTAGGGTGTAAATAGAAAAGATTGCTCTAAATACAAGGGTACAAATATTTGCACCAAGGAGGGTATAAACAGCACACATCACTATAATCCAGGGTACGAATAGCATACATTTCTAAGTGTACCCTGGTACAAATAGCAATATGTTGATATTTGCATTAACATTTATATCTGAGTGTCAGCACAAAAATAACATAAATAGCCGATGTGGTTGTAAGAAAATACAAGGACATTTTGGGTGTTTTTTTTGTTGACAAGTATGTTTCAGTTTTACTTTATTAGTCATGTAGATTGATTGTTGGCAGTTTCATCTTAAGGGCAGGAAAATCAATTTAATTACCCATATTTTGTGGAGGAATGATCACACATCGGTGATGACGGAACAGAAAGCATCCTTATTTCAAAGATGTGCGTTTGTAGGCTCTATCTCTGACAGCCCATGATGTCAGAGTAAGAACACGGAACAGATATTTGAAGAACTGACAGCACTTCTACCCAGGGAACTCCTGGAGGATGTGTCCAAGTTCATTGAGAATGCACAGACTTCACAACACTCCAAAGGCAAGAAACGACAGACACGAAAATTCCTGACACTACAGACTCAGGATATCCTGGCCAAGGGATTGCACGTTGCAGTAACACCAGAACAGATACACGTGGCAGATCTCATCACAGCAACAGAGTCAGCCATCAGAAACAACAAGTTGGCATACACAGAGGCAGAACAACTAAGACTTAAGGTATCAGCTGCTCTCGCTGGAGCAAAAACACCCCATCCCAACCTCACTATTGATGAAAGGACGGCCCTGGCATCACTGAAAAAAGACCAGAACAAAGTCATTCACAGACCACTGTCTTACCGACTGTACCTTGGGGAAGTCATCCCATGCATCTATGGACTCCCCAAGATACACAAGGAAGGAGCACCACTAAAACCCATCATCAGCATTATCAACTAAGTCACCTACAACATCTCCAAACACTTGGCTATGATCCTAGCTCCGCTGGTTGGTAATACTTCACACCACATAAAAAACTCAGGATTTTACCAACAAGACCAGAGAGATAACACTGGACTCTGATGAAACTTTGGTATCAGACGACGTCACTTCACTTTTCACTTGCATTCCCACCATAGAAGCAGCTTTGACAGTGGGGAAACGCTTGCTACAAAGCACCCTTCCCAACAGGACCTCCTTCACCCCAGACCACATTTGTGACCTACTGGATCTTTGCTTGTCCACCACCTACTTGTGCTATGGGCTCACCGGTGTCCCCCACAGTGGCCAACCTCTACATGGAAGAGATGGAAAAGAGGGCCCTAACCACCTTCACAAGAACTGTTCCAAGCCACTGGTTTAGGCTAGGCTACCGTACAAGGTGCCACCTGCTACTCAGTTTTTAACACACTCACACACCGATGGAAGCATCATCGGGAGCAATTTGGGGTTTGGTATCTTGCTCAAGCATACTTCGACATGCGGACTGGCGGAGCCGGGGATCGAACCACTGATCTTCCGATTGGTGGATGACCCGTACCTCTGAGCCACAGCCGCCCACAGTACACATTGAGAATGACAGAAACCTGAACATTGAGGTGTACAGAAAACCGACACACATGGACCAATACCTGCTGTTCGACTCTAACCACCCACTGGAGCACAAGCTGAAAGTCATCAGAACACTGAATCATCGGGCTGAAAACGTGCCCACCAGGTCAGAGGGGAAGGTGAAGGAACAGAAACACATCAGGGAAGCACTTCAAACCTGTGGCTACCCTAACTGGGCCTTTGCTAAAACCTCCAAAAGACCCAGAGCAGACAGAGAGGAAGAGACACAAAAACGGAACAACATTGTCATTCCTTATGTCGCAGGAGTATCCGAGAAACTCAGGAGGATTTTTAACAAACACTACATCCCTGTGCACTTCAAACCCAGCAACACTCTGAGGCAGAAGCTTGCCCACCCCAAGGACAAAACACCCAGGCATAAGCAGAGTAATGTAGTGTATGCAGTTCAGTGCAGACAGGAATGCACAGATTTGTACATTGGTGAAACAAAACAACCACTTCACAAGCGCATGGCACAGCACATGAGAGCCAGCTGCTTAGGTCAAGACTCAGCTGTTCACTTACACCTACAGGAGAAGGGACACTCTTTCAAGGACAGTACACATCTCCCCCATATTTGGGGAAATTTTATTTGACGTGTACTTTTGAGTTTAGTATCCCATCTGCTAACATGGAGGGTGTGGAACACTGGAAGGGCCGATTTGGCCGCAATTCAGAATTTCAGCAGTGCACCATTGGTGACAGCAACAGTGACAGAATCCACCATAGAGCTACCACAGGACTCAGTAAGCTTGTTTTCTAACTTGCGTAGCATATGTTCCTTATGTTAACATGTAAACTATATAAAACTAGCTAACGTTAGTCTTGCTTGGTACCAGCAATTAATGCCTGTGAAAAGTGGCCACTAAGGAAGAAACTGGAAACTGGAAATTTTATTATGTTTTCCTGTTTGTAAACAAAATAACAAGTTACATGTAAAAGTGTAAATTTTCATGTTTTCACTATTATTCCATTTAATTAGTTGATTTATTTATTTTCACTTTATTTGTTGCCTAACTGGTCAAGGTAAATAGTACAGTAAAAGAAGAGTGACGTAAAATACTCCCTCAGATAATAGAGATGGCTGTCTTTATCCAGAATCCAGTGCATTGTGTCTTGAACCTTGATGTTGTGTGTTTTTTTTCCCCCCGGTTTTATTTATCTCTGTATGCTTTTGTTTATCTGCTTGTTTGTTTCTTTGCTTGTGTATTCATTTATTTCCCCTAAGCACTCTTTTTTTGTGATACACAATCACAATAACAGGCATGTAGTTAAGTATTGGTATCTGTTTTTTGTTTTGTTTTGTTTTGTTTTGTTTTGTTTTGTTTTTTTTATTAAATCTTCTGGTCGCCTACAAAAAGAAATTAAAAAAAATAGAGATAAATAAAAAAATTAGACAGAGCAGCAGTCAGTCCTCGTGCTGGCAGACCTCTGCACCAGACCTCTTTTTTTGTGCATAGACTGTATAAATAATGAACATAGCTACTGTGACATCACTGCTGTTTTGAAGCTTCGAGTTCAGTATTTCACCTTGGTTTTTTGGACGCAGCAATGACCATACTTGGATGAGAGGGTGGAGCTGTGGAGGAGTAAGGGATGGATCTGACTCATAGATTTCGGTGACTTTCACAGACAGCCTGTCACTCAAGTGGCTCCGCCCTTTAATATGTGACTTCGGGTCCTGATAAAATGTAAGCCGGTAAGTTGTAAAAAAAAATTCATCCCCTTTACAGTTGTCAGAAGTGTAGAAATGAGCCATTGAGACCAAAACTGTTTTTGTACTAGGCTGTAAACATGCTTATTTCTGTTGTATATTTTGCCCTTTGTAACATGGCAGTCTATGAGGATTGACTCTGTTTGGGCGCCATTTGATGAACTGCAGTTTTTGGATTCATGTTTCAGCTTCAGAGGTTGCCACTTGGTTTTGCATCTTTTGTTTCCTTTTTATTTACTTGTTTTTACAGCACAATACCGATACAGCACATTTTCCACTCATCCACTCTCTACACTACTGACTCCACAGATTCTCATATCTTTTTGACTTGTTCTGATTAGTTCTTACTTAATAAATCACTTTATTTGTTATTTACTTCTGTGCGAGCTTACAAATGTGGGCTCGTCCAATTCTTTGTGTTTTGACACTGTGGGTCTTTTTTGGATTTTTGATAAAGTAGCGTCTGATTTCCACCACATGGTAGGTACTCTGGTGATCTTGTGGCATGGCTAAGTACATGCTCTCAATTGCAGTTTTAACTTTGCTGTTTTTGGAGCTAACTTCCTGGTTAGGCTGTAAATGAATTCCTTTTGGAATTCATTTGCGGGGTTGTTGGTGTAGTGGCGAACATGACTGGAGCAGTTGTCTCAGGGGCATATAGGAAGCTACAGGTGAGTTGTCCATTGCTGGTTGCTTCACCAGGCTTGTGGGTTTCAGTGTCTGAGTATTCACTGCAAGTAGCTCCTAGAGACCAGCTAGTTTCTGGTCAGGCAGTTAGAGGGAATTGCTCCAAGTGTAGTTTGTCAATGTGCATTCGGCTGTCTGTACACTCATGTACGAATGTGTAAATGTGTGCATAATTGTTTTACCATGTGTAATAGTGTGTGTTTTGCTCTCTTCCTAAGTTATGGCTGCTGTTAAGGAATTTCGGAGGGCTCCATCAGAGGAATTATCATAAGCCATGAGTAGGATTTGTCAAGCATTTTGAGATTATAGGATAAGTGGTTGACAGGTGAATGTGAGAAAAATTCTAACAGAAAATCTGTTAGTCAGCCACAGTTGCATACTGTTGGTCCTGGGTTGGACATTTACGGTGTGTCTGTCTCAACTGAAGTTGAGGTGAGTACTGGCTTGATGTTTGAGCAGCACAGAGAATTGTTGTTGTTGCACATGGAAATTGAAAACACGAATTGGTGTAACATAGGTTAAAAATTCACTAACTATAAACTAATGATTAGCTACTGTATGACATTTGATTAGGAGTGACTTAAGAACTGGTCATTTATTAATAATTACTTACTCATTCGATCCTTAGTAACTACTTGTTTTTGTGTACCTTATTGTAAAGTTTTACCAACATATTGCTGGGATGTTGCTGGTGTTTGATCCCTCCATGCTGCCTTGATGCTCCCGCTGATGCTGAGATGAATGCGGAGATGGTCTTGCTTGTCCATGGTGGTGTCAGGATTGTAGCTGGAACTAATCTTTTCCACTTTTTCCTTTACATTTGAAAACCTCCAACCGCCAGTTAGCAGAGTCAGCAGGAGAAGAGGGACTCGTAGTCGTATGTTGTCATTGCTGTCTAATATTAACCACACAAGGTACAGCTGATATTGGTAAATAACTTAAATAGCATAGGCTAGCATAACAGAAAGGTGTCTGGAGAGATCCATGCCTAGCAACCAATCATGTTTAAACTTTCACAGTGGAAATTTAATACATTTATCTCCTAAAAGTTGTGGGACAAAAATATAAAGCCTTACAAAGTGGAAATACTCAAGCAAAGTATCAGTATCTTAAAGGAACACTTCACAGTACTTGAGTAAATGTACTTTTCCATGTGTGGTTTGAGACTGAAATGAAGACTGATTGCACTGATAAGAATTTTATGTCTCCAGCTATATATATAAAGCTGCTGCCTGCAGAGCCACCGCCTCACTTCATCACAGCCATGGCCCTCAGCAGACTTCTCACTGTGCTGGTTCTTCTTCACAACACTGGAGGTGAGCAATATAATCTTTTTATGAATATAAATGCTCTTACAGATCATAAGATGAGGTATCAAAAGCGTGGATCTTTAATGCCAAAACCAATAAAACTGTTCTGTTAATAGAAAGGATTTTTATGACATAAACAGTTATTTGACTAATTGTGACATCTGGATGCTATACTTTAATCTCTGTGTTTAAGAACACATTACTGCCTGTGGTGTCTCTATTGTAGATTTTTAAAAGAAATTTCATCAAGTTACATCAAGTTTATAAATTATGCACATTTAACAGTTACCTGTGTTAACCAAAGTGCTGTACAATAAAGTAATATGCAGCAAAAAGCAGAGGAGATAACGTAACAATAATATCCCATAAGCATGTACAAATAAGTAAGTAAAATAATAAAGAAAATTAAACAGAGGAGTAAAATGTGAGATATTTAATCTAAAATATAAAACCTTGAAACCTTAGGGACACTTAAAGGCCGTAGAAAACATATGTGTCTTAAGCTTAGCCTTAAAAGTGTCAACAGAGGGGAAACACTTCACTGAAAATGGTTAACTGTTTCAAAGCTTTGGGGTGGCTCTGGACAATGCACGATTGGCCTTACTACTGAGCCTCAATCTTGGGACAGCCAGGATCAGCTGGTCTGAGGGATCTGGGGTTGGATCTGACGAGCTCAGAGATGTACTAGGTGGCTAGGCAATGCAAATCTAATAACAGAACCTTAAACTCTCTTTTATACACGACCAGTAGCCAATGCAGGTATGCCAGGACAGGTGTGATGTGGTCTCTTTTCCAGTTTCCAGTAGTAGTCTAGCAGCAGCATTCTGTGCCGGCTGCAAGCAAGATATGGATGAGTGGCTTATTACTACATAAAGAGTACTGCAGTGATATAGATGAGAAGAAATTAATTAGCAGTTGATTAATTAGTGTTACTGTCTGTCAGAAATCAAATCCTGGCAGGGTATTAGTTTCTTACTCAGGACCATCTAAAGTTACCACTTTTATGCTGTTAGTCATTTCTTTGAACAGTGGTTTTTAGTTCCACTAAAATGTTTGTTGCACCTAATGTGTCCCTTCGGTTTATATTGTAGAGATAAAATGATTTGAAAAATACAATTTAATTTCTATGGTTTCAATTGTAAAAATCGGTTGGTCCATGCATGAACAATTATCTCTATCACTCATGATGTGATTTGTTGCATAAGTGGAACATAATTTCTATAATACTGGACATTATATGTTACTATTTCTGATGAGCAGGATTGTGGAGCAGCTGCAGAATCAAAGTGAGTTTTTTCAATAAGCTGTGTATAGTCTAAACAGGTTTCAACAGAATTTCACTGGCTGTCTTTAAATTACAACATTTGTTTAAGTAGCTGAAATAAAGCCACTGATCACTGTTGGGCAAAAGACTCAAATAGAAGACTGAAATTTAAAATCTACCATATTTTATCCTCCACGCCTTTACAAGTGCAAATCACCAAACACATGGATCATATTGTGGGCTTACAATCATGTCTCTGTCTTTGATGAATACATTTTTAAAATCTTCAACTATATGTTCAATCTTCAGTTCCTGGCCCCTGTGATTTGTCCCTGTCAGATTAAAGCTGTACAACTTATATATTATTTGAATTTAATGTAGACGGTAACCCAATGATGAATAATGGATAACACAGAATCAGGGCCGGAGTGGGACTCATTTTCAGCCCTGGAGTTTCATGCCTCCGACCGGCCCACTTTAGATCACAACCTATTATTATTAAAATCACGTAATTATAACCTTACATGTTAAATCTACAAAAGCGCACTGTTCTGTAAAGCCTTGTAATTCAGTGTATTTTTCTTAAGTATTTCCAATTCAGTGCAAGTAAGGGTTGCTTCACAATGTAGATTTATTTCAACATGAGTGCACATCTCCAACATTATTCTTTACAACACATCCTTTTCAACAATATCAGAATCTAGATTCTGTTCAAATAAGTGTTCACAGATATCCAAACCTTAAAAATGAAATAATAAAAAAAATATAACGGGTCACTACTATCGTTTGGGCACAGAGAGTGGTTATATTGGAACTAATGCTTGCTTGTTCACACACTCTGTTACAACAGCTCAACTTCCATACTGACAGGAGCAATCCCCTCATCACTACTGGCTCCTGGCTCTGCTTCTGACACTAAATCACATTTTAAAAATGGTCATAATTCTCAGCACAAATCTCCCCTTTTTACAAAGCCTCCTGATCAATTCAGGTCAGTTTTATTAATGTAGTGCTGAATCATCAAGTATCTCAGGACACTTTTCATATAGAGCAGGTCTACACCATACTCTTCATCATATTAATTCTAATAATATTCACTCAATGAGCAATCCTACCTGCCCACTCTGGACTTGTAGGCTCATGGTTGGTGCTTGGTGCTGGATCTTGCTTCTGACTCTGAAGGGCTACAAGATAAAGTTTCCCAGTTATGTGGCGTCTCATCATACTATTATTTAAATTATATGACGTTACGTTATATGCCACAACGCCACACAATTCATTGACTTGATAATTAATTTACTTGAACGGTGGTTTGCAGGCAAAGTTCAACATCTTACCTTACCCGTTTCATCGTCCTCATTTGTCGTTTCAAACCCCGACCTCGTTTTAGTGAAAAAGTTGCCAATTTTAGCACATTTGGCTGCGTCTGCTTCCAGAGCTTTCCTCAGTCTAATTCACCGCGCCACCCTTGCTCTTTCTGTTTTCCATCTTCCAAACACCACTGACCGAGTGCACGGACGTGTTACGTCAGGGTGCGTCTGCAAAAAAAAAAGAGCTGCTAGTTGAGGCGGAGGCGGCCCAAGGACAACGGTAGCAGCATACGTGATCAACCCAGTTCCATGACTGAACACCGGCCCTCGCGGCCCACACATCAGTCCGGCCCACCCGGAATTGTCCCAGTCCTCCCGATT
The DNA here is from genome assembly GCA_019142605.1 of Cephalopholis sonnerati. Lineage (NCBI taxonomy): Eukaryota > Metazoa > Chordata > Actinopteri > Perciformes > Serranidae > Cephalopholis > Cephalopholis sonnerati. The sequence goes on from JAGQAX010000016.1 coordinate 461,136, forward strand.
AGCCACGCCGGGCCCCTACTCAAACAGACTGACAGCTGTCTTGTGTAAAGAGTCTTTAACCTATTTGGAAAAAAAAAAAAGAACTTCCACTCACAAAAGGGACATGCAGAATGCTGCTGCTAGACTTCTTAAGATTTAAAATATCTATCTATCTTATATATATATATTTATATATATATATTTGTATGTATGTATCAAAGACAGAGACATGATTGTAAGCTTATGATCTGATCCAGTCACAATGTCTTTGGTGATTTGCATTGGTAGATTTTAAATTTTTGATATCTACTTGAATCTTTGGCCCAGCAGTGTTCAGTGGCTTTATTATAGCTACTTTAACGAATGTAAATTTAAACACAGCCACTGAAATTCTGTGAAAACCCGCTCAGACTAGACGCACCATGATCTAGCTCATCATAAATATTAATAGTCTCCTATATTATGGGAATTATTTTCTGTTAATGGGACCAATCACATCATGGGTGCTAGAGATAATTATTCATGCATGGGCCTACTGACTTTTACAGTTTAAACCCAAGATTTATTTCACATCATTTTATTTCTATGTTTGAAACTGACATTACACACTATATGCAATAAACAGTTTCGTAAAAGTGCTCTAAGAAATTACTCAACCCTGGACCCTGTCATTTCTCGGTGATGTCATTTGATGATAAATATGCAGATATCTGTGTACAGGAATTAGAGGTGACTTAATGCTGTGTGATATTTTAATGTGCGGGTAAAAACTGCTGCGCATTAAAGCAGTAACTTTAGGTGATAACAAACTAATGTCCAACCAGGATTTTGAGTCTAACAGACAGTAATCCCCTGCTAATTAATGTGCTTTGATACACGCTTTGATATTGACTGAATCAATGAGGAAATGAGACCATGTGTCCTGTTCTGTCAGAGGGAGGAGACAGAGAGAAACTCAGGGATGTTGGAAAAAACCTGCCAGTGAGCAGGTTAGGTTCACAGAGTCAGTTACTCTTACTCAGTAACTCATCCAGAGTTTTAGTAACCTCTCTTTCTGAAACAGAAAACCTAGCGTCTCCCTCATCAATAAATAAAAAAATCTCAGGCTTAACCAACTCAGAGTTTTCACAAAACCTGCTTTCTGAAACAGGGCCCAGGGCACTTGTCGCCCTGATGATGATAGAATATGCATCACATGCTTCCACATATTTGTCATATCAGCTGTGTCCAAACAGACAGCAAGTGAGACAAGCAGAGCCACACACACACACACACACACACACACACACACACACACACACACACACACACACACACACACACACACACATGTGATATACTTTGCAATTTTCTTACACAGCTTAAAATTTTCTTGGAAACAGTTTGCACTCAAAACTTATAGTTTAGTAGAATACAACAACATAATTGTTTTGAGACACAAAGTAAATGTGTTACATGACGCTTGTCTGACAGGAATTTTATGTCAGGTTAACATACCTTTTTTTGTTGTTTCAGCATTTTATTCCATGTCATGCATACATGAAAATGTTGAGTGCACAATTTTTAAGAAGTTCTTTAATTAAATGACAAAAATATATGGTAGCGGACTCAGGTTTCTCAATTGATGTAATGAGACTAACACATTAGTTTTACACCAGGATATTTCACTTATCTCAGCTCAGTACAACCTTAGTTGAAACAATTTTGATGTCACACAGCATAAGCTTAATAACTGTGTATACAACTTAAATCATGGTGCAAAATGTCTTTTACCACAACATTTATTGTTACCCATTAGAATCACTGTAAAATACATTAACATGAATGACTGCGCAATGGGTAACATGAGTGATTTAGAGCACATTTAAACACAGTTTTTTTTCAGCCTATGGCCTTAAACACATTGTCTCACGGCATGCTGGGGAACTCCACCCATTTAGCCCCAACATGCCACAATATGTTACGTGCACAGTGATAGTGTTTTTTATTGGTCTTAAACTTATTAGGTGATCTGGCTTTATGCATTTTTGGTCAAATTAATTCAAAACTAAAAAATTGTTGACTTAACATGAAAAAATTAACAATCCGGGGCATTTGTGTAGACTTCATGACAAATCAGTGTGAACCCAAACCCAGCAGGGGGGGGTCAGGAGGTGAACCGTCCCCTCTGAGTCAGGACAGGGAGTCAGCAAAGCCTCCACTTAACTGACTAAAGACTATAACAATCATTCTCAACCTGGACTTACATGTAAGGGATAATGCCCGAGGAGGTGTCCATTATCAGAAATGAATGGACGACGCGGAGGCTTCCGTGAAGTCAATTCATTTCTGATAATGGACACCTTGAAGGGCATTATCCCGCTTATACCATGGTCACTTACGAAAGAAATAAATATTAAATCAATTATTAATACATTAATGTTGTTTTTTACTGTTAAAATCGTAAGCTTTTCACAAGAAGCGGCTGAGTGGACTATTTAATATCTCTCGTTGTGACGCGTTGCCAAGGTAACCGGCTCTGGCCACAGAATCTGCAGCTCGGTCGGCTGCAGCTGTTGCCACGGTTACCAACTAGCGTTTGAGCCAGCGCAATAATTTAGAACAATCAGGCTATTTGACCGGAACTTTTTTATAGGTGTCCTACAACACTTTTTAACGGACACCCTGCAGCCAATCAGAATCAAGTATTCACCCAGACCATGTTATAAATCTTTATATATCTGTATATCTTTAAATCATCTGCTTTATAACTGCACTGTTTGAATTGAACATTTAATTCTGAACTACTTGCACTATGCACACCTCAGACATTAAAATGCTCCCACTTTTTAGGAGTTCAAGCCAGAAGGGCTGAAACACTATTGTTTTTGCTTTGACTTCTTTTTTCTTTTTTTTTCTTCAGACATGTTTTCACAAATTCCCATGAGATGGCACATTGTAGACACATGAAATTTTCACCAATGATTGGAAGTTGTGTGCAAATGCTGCAAAAGAAATATAATACCAGTTGGCCAGATGGGGGTGCTATAATTAAGGCCCAAAAATCCAGTTTTTTAAAAAGGTCATGCCCTTCACACAGCAAGTTGGATTAAGTTAAAATTTGATACAAAAGTGCAGCTAAATAAACAAAACAAAAAACAAACAAAACAAAACAAAAAAATAAAAAAACAAAAGAACCATCAAGGTCCTACTAAAAATTTTCCACCATTTTGAAGTTTTTTGAAAAACACATTTTTGACATCTCCTCTTAAACCTAAACTTTTGTGAATCACTGGACTAACCTCATCAAAAGTTATCAAAAGCTTTTTGATAGGCCATTGCGTTTTGAAGGTACTGACCAATGAACGAGACCTAACTCCAGAACTTTTGAGCCAATCATCGCAAAACTTGGAGGAAATGTCTAAGAAGGTAACAGCAGCACACTCTGAAAGTTTCATTCAAATTGGCTGTTGGGGATGCTGAAAATGCAAAAAATTTATGTGGCACAACACAAACCAGACTATAAATCAAAAATTGTTTGTGCAATATCACAAAGCTTGCAGGATATGTTAAATAATAGTTCTGAGCCTGAGGTGTAAAATTTTAATGAAGCCGTTCAATAGGGGGCGCTGCAGCGCCATTTTGATTGTTATGAAAAACACACTTTTGACATCTCCTAAACTGTAGGTCTCAAAAAATGGGCATGGGATAATCCAAATCAGAGTATAAATCAGAAATTGTTAATCCAATCACCACAAAACTTGCCGGGTGTGTTCATTTCTGATGCTGAACCACATGTGTAAAATTATTTTGAGATTGGCCAAGAGGGGGCACCATCAGTTCTAAACAAGTGCAACAGACTTTCACAAAATATAGCCATAAATTAATGAGTGTTTGTTCAAACAGCACCAAACTCGGGGATACCTGTAGCCAGAGGGTTGTTCTCAGGTTGTCCATCCCACCTTGGGAACACGATATCTCAAGAACGCCTCAAGGGAATTTCTTCAAATTTGGTACTAATGTCCACTTGGACTTGACGATGAACTAATTAATTTTGGTGGTCATTAGTCAAAGGTCAAGGTCACTGTGACCTTGTCTGTCTCATTCTAGTGAAAGCGGTATCTCAAGAATGCCTTGAGGGATTTAGGTGGTTAAAGGTCAAGGTCACCATGGCCTTGCAACCATCTCATTCTTGGAAAAGAGATACCTAAAGAACAAATCCTAATTATTGTTGATATATACAATGGTGGAAAAAAGTTTTCGGACACCCCATGCATTTGTGAAATGCATTAAGAATCACTCTTAGGTCTTCAAGTGCAATTTTTTTTAGTGCAGTCACAGCTAAATTACTAAACAAATCCTACATTTTGAGTATTGGGTCATTTTGGTACCAGTGATCCACTAACGAAGGTTGTGCTTTTTATTAAAAGACACAATTTTTGTTGCCGTGCTTCGTGTCTATATAAAGCCAGCACATTTGAAAGTTCTTCAGAGACAAAAATGGCTAAAGCAAGGAACCTAATGCAGGAAACATGCCTGAAGATACAGATTCTCAGCCAGGAAGGGTACAGCTGCTGCCAGATAGCCAGGAAGTGCAGATGCAGTCCTTCAGCAGTTGGATGCACTCTGCAGAAATACAGACGAACCAACAGCTCGGAAGACAAACCAAGATCTGGGCGTCCAAGAGTTTCTTCAGCAAGAAATGACCGCATCCTGATCTGCATGTGCAGGGAAAACCGCCGAATGACATCACAGGAGCTTCAGCAATAGTGGTCAAACCAAACTGGTATCCAGTGTTCCACCCGCACTGTGCCTGGCCAATTTTTAGATCATGGCTTAAGGTCCTACAAGGCTGTCAAGAAGCCCCTGATCAATGAGAGACAGAGGTTAGCCCGGCGTCATTGGGCCCAAGCACACAAGCACACAAGAACTGGACAGCCAGGAAGTGGAAGAAGATTCTGTGGTCAGATAAGTCCAGTTTCCAGCTTCATCTTCCTCCTGCTAATGTGAGGGTATGCAGAGGGCCAGGCGAAGCATTATCTCCAGCATGTACAGTACCCACTGTCAATCACGGTGGAGGCAGTATCATGGTTTGGGGATGCATGAGTGCTGCTGGTGTTGGTCATCTCACTGTCTGTGATGGCACTTTGAACTCTGCCAAGTATTGTGCCATTCTCAAAACCCACATGCTCCCTTCTGCATGTGCACTGTTCCGTCGAGGTCAAAACTGCATGTTTCAACAAGATAATGCCCCTTGCCACACATTCAGGGACAGTAGAACTTGGCTGCAGGAGCACAGTATCCAGGTCTTAGAGTGGCCAGCTCAATCCCCGGACATGAGTCCCATTGAAAATCTGTGGTGGATTATCAAAAGGTCTGTTTCAAAGCGTAAACCAAAGAATTTAGAAGAATTAAAAGCAGTAATTCAAGAAGAATGGGACAAGATTATCCCGCAACAGTGTGAAAGGCTCGTTGGGAACATGCCAGCCAGGATTAGAGCTCTACTGCGTGCTAATGGCAAGACTTTATTTTTTGTTCAGTTTTGAACACATTCTTTGTTATTTGTTGACTTTGATGCCGACAATGTTGAGGACTGACATATTGAAACTGTCAAGAATTTAGTTTTGTTAGTTTTTCTTGTAAACAATAAACAAAAAAAATATCATTTGTATTTGTTTGTGTCTGTCTAATGCAGCCACACCTTTTGAAACACAAAAAAAGATTTTTCCACAAATATTTCATGATAATATTTGAGATTGTTTAAAATTTTAAGGGTGTCGGAAAACTTTTTCCCACCACTGTATATACATATATATATATATATACATATATATATATATATATATATATATATATATATGTATTTGAATAGTATTTTTTTGCCCTTTATCATTGTATTTAATACTCGAAACCGCTGTAACAGTAAAATTTTTCAGCAGATCAATAAAGCACTCTTTCTGTCTATCTGTCTACCATAGCTTTTATAAAGTTTCATTAATTCTGTTTCAGGTTTGCTTGGGGCTGAGGTGAAGAGCTCCATTGTCGGGGGGCAAGATGCTCCAGAGAGCCGCTGGCCATGGATGGTCCACATAAACATTACATCTGATGGTGTCAACGAGTGGCGCTGCGGTGGGACCATCCTCAATGCTGGGTGGGTGCTGACTGCTGCAAACTGCTGGGACAGGTATGTGTATTTTCACAATTGTAGAGTCTGAGCCTAAGCACCTTCCATAGTGGTAAAAGCAGTGATAATTACAGGCATCTGGCATCTAGCCCACTATATTGGGCTACATTTTAGTAATAAATTCTACTGAATTCAACTAATTCTCATTGTGCCTAAACTAATTAAAAGTATTACTGGCTAATTTGAAGATACATCTTTGAATATTAAAGTGTCAGGTGCAATACATGGCCAATAGCCATGTTGATATGATGTAGGTAATATATAAATAATATGGATTCTGAAAATAAACAGCACATCAGCTCATCATCCTATTAAAATATGTATCAAAACAAGACAATGCTTATACAGTATAACCCACCAATGTGTAGTGTATGTTTTTAACAATTAATACAGCTTCTTACATGCATAAAACTAACATGTATGTTTCTGTTGCCAGAAACCGTCAACCTAAGTTGCAGAGATCAATGGTTTGGGTTGGCTCACACAACCTGCAAAAGGGTTCTGCCCGTTACATGGCCATAGAAAACATCATGCTTAACCCTGATTATCGGAACCTGAGCGGTCACTATGAGAATGACATTGCCCTTGTAAAGCTGAGGAAAAAGTTGACATTCTCAAAGCAGGTCGGCAAAGTGACTCTGCCCAGCGCTGACGACACCTTTGGTTCATCATCTGAGTGTTGGATCACTGGCTGGGGGAACATTAGAAAAGATGGTAAGTTCTGCAAATAAAGCAAATCAAGCTTATATAACCAGAATTTTAGAAATACAGAGCTCATGATTTGAAATACCCCTGATTATATTTTTGACACGTTTGTTTAAACGTTAAGTCAATGAAATAGCCTACAAATCAGCAATTGCTTATAAACTTAATCACACAAAAAATGACACCCCCCACATCTTCTTTGCATTTTAACAGCTGTGTTTCAGCTGTTGAAAGTGTTTCAGCTGTGAGTACACTTCACTTTGAATAATAATAATAATAATAACAATTATTATTATTATAATGATAATAATAACTTTTCAAGCTTCAGCACTAAGTGCTTTCCAAATTAAAAGATTTACAGAATAAAAAGTAAAATATTAGAATCCCACATAGCCCTCCAGAATATAACATCTCAAAATTAAGAACATGAGACCAGAGATATCAAATAGCACTGTGCCCATACATGGACAGATAGAAGTGTGAGTGCAAAAATATAATTCCATATATAAATAGGCAAAATTTGGATAGAGAAATAAGCTCATATGAGCTGGTAAATTTTGAGTAAAATAAATAATCATATATAAACAAATAAAACTCAAATAAAAGATAGATAAACAATTAACAAAATCAATAAACAATAACAAACAATAAAACAGATAAAGAAATCAGCAGATGGAATGCCGATATAATAACAAAACTTGAATTTAAAGCAGAAAAAACACAAAACCTATGGAAGTTCTTATAGTGACATGGTGATACTAAAACTAGCACACTTTAAAATGTAACAATAAGTGGACATTTAACACTGGCAAAAAATAACAATAAGGTAGGCCTACTTGTAAAAGTTTTACACAAGGACTTAAAAGCGTCAGTGGAGACTGCTGATCTGAAGGGAAGGCTGTTTCAAAGGCGTGGGTCTGTCACCAAAAACCCATGATTACCCTCGCTTTTCAGCCTGGTCCGTGGAACTGCTACAAGGTTTTGATCGGCTGATAGTAGGGGCCTGGATGGGCTGTAAGAGCTTAATAGTTCTTGAATATAATCTGGAGCCAGACCATGGATGGCCTTGCAGGTGACAAATAAAATGTACTCTAAAAGTAATGGACAACCAGTGCAGTGATGATAATATCAGAGTGATTTGATAGAACCTTCTAGATTTAGTTAATAATCTGGCTTCTGGGTTCTGTATGAATTGCAACTGTGAGACTGAGTGGTAATTTAAACAGGTAACAGTAGTCCAGGCATGATGGTTGTATTGGGGTCGTGTTGGACTATGTCCTGGCTACTTCCTGAAGTTCTCAGAGTTTTCACTCTTCAGTTTTTGTTTTCTCCAAATTAATCACTTAAAGTTTCTTCTGATTCTCTCAGTGACATAAATATAATTAGCTTTTAATAATAATTTTTGTCTGACATAAATTTTCCACCAAAATAGCTTAATTTTTGTCAATTCTGGTATAAAAAAATGGCATTTAGATAAAAGCCAAGAGCATGGTTAGCAAAAACTCACAATACATTCTGTATAATGTATACGCCAGTATTTTTCACTTCAGAAGTTTAACTGCTGGACACAAGATGTCTCACACTTCATATGAAATGTTGCATACTGTTCCATGATTAGCTTTAAACTAGTTGTGATAAATTGTGTCATAAATGTTGCAGGTACATCCAGGTTTTAAGGTGAGCTCAGAGAAGTTTTCCTTCTCCAATACATAAATGTGAAACAAACTGCACAGACATAATTCTGCACAGTGAAGTTGAAAAATCACAGTGAAGAAACAAGATATAGATATTAATTAGTTAGCTTTAGAGGTACAAACTGAGCTTTATTATTACTGTTAAATTTATTATTGCTGTTTCCCTCAGGAATTATCACCATCATTCTCATTTCTCTAGCTCTAATCTAAAACACATGTGTGAGTGTGCAGGGCCTTTATGGCATAAAAGTTTGTGAGGACATTGATTTTTTTCCACAAGTGAAGTAGCCACTATCTGACTTACAGTTGTAACACGAAATGATATACTTTCTTTTCTCAAGGATGATCTTGGCCCTGTTTCAGAAAGTGGGTTTAGTAAGAACTCTGAGTTCGTAAACCTGAGATGAGGGAAACTCAATCCTCAAAGTTTCTCTCTGTCTCCTCCCTCTGACAGAGCCACCATGCTGTTTAATTTCCTCATTGATTCAATCCGTATCAAACCAAGCGCAATAATTAGCGGCAGTTTACTGTCTGTCAGAGTCACTACGTTGTTAAAGTAGCTGAAATAAAACCGTTGAATGTTGTTGAGCCAAATATTAAAATAGCTGCCTTAGATTCAAAATTGACTCTATTTTAATCTCCACGCCTTTTCAAGCACATTCATCAAATACATCTTTACTGGATCAGATTGTTACCTTCCAATCACGTCTCTATGTCTTTGATATATTTTTTAAATTTTCAGCTATATTTTTCATGTTCAGTTGCTGGCCTCTGTGTTTTGTTCCTGTCAGATTAAAGCTGAACAAATATATTTAAAATGTAGACTTATGTAGACTATGGCATAGTGATGAATAATGGACAAAACTGAATAACACTTTGTTCTGTTAACTTGACAACACTTTTCCCTGCTCTGTCTCAGGTTGCTTTTTAAAAATCATATATATGCACAATCTCAGCATCATCTGGATTAAAATAGGGGCTATGCCTTTTATTTACCTGTTGCCACGGTGAATTGTGGTATCGGAGCTCGACTGCTGATGGCTTTACTAATAAATAATAATGATAATACATTTTATTTATCAGCGCCTTTCATGACACTCGGGGTTGGGATTCACTGGACCACAGATGATTTGTCATTTGTTAAAATCTAAACTGGACATGTGAAGGCTTTTCCCCCTGGGATGGAAGACCTCATATTCTTTGTTCTCAAACAAAGAATTTACCTGACACCCATCTCAGCAGGATGGCCAACCTCACACCTCTTTGAGAGATAAGTCTCGAAAGTGATTGGTCAGTACTGTTACAGTGCCATGTGACTCTATGATGTCATCAGACACACTGTAGGAGTTGTTTTCCGTTCACTACAGTCTCTCTCTTAGCTCTTGGGCGGCAAGCCACTCACACCTCTTCCCTTCTGGGCCCTGGACCAGCCCAGATGTGCTCTTTGTCTCAAACCATCAAAAGGGGGGAACAACTGCTCTACAGAGTTTTGTTCCTTTTCTCCTAAGACTCTCATGCCCTACTCAAGGAAGGCGCATGACTTCTACCAGAGAGGTTAGAAGTGCAAACACAAGGTTTGCAATAAGGAGAATCAAGTTGAGTTAGCACCCCAACGTCTAACTCTGCAAGGACCCCGAGCGACCGGCTTCCTCGGATCTGCTCCTTTGGAACAAGGACACAACAAAGACTGCTTCTAGAGCCACAGCTCTTTCCAGCCTTCTTCGTCGGCTAACAAGGACAGCATCCCTCAAACCAACTCTGCCCTCAGTCCATTCAGGATCTGGTAACGTAACAACTGGGCATAGCTTTATCACAGCTGCACAGGCTAAGCAAGACTGTTTAACTTGTTGTATGTGATTTAATGCTGTTTATTGAGTTATTGTTGTGATTGTCTGCAATTAGGTTATTAATTAGTTGGTTTTACCACAGCAAAGTCATGTTTAGTTTGCTAATGCTGCTCACAGACACTGTCTTGCATGTAAGTAAACATCTTCTGCACTAATCCAGACCCTTTGCAACAAATCGCATTCACATAGACTCACTTACAAATTGGCTTTGAACAGAGCTACACCCAAGCAGGCCGCTCAAACTTACCACTTCTTTACTTTGGTCTTTGTCCTGACCACACGGTCAGACAAACACCTCCCCCGATTTAAAGCTAGCTTTGATCCGGCCATCTTGTAGTTTTTTTGTTGTCAGCCATTTTGTTTTGTAGGCCAAATGGCCCTTAGATTACCAATCCGCCTTTGTCTTTCTCTCTCTCTCGCACACACACACACACACACACACACACACACACACACACACACACACACACACGTATACACGCACACACACACAGGCTTGTATATAGTTTGTTAGGATTTGTGTGTTTTGGTTTTGCTTTGCTTTGCTTTATGAATAAATATAATTTTGGAATCGTACCTGCTGTCTGTTTAATGTTGTGCAACAGTGAATGAATAGTCAACCTCTGCTGCGTCAAGAACTCCGAAATCCTTCAGGCTTTATTATTAATTTGGTTATGGTTATTGATTTAATTATTAATCAAATTCCCAAATTAATAGTTTAGTGAACTTTATGAGACTGATATCATTAACTGGCTATCATTTTTCCCTTTTTGAGAATGGTGCCCCACGAGGTGATTTAATGTTAATTAAGTCACGTTATTTAACTTAATTAATAATTAACACTAATAATTATTAATTAGCCAATTTGAGCCTCTTAATGTAGATTCCCTACATTAATGGGGCCGCCATACAAAGCCTATAAGTGTGGGTTCCCAACATTTTGGTCCCCCTTGATGAGGCCTAGTACTATAATTTACAACAACGCGCACAAGCTTAACTCAGAGTGAACATATTCAGAGTTGATTGAAATGACTCTGATCAGCTGAAAGAGTTAGTTAAGCCCCTTTTACACTGCCAGATTTTCCGCGAATGTTCGGCCGATTTGCCGGCCAGCTGCGAGCGTTTAGACACACAGAGCCGGATTGGCGAGTTGATCTGAGGCGCCCAATTTTCCGCCTCGTAGGGTAGTCATATCGGCGGAACGGATTTAGTATAAACAGAGCGAGGCGGCCTTCCGCCTTGGGAGGGGCTGTTGATGACTTGTGGGAGGGGCTGTTGATGACGTCGCACGTTCGACCCACTGGCGTGGACTTCAAACCCGGAAACAGCTGATAGCAGGAATGAGTATCTAGTGGCACTAAGGAGACGCAAAGCAGAAGATGAGCAACTGGGGAGATAAAGAATTGTGCGCCCTCCTTGCCCTCGCTAACGAGGAGGCTATTAACCGTCAGATGACGGGAACCGTGAAGGACGGGCCGATGTACGAGAGAATCGCCGAAGGACGTCACTGTTTACGTCACACGCTGAAGAAGGCAGGCGGCAATTTGCCGCCCTCCCCGATTTTTTTTTTATACTGCCAATGCGGAAAGAAGAGGGATTGGGCTTTCCTGCAAATTTGCGCAATTCCTGTGTAAAAGAGGCTATAGTCAACTCAGAGGTTAGGGTTAGACTCAGTTTGTTTAAACTGCTTTCTGAACAGGGCCCTTGCTGTAATTCATTAAACGCAAAAATCCAGTTGTTAATATAGGCCTAATCTCAGTCACTATAGAATATCACCCTCTCATTTGCACTTTCTCTCTCTCTTTGTGTGTGTGTGTGTGTGTGTGTGTGTGTGTGTGTGTGTGTGTGTGTGTGTGAGTGTGTATGCAGCTCCACTGCCGGCTCCTGAAACCCTTCAAGAACTTAAGATTTCCATCATCCCTCACAGTGTGTGTAAGACCAAGTATTCTGACCTGGCTTCTAACATGCTGTGTGCAGGGGACATGGCTGGAGGAAAGGATGCCTGTGAAGTAAGTTTTACTATATAAGTCAGTTGAAATACAAATTCAACCGTCTGTGAGGGAGGCATGACCCCTAGGTTGGGAGGCTACGCTATTTAACTCTACATGAAGTAGTTAAAACTGGCTCCATGTCAACCAGCAACAGTAAAATGCTGCTTGTGCATTGATGAATAAGTATTAATAACCTATGAACCTATCCATGAAAATATATGAGTTTAAGGGACAGGGGTGGGTAGTAAAGCGTTGCAAGTAATGCACAGAGAAAAAAATATTTTTTAAGGAACAAGTACTTTTCAAGTTCCTTTACTTGAGCCTGTAATTTACTTTTTTCTTCACTACATTTGTTACAACAAATCTGTTCTAAATGCGAAGACTAAGTGAAGCACACAAGGAGCACCTTTACTGCAGATGTCAATGACAGAGCTTAGCCCCCCCCCCAAAAAAAGTGTATCTTGAGGTGGGTCTTAATCACATTAGCCTAGAGAGTAAAGAAAAACACCCTCCTAATGTTACAATGAATGGTGATGAAAATGAAACTGCACACACACACACACACACACACACACACACACACACACACACACACACACACACCACACACACACAGAACAGAGCCACCAGCCTCTTACCTTATGACAGCTGCAGCTAACGGGGTATTCAACCCAATAAAGTGAGGTTAGCCCGCTAGTATTCGTGTTAAAGTTACCAGTTAGCGAACCCTAAATGTTAACGGTAACATTACAATTAACGCTAATGACTCAGTAGCTGACGTTAGCACTTTCAGTGAGTGAGCTGACGATAATGTTAACATTAACTGACTTAAAATTCTGCAACAATTCAAATCCTGTTCAATTGAATTGAATTCAATTGAACTGAATTCAATTCAATTCCTTCAATTCAAGGGTGACACGGTGGTATGGTGGTTAGCACTGTTGCCTCACAGCAAGAGGGCTCCTGGTTCGATCCAGGGTGCGGGAGCCCTTCTGTGCCGAGTTTGCATTTTCCCCCGTGTCAGTGTGGGTTCTCTCCGGGTACTCCAGCTTCCTCCCACAGTAGGGATAGGTTAATTGGTGACTCTAAATTGACCATAGGTGTGAATGTGAGTGTGAATGGTTGTCTGTCTCTACAGCCCTGTGACAGTCTGGCGACCTGTCCAGGGTATACCCTGCCTCTCACTAAATGTCAGCTGGGATAGGCACCAGACCCCACGACCCTCAAGAGGATAAGTGGTTAGAAAATGGATGGAATTCAATTCAGTTGTTGCTGTTTTTTGGCATACCATTTAACATATTTAACAAATATATCCATAGTTAACTGGGATTAATTGCACTTTTTAATCGCAAGTTTACAATTTTTACTGAGTGTTTTGATTGGGAATCAAATGGATGCAAAAGAAAATTACTTTATGATCTTGACTTTTAGATTTTTTTCTTTCAAATCAGAGTTGCTCTGCTACAACAATGTGGTGATGCAGCTCTGCACTGTGTTGGGTTTTTCTAGTCGGAAATCTGTAATAAACATTAAATACAAAAAATGTGCATAGGTTGTGCCCAAAACTGCATAGCACTAACATTAAGTGAACATGTTAGTGCTATGCATACTCTTGCATACTCTTTATGCAAAAATCTAAAAAAGACAGCAGTTGTGTGATGAAGTGCTTGCTGGGCCTCCTGAAAAACATCGAGATCCTCACTTTTAAAAACTCCATCTCTAGCCTCTGCAAGCACCTTGAAACTGCACATAGTGTAGGTGAAATGTAACTATTACCGGTATGTTCATTTTCATGTGTAACATTAATATTTGATGTTGTGAAAATGACAAATGGAATGCAAAGTAACTTTGAGTTATTTATCAAGATGGTACTTTTTAACTTTTCCTTTTCTCAAGGTAATTTTCACTTTTCCTTGAGTCATTTTTTGTAGGAGTAATTATACTTTTATTTAAGTATTAATTCTCAGTACTCTACCCACCACTGCTCAGGGGCCGTTTTACTTCAGAGAGAGATCTTTCACTTTTGACTGTTGAAAGTTACAATCTCAGAGACCTCTGTTTTGTTCTCTTTGGCGGCACCTACAGGGACAAACAAGACTTGCAGGCGTGTTTTTTGATCTCCCTTCACAGAGATCCAAACAGTGTGGCAGCTGGCATTCCTCTGAATGCCGAATTTGTTTCTTCACATTGGCTTTAGTAGAGACTGAAAAAAAAAACAGTACGCCACCCGCTTAACACAAAAGTGAGTCAAAGAGTAAGTCTGTGATGTTAGCTCCACCTAACCTCTCTGGCGGACCAACCGCTGCTGAATGATGGAAAGTGCATCACTAACTGTCCGCCGCTTGTGATTTCACCACAGACACCCTGTTTGTAATACTGCAAATGTCAGGGCTCAGTCACCACTGTGTTACCTCATCCAGTGACGGATAGTGGATTAACAGACATTTACTTAAATGAAAATCTTCAACATTATTACAGTATATTTTGCTGCTAATACCTAGTTAATACTGAGGTAAGATTTTAAGTGCAGGACTTGTAGTATTTGTACAGTGATTGCTTTATTTGTGCAGTATTTCTTCCACCACTGAAAATGACTGTTGAAGGTCTAACAATATCTCAACTAGTGACCTATTTCTCCTAAATAACTTTATTTATCTGCGGCTTGTCAGCAGAACAAGTTCAAATACAGATGTGACAAACTGGAAAGATTTACACAATGGGTGTGTATGTGTGTGTTGTGCTTCCAAAGGGGGACTATGGTGGCCCGCTGGTGTGTCGTGCAGCTGGTGGCTTTGTGCAGGTGGGCATTATGAGTTACGGGAGTCCGGATGGTTGTGGTCTTCCCGACCGCCCTGGGGTCTACACCCAAGTGTCCAAGCATCTGCGCTTCATCAACGACTATATCCACCAAGGAGAGGAAGCCTCTGCTGAGGTGTAAACATCTAAGAAGCTCAGGCTGATATCCTGTCTTATTCTTTATAGCTCCTGTGCAGTATTCTACTATCACTCTCTGTAGTTCTTTATGCTAGTTGACATGCATTCTGTTTTTCAACTAAACTCCCTGCATTAAAGCTTTAAAGCATTCATTTTAATGTCACAGCAGAGAATTTTAATGAACTCCCAGTGGGGAGAGGTCAGTACAGGTTGCATGCTGCATCATTATATTAGATAGAAAAATTAGACAGAGACACATTTTTCAAGCACCACACACACACAAACACACACACACACACACACACACACACGCACACACACACACACACACGCACACACACACACACACACACACACACACACACCATTCCAGCTGCCTGTTCTTTAAGAAATATCCACATATAGTGTAAATAGTATTGGATCATTAACAAATGACCTTATATAGTGTAAACAGTGTTGGGTCATAAAGAAAATAACCTTTAATAGTGTAAACACTGTTGGGTCATCAAGAAATAACCTTGTATAATGTAAACACTGTTGGCTCATTAACAAATAACCCTATATAATGTAAACAGTGTTGGGTCATTAAGAAATATCCTTATATAGTGTAAAATGTGTTGGGTCATTAAGAAATGACCTTATATAGTGTAATCAGTGTTGGTCATTGGGAAATAAACTAACATAGTGAAATTATGTAGTACAGCAAGGCAACAAACACTGAAGCATACTCTCTTAAAGGGACAAAGAAATCCCCTTGAGACAGCAACAAGAACAACTTAGTTATACATGCTGTACTTAGTTATTTTGTTAAAAAAAAAAAAGAAAAACAAAAAATAAATAAATACAAAAATATTAAGGAACGACTTGGATGTAGCGAACCCTTTATCTTAAAGCACTGCAGCACTATTCAACTGTCAAGTGTAGGGTATGGTTTAGACTGATTTTATTTTGTGTGTGTGGGAGAAGCAGGGAGGGTGGGCAGTGGAGGTGCTGCGGATCAGGAGGTGGCATAATGGAGTAACTGGTTGTGTCTTAGGCCCACCCCCAGCCCTGCCCATTTTCACATCCCAAGGAGGAGGCACTTCAGCCGAAGACTGGGGTTGAGGTACTCAGCATTTCAGAGGATGTGCTTGACATGTTGTTGACTTGTTGCTTTAGCTGTTTTAGGAAGTTATTGTTTTAGGAGTTATTGCTATAACAACCTACAGGAACTGGAGAGGGTTCTTTTCAACATGTCAATCAACATGTCATGTTAATGTCTCATGTTTCCTGGTGCACCTTAGTACTTTATACTGACGGCATTTCCTTTATACTGGTGGCTCTCTTGACAGCCATCTGAATGTTGCCAGGAGCTCCACATTTTTAATTATAATTCAGGTAGTTGTGTGGCTGTGATAAGGAACATGACATGATAGAGAATGTGAGAAAGACACTCATCTAATAACCTATGCTGACTGTTTAACCTAATCCATGACACATCGCACACAAACTCACCAATAGCCATAGTCTTATTAAACACAGAAAAGGCATCAAATAAAGCATTGACATCAACAGTGACACAGTCTACATAACACTCATACTGCATTCTGGTTTTCCACTTTTTAGCCCCCAAAAGTAATGAAATAGAGACAGTACAGTGTCTGACACTGATTGTATCTATCCACTGTGGTTGAGCAATGGCTTCTGCTGGGGTACGGCAACACCACTTGCACAAACCACACACAGAACTGCAGGACACTGTAATACTGGAATCGAGGTAATAACAATGATGGAACTTTGTTAAGTTCATTCATGACAACATCATTTTGGGCTTTTGTTTGATTTGAAACAAAGTTTGACTTTAAGAATATGAAACTCTTATCACTAAATTCATACGATAAATACAGTTCTAAAGCTTGTAAAGACATGATGACAAGCTGTGAACACATTTCAACTGCACTTTCATCCTACTGAATGCCACTGTTCCGCCCTCTATGTCTCCCTGAAGTTATGAATGAAAGGCTTATAGTAACAAGGCAGGGTGTGGGACAGTGGTCATCTGATTTTTAAATATTTCTAATTTTAGATTTTATTTTGTGTGTATGGGAGAAGCAGGGAGGTTGGGCAGTGGAGGTGCTGCGGATCAGGAGGTGGCATAATGGAGTAACTGGTTGTCATCTGATTTTTAAATAAACAAAGTCTTGGCTTTCAAAAAATCTGAGCTAGCCTAGTTCTGAACAGCTTAGCATGGCACATCAAAAGAGTAATGTGTAATGTTAAACTTTTTTTGTCAATATGGACATGCTACACATCTAGCATGGTTTATATCCTCCATAATTCAATCACTTGGGGGGGGGGGGGGGGGGCTGTAACAGGCAGTCTAGAGCCTGTAACAGGCAGTCTAGAGCCCCTTTTACATTGCCTGTACAGGGTGGGAATATTGCACTGCTAAGCTGCCTCGCAGGGCTATATGTTGTGTTCCAGGAAAGTTTCGGAGCCTGTAAGTCACCACTTCAAGTCACAACTCACGACTTCATAGCATTCCAGGCAAGTCACGCCAAACTGTCAAACCAACATGGCGGACCGTGTGGCGCATAAGGTCACAGATGCTATTATACTTTATATTTTATGTTATCTGTGTGTTTGGAAATGTATTTTGTATTGATTTATTCTTGCACTGGAAACTAGCTGTTAGAGTGGCTGCCAATAATGCGTTACCATTAGCAGATTTAACGCTAACTTTAGAGCAATACCTTGCTATAATACCCTATTTGGCCCTTCTCCAACGTTAGAGAGACCAGACCAGCCTTTTCCCTAAAGTTATTTTTTGTCTATTTCTCACCGTGTATCACCTGCATTAGCACTGCATCCAGGGGGCTGCTATTGTTGTTTAGAGGGCTCTGTGATGTCAGAGAGAGTAACAGGGAGTACATCGATCTGGTACGAGTTCACGGGTGGTAAGTTACGGGTTTGACTGCCGTTCCAGTGCACTTTCAGGGGTAGAAGGTTGTAAAAACACGGGTTACAGGTTGCCTGGAACGCACCATAAGGCCACTAGGGGGCGCTGCAAATATGAGAAATTGATATCTCTTAAATGGCTGCACTGATTTTTACGAAATTTGGTGGGTATGATGCTGGGTGACTCCTGAGGCCAGATCTTGAAGTTAATCATGACTGGTCAAAGTGGGCGTGGCTTATTACAAGATAAACAACAAACATTTATTTCAGCTCAAGTATTATACTGAGGGCTGTGAAATTGACAGGGTATATCTAGAATAGGATACAGACCACCCATAGCAAAAATTGTGTGTCTTCTCCACTAGGTGGCGCTATAACGGATGCAAACGCATTTTGGCCTGTAACTTCCACATTTTCGGTGACATCTTCATAACTTTATATCCATGTGTTCCCTCGATAGAATTACATCTTCTGACGTCAGTCACAAAACATAAAAAACCTACTTTTTCGAACTCCTCCTAGCATTTAAGATCCATCTTTACGAAACTTTGCACATACAAGCTCCAGATTTGCATGACCAAAAGTTATCAAAAGAATTTTGCTACTCCAAAAAATGCGCTAGCTAAAAATAAACAGTTTTTTTCTGCTAGCTAAAAAACACATGCCTTCGCATATTTTTGCCAAAGTAAAAGATATCAATGTCAAACTCAATTCACTTCTTTCAGACGTCATCCAGATGCTCTGTGCCAAATTTGGCAGAAATTGGCCAATAGGAGGCGCTATAATCAGAGAAAAATCAAGTGACATGAAAATTCATCGATTCGCACGAAATTTGGTGAGCGTAATGTGGAGTCACTCCTGAGGCCAACTGTAAAGCTTAGTGATGTTTGGTCACCGTGGCAACGCCTTATTCGCCATAACAGACAAAGTTGTTTTTGAGGGGTAAGGGATGCTTGGAAAGTCATGAAAATTGACACACATATGACAGGATCCGATATGAGTTGTCTGATGTGATTTTTCGGCTCTGATGTGCCAACATGGCTCAACAGCGCCCCCTACAAATTTTCTACAAAACAGCCCCCGAAGCTGGTTGGACCTACATCGATGAAACCTGGTACGCACATGCATCACTGAAACACAAAAAAGCGTCTTGCACCCATGTGCCAAACCCAACAGGAAGTCCACCATTTTGAATTTGCTTGTAACTGCTTTGCAACTTCACCATACATGTTCCAATCTTCCCCAAACTTCACAGGATTGATGACAGTCCTTCCCTGAACACATCTATACTCCAATATTTGGTTATTAGTACAGCGCCACCTACTGGCAAAATTACATGTCTTCGATTTGAGGGATATGATGTGAAACTCGGACGTGAGGGGTCTGCCTTCGACAGGAATGAACGGCCGCATTGGCCGGCATCCTGCCAGCTACCTCGAGTTGCGTGAAGGTGCGAGGGCCCGTTCATCGCTGCTTGTAGCTTTAATTAGGGCCCGAGCACCACGCGGTGCGAGGACCCTATTGAAATGCAAGGAATTATTAGGGCCCGAGCACCAAGCGGTGCGAGGACCCTATTGTTTTCCTTAGGATTATTAGGGCCCGAGCACGTACTGTGCAAGGACCCTATTGTTTTCCTTGGGATTATTATTTTTTTCCGCGCAATGAATCACGTTTTGGGGGGCTTTAACATATTCAAAAACTCACCAAATTTGGCGTGCATATTCGTCTAGGTAAAAATTTATGTGTACGCAAAATCTCAACGATGCCAGTTGCAAAATGGCGAAATGGCACCCCCTAGAAAATTTCAATCGGCTCCCACCGGCAGCCCGTTTGACCAAATTCCCCGAAATTCGGGGGGGTCGTGTATCATCCCAAGACTCACGAAAATGCGCACTTGGACTTTTTTCTAAAATCAACAGGAAGCCGGCTATTTTGATTTGAATATTCATTTTTTTACCGATTTTGACGATTTGCAAGTGTTCTCTCAGAGCTATCTCCTTCTACATGGTTCATCGGATCGGCTTCAAATTTGGCGTGCTGCAACTAGACCACTTGATGATCAAAAGTTATTAAAAGATTTTTCCATCGTTAAACGGTTTGGCCGTCAGGTGGCGGCGAAGTTTGATGTCTCGCAAAAAAAACAAAAAAAAAAAGAAAGTGCTATTACTTGGGCATGATAGGTCCGATCGGCACAAAACTTGCTGGGTATGATTGTAGTCCTGCCTTCAACACGCCAACATAAAAAAATTCCCTCGTTCTCAAAGCGCCCCCTGCTGGCGACAGGAAAAGTGATGTTTTAGACTTTGAGGTGCAGCTCTGAGCCCGTTCAGCATATCCAACTCAAATTTGGTCAGAGAGGCCTCAAGACCGTGGTAATACTACATTATGAAGATTGTGATGTATCGTCAACGGCGTTGCGCCCAGAGCGCGGCAAAGTCGATGTTTCGCCAAAACGCATAAAAGTGGCCTTAACTTCAGGGTCATTGGTCATATCTGCCTGAAACTTCATATGTGTGTTAACGGTCCAGGCCTGAACATGTGAAATGAGTTTCGTTGATGGGCGTGGCCAAATGGCTTGACCACGCCCTTTAAACATCAGCCCCTGCCGCATGTTTCACCGACATGCACAAAAATTGGTACACACATGTATGACACCCAGACACACAAAAAAGTCTCTTGGACGCATTGGCCACACCCAACAGGAAGTTGGCTACTTTGAATTTCATGGTGATTTTTGGCATTTTGCACGTGTTGTATTTTAACGAACTCCTCCTACAGGATTAATCAGAACAACTTGAAAATCACTGTGTGTGATCTAGACAAAGTTGTGATCAAAAGTTATTAAAAGATTTTTCCATAGATAAACGGTTTGGCCGTCAGGTGGCGGCGAAGGTTGAGGTTTCGCCAAAAAACGGAAATTCGCATTAACTTTAGTGTACTTGGTCCAATCTGACTGAAATTTTTCACGTTTGTTAACAGTCCAGGCCTGAACATATGGTATGGGTTTCATCAATGAGGGTGGCTGTATGGCTTGGCCACGCCCCATAAAGTGCAGCATCCCCCATAGCAAGTTTTGCCGACATGCACAAAAATCGGTATGCACATGTATCATCCCTAGAGGCGCAAAAAAGCCTCCTTAACGCATAGGCCAAACCCAACAGGAAGTCCGCCATTTTGAATTTACTTGTGCCACTTTTGTGCATTTTTGGCAATTTCCAGTAGATGTAAATGAACGAACTTGTCCTAGAGTTTTTATCCAGTCCTCTTCAAACTTGGTCTGTCCCACCCCAAGATCTTGAAGACGAAAAGTTATCACAGCCTTGAGGTTTCGTAAAACGCTGTTACCGTGGCTCCGCCTTCTACGCCATAAAACACGAACTTGTAACTACTACTACAGATTTTATCCCATCGACTTCAAACTTGGTCTGTCCCACCTCCAGACATTGAGGAAGAAAAGCTATCAATAGCTGGACTTGTCACACCATGTGACCGTGGCAGGGCCTCAAACTTTGAGGTCTCACCACAAAACAGGAAGTAGTGTATGACTCCAGCAGACATTGTCCAATATTCCCCAAACTTCCATGGATTGATGACAGTTATGCGCTGAAGAGATCTCCATGTCAATAATTTGTGAAAAATGTAGCGCCCCCTACTGGTAACAGAAAGTGACATGTTTTATATTTTGAAGTATACCTCCCACAACTTGGCCAGATCCAACTCAATCTTGGTCAGTCTATTCATCACATGTGGAAGATGTTTAAATGTGAACACTGTAAGTTTTCGTCAAAGGGCGTGGCCATGACGTGGCGGCAAACTTTGATGTTTCGCCATGATAAAAAAACTTGTGTAACTTGACTCTACGTGGACATATCTTTCCAAAACTTCATACATATGATAAAAGTCCAGCCCTGAAAACATCTACAGAAACATTTTTAGTCAGCATCATATCGCCACCGACTGGTGGCAGAAAGATATTGCTTTCATTCTTTCATGTCTCTCTTCTACCAAGTTAACCGTACCCACCTCAATTTTGCTGAGACATAGTCCCAAGATCTTGATAATGATCACATCAGAAGCTTTTGAGGTTTTGTCCAACACTGTCACCGTGGCGCCGCCTCATTCGCCATAAAACACGAGGTTGTTTTTGAGGGGCAAGGGATACTTGCAAACTCACGAAACTTGGCACACCCATCACAAGGCCTAAATTGTGTTGTCTGATATGCTTTTTGTGTTTTGATGTGCCAAGATGGCTCAACAGCGCCCCCTACAATTTTTCAATGAAGCAGCCCCCGAAGCTGGTTTCACCTACATGTATGAAACTTGGTAGGCATATGTAACACTCCAAGACGTACAAAAAATCCTCTTGGAGTTATGCCCCAAACCCAACCGGAAGTCCACCATTTTGAATTTACTTGTGCCATTTTTGTGCATTTTTGGCGATTTCCAGTAGACGTAAATGCACGAACTTGTCCTAGAGATTTTAACCAATCCACTTCTAACTTAGTCTGTCTCACCCCAAGACATTGAAGAAGAAAAAGCTTTCACAAGCTTGAGGTTTTCTCAAAAGCTGTCACCGTGGCTCCGCCTTCTTCGCCATAAAAGACGAACTTGTAACTACTCCTACAGATTTCATCCCATCGACTTCTTACTTGGTCTGTCCCACCTCCAGACATTGAGGAATAAAAAGTTATCAAAAGCTGGACTTGTTGTCACACCGTGTGACCGTGGCAGGATCTCAAACTTCGGGGTCTCGCCACAAAACAGGAAGTAGTGTATAATTCCAGCATACATGGTCCAGTCCCGCTCTGAAAACATCTACATGTCAATAATTTGTGATAAATATAGCGCCCCCTACTGGTAACAGGAAATGACATGGTGTATATTTTGAAGTATAACTCCCACAACTTGGACAGATCCACCTCAAACTTTGTCAATCTATCCAACACATGTAGAAGATGTCTTATTGTGAACACTGTGACTTTTCGTCAAAGGGCGTGGCCATGACATGGCGGCGAACTTTGAGGTTTCGCCATGATTACAAAAGTTGTGTAACTTCACTGTACGTGGACATATCTTTCCAAAACTTCACACATATGACAACAGTGCAGCCCTGAAAACATCTACAGAGTAATTTGTCATCAGCGACATAGCGTCACCTACTGGTGGCAGAAAGTTACTGATTTCATTCTTTCATGTTTCTCCTCTACCAGATGAAACACAACCACCTCATTTTTACTGAGACATAGTCCCAACAATTTGATGATGATGACACCAGAAGTTTTTTGAGGTTTCGTCAAACGCTGTCACTGTGGCAACGCCTTATTCGCCATAAAACACTTATAGAAACAGTCCTGCCCTGAACACATCTATACGCCAATACATGGTTATTAGCACGACGCCACCTACTGGCAAAATGACACGTCTTCGTATGATTTGAGGGACATGACATGTAAGTCCTGCGTGAGGGGTCTGCCTTCTACAGGAATGAAGGGCGGCATGAGCCGGCAGCATGAGCCGGCATCCTGCCAGCGCCCTCGAGTTGCGTGAGGGTGCGAGGGCCCGTTCAATGCTGCTTGCAGCTTTAATTAGGGCCCGAGCACGTCCGTGCGAGGACCCTATTGAAATTGCAGGAATTATTAGGGCCCGAGCACGTCCGTGCGAGGACCCTATTGAAATTGTAGGAATTATTAGGGCCCGAGCATGTCCGTGCGAGGACCCTATCGAAATTGCAGGAATTATTACTATTACGACAAAAGTAAATCGCTTATTTGGAGGCCTGAACATATTCCAAAACACGCCAATTTTGGCATGCGCATCAGTCGCGGTGTAAATTTAGGTATTTTAGGGTTCGTGGAGGTGGGCGGGTCAAAATGGCTAGGCCACGCCCCTTAAAGAGCACCCTACTCGGCAGGTTTCACGGATCTGCACGAAAATCGGTACGCATGTAGATCATGCTGAGACGCACAAAAAAGGTCACAGGGACACATAGGCTAAACCCAACAGGAAGTGAGATATTTGGTGTTGAACGGCCATTTTTGGCGTTTTCCACGTGTTGTATTTTAACGAACTCCTCCTACAGGAATAATCAGAACGGCTTCAAAATTGCTGTGCACCAACTAGACTAGTTTGTGATCAAAAGTTATTAACGGATTACGTAAACTCCAAACAACCTGACCTGGGCGTGGCGGCGAAGTTTGATGTCTCGCCATGAAAAATGAGATTGCTATAACTTTGGCATTAATAGTCCGAACGGTACCAAACTCCCCAGGATTCATAATAGTCCCGCCCTGAAGACGTCTACATGCAGAAATATTGAAATTTGCATAGCGCCCCCTGCTGGTGACAGAAAAAGCGATGTTTTAGACTTTGAGGTCCAGCTCTGAGCACGTTCAGCAAATCCAGCTCAAATTTGGTCAGAAAGGCCTCAACATGTTGGTAATGCTCCATGATGAAGAATTTTGACTGTCGTCAAACGGCGTTCCATCCAGAGGTCGGCGAAGTCGACCCTTCGCCAAAATGCATAAAAATGGCCTTAACTTTGGTGTTTTTGATGATATCCACCTGAAACTTCATATGTGTGTCAACAGTCCAGCCCTGAATATGTGATATGAATTTCGTCAATGGGCGTGGCCATATGGCTTGGCCACGCCCATTCATATGAATTACTTCCATAGGACGTCTCACCGATATGCACAAAAATTGGTACACATCTCCATCACCCCCAGACAAACAAAAAAGTCTCTTGGACCTCTAGGCTAAATTCAACAGGAAGTCGGCCATTTTGAATGTCATGGTCATTTTTGGTGTCGCGCACGCATCGTATTTTAACGAACTCCTCCTACAGAATTCATCAGAACTGCTTCAAAATTACCGATTACCATCTAGAACACTTCCTGATCAAAAGTTATTAAAAGGTCTCGCAGAATCTAAAGGGCACGCCAGTTGTGGGAGGTTGAATTTTGACGTCTCGCCATGAAACAGGAAGTGGCAATAACTTCACTGTACTTGGTCAGATCTGTGTGAAACTTCACAGGTATATTGACAGTCCAACCCAGAACATATGTTATGAATTTCGTTAATAGGCGTGGCTAAATGGATTGGCCACGCCCATTCACACAAATAACCACCATAGGATGTCTCACTGATATGCACGAAACTTGGTAGACACATGTATAACATCCACACGCACAAAAAAGCCTCTTGCACGGATAGGCCACACCCAACAGGAAGTCGGCCATTTTGAAATTTACAGTCATTTTTGGCGTTTTCCACGTGTTGTATTTTAATGATCTCCTCCTCCAGAAATGAATCAATTAACTCCAAAACTGGTGTGTACCATCTACACAAGTGTGTGATCAAAACATATTAAGAGAATTGCTCAGCATGGAACGGTGTGGCTGTGACATGGCGTCGACACTTGATGTCTCACCATGAAACACGATATTGCTATAACATGGGATCTAATGGTCGAATCTGCTCCAAACTTCACATGTATGATAATAGTCCTGGCATGAACACACCCACATGACGCTCAGGAGTCAGAGTCATAGCGCCACCCAGTGGAGACGGGAAGTCGCAACGCATTGGTTCCTACACTGTCCGAAGGAGGCAAACATTCAACGCCTCGTCTGCCGGTCGACCTCTGGCGACACGGTGGCGGCCGCGCCAGGCCCCGAGTTGCGTGGGGTGCTCGGGCCCGTTCAACGCTGCTTGCAGCTTTAATTAGGGCCCGAGCACGTACCGTGCGAGGACCCTATTGAAATTGAAGGAATTATTATTATTATTACGACAAAAGTAAATCGCTTATTTGGAGGTTTTAACATGCTCAAAAACTCCTGAAATTTGGCGGTAGCATCAGTCGCGGTGTAAATTTATGTATTTTAGGGTTCGCGGCAATGGACGGGTCAAAATGGCTAGGCCACGCCCATTAAAGAGCAATCTCCTTATAAACAGCGCCCTCCTCATCAATTTTCACGGATCTGCACGAAAATCGGTACACGTGTAGATCATGCCGAGCCGCACAAAAAAGTCTCTTGGAGCCATAGGCCACGCCCAACAGGAAGTTGGCTATTTTGAATTTAGCGGCCATTTTTGGCGTTTTACCACGTGTCATATTTTGACGAACTCCTCCTACACGATTAATCAAAACGGCTTCAAAATCGCCGTGTACCGACTAGATAAGTTTGTGATCAAAAGTTATTCAAAGATCCGCTACCCGTCGAACACGGAATCGGCTTTTTGGCAGCGAAGTTTGAAGTTTGAAGTTTGTCTCGCCATGAAAAACGAAATTGCTATAACTTTGGCATTAATCGTCCGATCTGCACCGAACTTCTCATGATTCATAATATTCCCGCCCTGAACACGTCTACATGCAGAAATTTTGTAATTACCCTAGCGCCCCCTGCTGGCGACAGGAAAAGCGATGTTTTTAGACTTTGACGTGCAGCTCTGACCACGTTCACCATATGCAACTCAAATTTGGTCAGACAGACCTCAAGACGTTGGTAATGCTACATTATGAAGATTGTGACTAGGCGTCAAACGGTGTTCCGCCCAGAGGGCGGGGAAGTCGAAAATTCGCCAAAACGCATTGAAAATGGCTTTAATGACATTAACTTCTGTGTCCTTGGTCATATCTGCCTGAAACTTCACATGTGTGTTAACAGTCCAGGCTTGAACATGTGATATGAGTTTCGTTGATGGGCGTGGCCAAATGACTTGACCACGCCCTTTAAACATAACCCCTTGCCGCACGTGTCACCGACATGCACGAAAATTGGTACACACATGTATCACACCGAGACGCACAAAAAAGTCTCTTGGACCCACTGGCCATAGCCAACAGGAAGTCGGCCATTTTGAATTTTGATGCTATTTTTGGCGTTTTCCACGTGTTGTATTTTAACGAACTCCTCCTACAGGATTAATCAGAATGACTTCAAAATCACTGTGTGTGATCTAGACAAGGTTGTGATCAAAAGTTATTAAAAGATTTTTCCACAGATAAACGGTTTGGCCGTCAGGTGGCGGCGAAGTTTGATGTCTCGCCATGAAACACGAAATTGCTATAATTTTGGGACACATTGTCCAATCTTCACCAAACTTCACATGATTCATAATAGTCCCACACTGAACACGTCTACATGACAAAGTTCTGTGATAGTCATAACGCCCCCTAGTGGCGACAGGAAATGACATATTTTAAAATTTGATTGGCATTAACTTTATTATACTTGGTCCAATCTGACTGAAACTTCACATGGTTGTTAACAGTCCAGGCCTGAACATATGGTATGAGTTTCGTGGATGAGTGTGGTCGTATGGCTTGGCCACACCCCTTAAAGTGCAGCATCCCCCATAGCAAGTTTCACCGATATGCACGAAAATAGGTGTGCACATGTATCATCCGCAGATGCACAAAAAAGTCTCTTGAACACATAGGCCAAACCCAGCAGGAAGTCAGCCATTTTGAATTTGACGCCAGATTGGGCGATTCGCACTCCTCTTACTTTTTCTATCTCCTCCTACAGGATTCATCGGATCTGCTTCAAATTTGGCGTGCATCAACTAGACAACTTGATGATCAAAAGTTATCATACGATTTTCCCTATGTTAAACGGTTTGGCTGTCAGGTGGCGGCCAAGTTTGACGTCTCGCCAAAAAAACCCAAAAAAACAAACGTGCTATTACTTGGGCATGATAAGTCCGATCGGCACAAAACTTGCTGGGTATGATCGTAGTCCGGCCTTCATCACGCCAACATCAAAAAATTCCCCCGTTCTCAAAGCGCCCCCTGCTGGCGACAGGAAAAGCGATGTTTTAGACTTTGAGGTGGTACTCTCAGCACGTTCAGTATATCCAACTCAAAATTGGTCAGAAAGGCCTCAACACGTTGGTAATGCTACATGATGAAGATTTGTGACGCATCGCCGAACGGCGTTCCGCCCACAGGGCGGCGAAGTCAACGGTTCGCCAAAACGCAGTTAAGTGGCCTTAACTTCAGTGTCCTTGGTCATATCTGCCTGAAACTTTACATGTGTGTTAACAGTGCAGCCCTGAACATGTCATATGAATTTCGTTGATGGGCGTGGCCAAATGGCTTGGCCACACCCTTTAAATATCAGCCCCTGCGGCACGTTTCACTGACATGCATGAAAATTGGTACACATATGTATCACATCCAGATGCACAAAAAAGTCTCTTGGACCCATTGGCCAAACCCAACAGGAAGTCCTCCATTTTGAATTTAATGGTCATTTTTGGCGTTTTCCACGTGTTGTATTTTAATGAACTCCACCTACAATATGCATCAGAACAACTTCAAAATCATTGTGTGCCATCTAGACAAAGGTGTAATCAAAACTTAGAAGCAGATTTTTGCATCGTGAAACGGTTTGGCCGTCAGGTGGCGGCGAAGTTTGATGTCTCGCCATAAAACACGAAATTAGTATAACTTTGGCATACATTGTCCATTCTTCACCAAACTTCACATGTTTGTTAACAGTCCAGACCTGAATGTATAGTATGAGTTTCATCAATAAGCGTGGCCGTATGGCTTGGCCACGCCCCTTAAAGTGCAGCGTCCCCCATAACAACTTTCACCGACGTGCACGAAAATCAGTATGCACATGTATCGTGTCCAGACGCACAAAAAAGCCTCTTGCACATATAGGCCACACCCGACAGGAAGTCGGCCATTTTGAAATTTACAGTCATTTTTGGCGTTTTCCACGTGTTGTATTTTAATGATCTCCTCCTCCAAAAATGAATCAATTAACTCCAAAACTGGTGTGTACCATCTACACAAGTGTGTGATCAAAACATATTAAGAGAATTGCTCAGCATGGAACGGTGTGGCTGTGACATGGCGTCGACACTTGATGTCTCACCATGAAACACGATATTGCTATAACATGGGATCTAATGGTCGAATCTGCTCCAAACTTCACATGTATGATAATAGTCCTGGCATGAACACACCCACATGACGCTCAGGAGTCAGAGTCATAGCGCCACCCAGTGGAGACGGGAAGTCGCAACGCATTGGTTCTTACACTGTCCGAAGGAGGCGAACATTCAGCGAACATTCTTGCGACACGGTGGCGGCCGCGCCAGGCCCCGAGTTGCGTGGGGTGCGAGGGCCCGTTCAACGCTGCTTGCAGCTTTAATTATTATTATTATTATTACGACAAAAGTAAATCGCTTATTTGGAGGTTTTAACATGCTCAAAAACTCCTGAAATTTGGCGGTCGCATCAGACGCGGTGTAAATTTACGTATTTTAGGGTTCGCGGCAATGGACGGGTCAAAATGGCTAGGCCACGCCCATTAAAGAGCAATCTCCTGATAAACAGCGCCCCCCTCATCAATTTTCACGGATCTGCACGAAAATCGGTACACATGTAGATCATGCCGAGCCGCACAAAAAAGTCTCTTGGAGCCATAGGCCACGCCCAACAGGAAGTTGGCTATTTTGAATTTAGCGGCCATTTTTGGCGTTTTACCACGTGTCATATTTTGACGAACTCCTCCTACACGATTAATCAAAACGGCTTCAAAATCACCGTGTCCAACTAGATAAGTTTGTGATCAAAAGTTATTCAAAGATCCGCTACCGGTCGAACACGGAATCGGCTTTTTGGCGGCGAAGTTTGAAGTTTGAAGTTTGTCTCGCCATGAAAAACGAAATTGCTATAACTTTGGCATTAATCGTCCGATCTGCACCAAACTTCACATGATTCATAATATTCCCGCCCTGAACACGTCTACATGCAGAAATTTTGTAATTACCCTAGCGCCCCCTGCTGGCGACAGGAAAAGCGATGTTTTTAGACTTTGACGTGCAGCTCTGACCACGTTCACCATATGCAACTCAAATTTGGTCAGACAGACCTCAAGACGTTGGTAATGCTACATTATGAAGATTGTGACTAGGCGTCAAACGGTGTTCCGCCCAGAGGGCGGCGAAGTCGAAAATTCGCCAAAACGCATTGAAAATGGCTTTAATGACATTAACTTCTGTGTCCTTGGTCATATCTGCCTGAAACTTCACGTGTGTTAACAGTCCAGGCTTGAACATGTGATATGAGTTTCGTTGATGGGCGTGGCCAAATGACTTGACCACGCCCTTTAAACATCAGCCCCTGCCGCACGTGTCACCGACATGCACGAAAATTGGTACACGCATGTATCACACCGAGACGCACAAAAAAGTCTCTTGGACCCACTGGCCATACCCAACAGGAAGTCGGCCATTTTGAATTTTGATGCTATTTTTGGCGTTTTCCACATGTTGTATTTTAACGAACTCCTCCTACAGGATTAATCAGAATGACTTCAAAATCACTGTGTGTGATCTAGACAAGGTTGTGATCAAAAGTTATTAAAAGATTTTTCCACAGTTAAACGGTTTGGCCGTCAGGTGGCGGCGAAGTTTGATGTCTCGCCATGAAACACGAAATTGCTATAATTTTGGGACACATTGTCCAATCTTCACCAAACTTCACATGATTCATAATAGTCCCACACTGAACACGTCTACATGACAAAGTTCTGTGATAGTCATAACGCCCCCTAGTGGCGACAGGAAATGACATATTTTAAACTTTGTTTGGCATTAACTTTATTATACTTGGTCCAATCTGACTGAAACTTCACATGGTTGTTAACAGTCCAGGCCTGAACATATGGTATGAGTTTCGTGGATGAGTGTGGTCGTATGGCTTGGCCACACCCCTTAAAGTGCAGCATCCCCCATAGCAAGTTTCGCCGATATGCACGAAAATAGGTGTGCACATGTATCATCCGCAGACGCACAAAAAAGTCTCTTGAACACATAGGCCAAACCCAACAGGAAGTCAGCCATTTTGAATTTTGCGGTCATTTTTGGCGTTTTCCACATGTTGTATTTTAATGAACTCCACCTACAGGATGCATCAGAACAACTTCAAAATCATTGTGTGCCATCTAGAGAAAGGGGTAATCAAAACTTATAAGCAGATTTTTGCATCGTGAAACGGTGTGGCCGTCAGATGGCGGCGAAGTTTGATGTCTCGCCATAAAACACGAAATTAGTATAACTTTGGCAAACATTGTCCATTCTTCACCAAACTTCACATGTTTGTTAACAGTCCAGACCTGAATGTATAGTATGAGTTTCATCAATAAGCGTGGCCGTATGGCTTGGCCACGCCCCTTAAAGTGCAGCGTCCCCCATAACAACTTTCACCGACGTGCACGAAAATCAGTATGCACATGTATCGTGTCCAGACGCACAAAAAAGCCTCTTGCACATATAGGCCACACCCAACAGGAAGTCGGCCATTTTGAAATTTACAGTCATTTTTGGCGTTTTCCACGTGTTGTATTTTAATGATCTCCTCCTCCAGAAATGAATCAATTAACTCCAAAACTGGTGTGTACCATCTACACAAGTGTGTGATCAAAACATATTAAGAGAACTGCTCAGCATGGAACGGTGTGGCTGTGACATGGCGTCGACACTTGATGTCTCACCATGAAACACGATATTGCTATAACATGGGATCTAATGGTCGAATCTGCTCCAAACTTCACATGTATGATAATAGTCCTGGCATGAACACACCCACATGACGCTCAGGAGTCAGAGTCATAGCGCCACCCAGTGGAGAGGGGAAGTCGCAACGCATTGGTTCCTACACTGTCCGAAGGAGGCGAACATTCAGCGCCTCGTCTGCCGGTCGACCTCTGGCGAGACGGTCGCGGCTGCGCCAGGCCCCGAGTTGCGTGGGGTGCTCGGGCCCGTTCAACGCTGCTTGCAGCTTTAAGTAGGGCCCGAGCACCTAGCGGTGCGAGGGCCCTATTGAAACTGAAGGAGTTATTAGGGCCCGAGCACCTAGCGGTGCGAGGACCCTATTGAAATGCAAGGAATTATTAGGGCCCGAGCACCTAGCGGTGCGAGGACCCTATTGAAATGCAAGGAATTATTAGGGCCCGAGCACCTAGCGGTGCGAGGACCCTATTGAAATGCAAGGAATTATTAGGGCCCGAGCACCTAGCGGTGCGAGGACCCTATTGAAACTGAAGGAGTTATTATTATTATTTTTCTGCCTAATGAATTGGCTTTTTGAGGGCTTTATCATATTCAAAAACTTACCAAACTTCACAGACTCATCAGAAGTGGTGAAAAATTTGATATTTTTGGGGTTTCGTGATAATGTGCAAAAAAATGGCTCAGTAGCGCCCCCTTCTCATTTTCAACGAAGCAGCCCCCGAAGCTGGTTTAAGCTAAGTGTCTGAAACTTGGTAGGCATATGTAACACACCAAGACGTACAAAAAAGCCTCTTGGGCCCATGCCCTAAACTCAACAGGAAGTCGGCCATTTTGAATTGAATGTGCAAGTTTCATGCATTTTTGGCCATTTGCAGGGGTCATAAATGAACGAACTCCTCCTAGAGATTTTGTCCGATCGCTTTCAAACTCGGTCTGTCCCACCTACATAAACTGAAGACGAAAAGTTATCAAAAGCTTGTGTTTTCGCCACACCGTGTGACCGTGCCGGGACCTCAAACTTCGTTACAAACAGGAAGTAGTATCATAACGCAGGAAGTAGTTTATTACTCCAACATACATGCTCCAATCTTCCCCAAACTTCACAGGATTGATGACAGTCCCGCTCTGAAGAGATCTACATGTCAATAATTTGTGATTAATATAGCGCCCCCTACTGGCAGTAGAAAATGTCATGTTTTACACTTTGAAGCACATCTCCTCCAAAGTTGAACACATCAACCTCATACTTGGTGAAATTATCCATACGGCCTTGATGATGCTTTCTATGGAAAACTGTGAGTTTTCGTCAAAGGGCGTGACCATGCCGTGGCGGCCAACTTTGATGTTTCGCCATGATGACAAAAGTAGCTGTAACTTGACTCTACGTGGACATATCTTTCCAAAACTTCACACATATGATAACTGTCCAGCCCTGAAAACATCTATACAGAAATTTTGAATCAGCATCATAGCGCCACCTACTGGCGGCAGAAAGTTACTTTTTTCATTCTTTCATGTCCCTCTTCTACCAGGTTCCCCCGAACCACCTCAATTTTGCAAATACATACTCCCAAGACCTTGATGATGATCAAACCAGAAGCCTTTGAGGTTTCGTCCAACGCCGTCACTGTGGCGCCACCTTATTCGCCATAAAACACGAGGTTGTTTTTGAGGGGCAAGGGACACTCGAAAACTCACGCAACTTGGTACACACATCAGACGGCCCAAATTGTGTCCTCTGATGTGATTTTTGTGTTTTCATGTGCCAAGATGGCTCAATAGCACCCCCTACTCATTTTCAACGTGTTTTGGGCTTTAACTCCCAGACCATATGTCACACATTCAAAAACCTCATATCCACAGATTCCCTGAATAGTGCTGAATCACCTGGGCAGGGCCACTCCCATTTCTGCCTATAATGTTTTTCGCAACATCGTGAAAACTGGAAAACCTACTTTTTCGAACTCCTCCTTAGGGTATTGTCCGATCAGCGTGAAACTTGGCACGTACAGTCTTCACCTGGACCTGATGTAAAGTTATCAAAAGAATTTTGTTCAGTCAAAAAATGCGCAAATTATTAACAAATACAATTTTCTAGCTAGCTATAAAAAGACAAACTATGGTATATTTCGGTCAAAATAAATGCTAACAACACCAAATCGGAGATCTTTGCTTGACATGTGCCTGTGAGGGTGTGAGCCAAATTTGGCTAATGTTGGCCACTAGGGGGTGCTGCAAATATGGGAAATTTATATCTCTCAAATGGCTGCACCGATTTTTACGAAATTTGGTGGGTATGATGCTGGGCCACTCCTGAGGCCATATCTTGAAGTTAATCAAGACTGCTCAAAGTGGGCGTGGCTTATTACAAGATAAACAACAAACATTTATTTCAGCTCAAGTATTGTGCTGAGGGCTGTGAAATTCACAGGGTATATATAGAATAGCATACAGACCACCCATAGCAAAAATTGTATGTCTACACCAGTAGATGGCGCTATAACGGATGCAAACGCATTTTGGCCTGTAACTTCCAAATTTTAATTCACATCTTCATAACTTTATAACCACGTGTTCCCTAAATAGAGTCCCATCTTCTGACATAGGCCACGCCCGCTCCCACTGTAGATTTCTCTTTGTAAGTCACTACACATCAAAAACCTACATTTTCGAACTCCTTCTAGCAATTAAGATCCATCTTCACGAAACTTTGCACATACAAACGCCAGATGTGCCTGACCAAAAGTTATCAACAGAATTTTGCAACTCCAAAAAATGCGCTAGCTAAAAATAAACATTTTTTTTTCTGCTACCTAAAATCACATACCATGAAATATTTTTGTCAAACTAAAAGCTATCAACGTCAAACTCAATTCGCTTGTTTCAGACGTGAACCAGAGGCTCTGTGCAAAATTTGGCGTAAATTGGCCAATAGGGGGCGCTATAAACAGAGAAAAATCACGTGACATGAAAATTGATCGATTCGGACGAAATTTGGCGAGCGTGTTGTGGAGTCACTCCCGAGACCAGCTGTGAAGCTTAATTATGTTTGGTCACCGTGACAACGCCTTATTCGCCATCAAACACAAAGATGGTTTTGAGGGGAAAGGGATGCTTGTAAAGTCATGAAACTTGGCATACATATGACAGGGTTCGATTTGTGCTGTCTGATGTGATTTTTTGGCTCTGATGTGCCAACATGGCTCAACAGCGCCCCCTACAAATTTTCTACAAAGCAGCCCCCGAAGCTGGTTTGACCTACATCTATGAAACTTGATACGCACCTGCATCACTGAAAGACGTATAAAAAATGCCTGTTGCAGCCATGTGCCAAACCCAACAGGAAGTCTGCCATTTTGAATTTGCTTGTAACTGGTTCAGAACTTCACCATACATGTTCCACTCTTCCCCAAATTTCACAGGATTGATGACAGTCCTGCCCTCAACACATCTGTACGCCAATACTTGGTTATTAGTACGCCGCCACCTACTGCCAAAATGACATGTCTTTGTATGATTTGAGGGATATGACGTGTAATTCCTGCGTGAGGGGTCTGCCTTAACAGGAATGAATGGCGGTGTCAGCCGGCATCCTGCCAGCCCTCTCGAGTTACGTGAAGGTGCGAGGGCCCGTTCAATGCTGCTTGCAGCTTTAATTAGGGCCCGAGCACCTAGCGGTGCGAGGACCCTATTGAAATGCAAGGAATTATTAGGGCCCGAGCACGTACCGTGCGAGGACCCTATTGAAATTGAAGGAATTATTATTATTAGGGCCCGAGCACGTACCGTGCGAGGACCCTATTGAAATTGAAGGAATTATTATTATTATTATTATTATTATTATTACGACAAAAGTAAATCGCTTATTTGGAGGTTTTAACATGCTCAAAAACTCCTGAAATTTGGCGGTCGCATCAGTCGCGGTGTAAATTTATGTATTTTAGGGTTCGCGGCAATGGACGGGTCAAAATGGCTAGGCCACGCCCATTAAAGAGCAATCTCCTTATAAACAGCGCCCTCCTCATCAATTTTCACGGATCTGCACGAAAATCGGTACACATGTAGATCATGCCGAGCCGCACAAAAAAGTCTCTTGGAGCCATAGGCCACGCCCAACAGGAAGTTGGCTATTTTGAATTTAGCGGCCATTTTTGGCGTTTTACCACGTGTCATATTTTGACGAACTCCTCCTACACGATTAATCAAAACGGCTTCAAAATCGCCGTGTACCAACTAGATAAGTTTGTGATCAAAAGTTATTCAAAGATCTGCTACCCGTCGAACACGGAATCGGCTTTTTGGCGGCGAAGTTTGAAGTTTGAAGTTTGTCTCGCCATGAAAAACGAAATTGCTATAACTTTGGCATTAATCGTCCGATCTGCACCAAACTTCACATGATTCATAATATTCCCGCCCTGAACACGTCTACATGCAGAAATTTTGTAACTACCCTAGCGCCCCCTGCTGGCGACAGGAAAAGCGATGTTTTTAGACTTTGACGTGCAGCTCTGACCACGTTCACCATATGCAACTCAAATTTGGTCAGACAGACCTCAAGACGTTGGTAATGCTACATTATGAAGATTGTGACTAGGCGTCAAACGGTGTTCCGCCCAGAGGGCGGCGAAGTCGAAAATTCGCCAAAACGCGTTGAAAATGGCTTTAATGACATTAACTTCTGTGTCCTTGGTCATATCTGCCTGAAACTTCACATGTGTGTTAACAGTCCAGGCTTGAACATGTGATATGAGTTTCGTTGATGGGCGTGGCCAAATGACTTGACCACGCCCTTTAAACATCAGCCCCTGCCGCACGTGTCACCGACATGCACGAAAATTGGTACACGCATGTATCACACCGAGACGCACAAAAAAGTCTCTTGGACCCACTGGCCATACCCAACAGGAAGTCGGCCATTTTGAATTTTGATGCTATTTTTGGCGTTTTCCACATGTTGTATTTTAACAAACTCCTCCTACAGGATTAATCAGAATGACTTCAAAATCACTGTGTGTGATCTAGACAAGGTTGTGATCAAAAGTTATTAAAAGATTTTTCCACAGTTAAACGGTTTGGCCGTCAGGTGGCGGCGAAGTTTGATGTCTCGCCATAAAACACTTTTAGTATAACTTTGGCATACATTGTCCATTCTTCACCAAACTTCACATGTTTCTTAACAGTCCAGACCTGAATGTATAGTATGAGTTTCATCAATAAGCGTGGCCGTATGGCTTGGCCACGCCCCTTAAAGTGCAGCGTCCCCCATAACAACTTTCACCGACGTGCACGAAAATCAGTATGCACATGTATCGTGTCCAGACGCACAAAAAAGCCTCTTGCACATATAGGCCACACCCGACAGGAAGTCGGCCATTTTGAAATTTACAGTCATTTTTGGCGTTTTCCACGTGTTGTATTTTAATGATCTCCTCCTCCAGAAATGAATCAATTAACTCCAAAACTGGTGTGTACCATCTACACAAGTGTGTGATCAAAACATATTAAGAGAATTGCTCAGCATGGAACGGTGTGGCTGTGACATGGCGTCGACACTTGATGTCTCACCATGAAACACGATATTGCTATAACATGGGATCTAATGGTCGAATCTGCTCCAAACTTCCCATGTATGATAATAGTCCTGGCATGAACACACCCACATGACGCTCAGGAGTCAGAGTCATAGCGCCACCTAGTGGAGACGGGAAGTCGCAACGCATTGGTTCCTACACGGTCCGAAGGAGGCGAACATTCAGCGCCTCGTCTGCCGGTCGACCTCTGGCGACACGGTGGCGGCCGCGCCAGGCTCCAAGTTGCGTGGGGTGCGAGGGCCCGTTCAACGCTGCTTGCAGCTTTAATTAGGGCCCGAGCACGAACCGTGCGAGAGCCCTATTGAAATCATAAAAATTATTCTTATTATTTTTCTTTTAAACCTTTGATCGCATTTTTGAGGGCCTGAACATGCCCAAAAAGTCAGGAAAATTTGCACACTCGTCACGTCTGGTGAAAATTTCGATATTTTATGGTCGTTACAAAGGGGCGTGGCAAAATGGCTCAATGGCGCCCCCTAACAGTTTTCAAAATCGAAGCCCCCTGCTTTAACTTTGCCCTAGGCGTATGAAATTTGGTACACATATGTATCATCCCGGGACGCACAAAAAAGCCTCTTGGAGCGACACCCTAAACCAAACAGGAAGTCGGCCATTTTGAATTGTTTTTTCAAAATAAGGTCATTTTTGGCCATTTCCACACGTTGTACTTGAGCGAACTCGTCCTACAGATTTTATCGGATTGACTTAAAAATTTACCTGTGCGTGCTCGACTACAGTGGGATCAATTTATTATTAAAAGATCTTCGTCACGTCGAAGGGCGCGGTCGCTGCGGAAGGGTCAATTTGGATATCTCACCAAAAAACACGAAATTATACTACAACTACTACAACTTTGGTGTAGATGATCCTATCTGCACCAAACTTCACATGATGGATAATAGTCCCGCCCTGAACACATCTACATCAAAAAATTCAGTAATTGTCATAGCGCCCCCTGCTGGTGACAGAAAAAGCGATGTTTTAGACTTTGAGGTCCAGCTCTGAGCACGTTCAGCAAATCCAGCTCAAATTTGGCCAGAAAGGCCTCAACATGTTGGTAATGCTCCATGATGAAGAATTTTGACTGTCGTCAAACGGCGTTCCATCCGGAGGGCGGCGAAGTCGACCCTTCGCCAAAATGCATAAAAATGGCCTTAACTTTGGTGTTTTTGATGATATCCACCTGAAACTTCATATGTGTGTCAACAGTCCAACCCTGAATATGTGATATGAATTTCGTCAATGGGCGTGGCCATATGGCTTGGCCACGCCCATTCATATGAATTACTTCCATAGGACGTCTCACCGATATGCACAAAAATTGGTACACATCTCCATCACCCCCAGACAAACAAAAAAGTCTCTTGGACCTCTAGGCTAAATTCAACAGGAAGTCGGCCATTTTGAATGTCATGGTCATTTTTGGTGTCGCGCACGCATCGTATTTTAACGAACTCCTCCTACAGAATTCATCAGAACGGCTTCAAAATTACCGATTACCATCTAGAACACTTCCTGATCAAAAGTTATTAAAAGGTCTCGCAGAATCTAAAGGGCACGCCAGTTGTGGGAGGTTGAATTTTGACGTCTCGCCATGAAACAGGAAGTGGCAATAACTTCACTGTACTTGGTCAGATCTGTGTGAAACTTCACAGGTATATTGACAGTCCAACCCAGAACATATGTTATGAATTTCGTTAATAGGCGTGGCTAAATGGATTGGCCACGCCCATTCACACAAATAACCACCATAGGACGTCTCACTGATATGCACGAAACTTGGTAGACACATGTATAACATCCACACGCACAAAAAAGCCTCTTGCACGGATAGGCCACACCCAACAGGAAGTCCTCCATTTTGAATTTAATGGTCATTTTTGGCGTTTTCCACGTGTTGTATTTTAATGAACTCCACCTACAGGATGCATCAGAACAACTTCAAAGTCATTGTGTGCCATCTAGACAAAGGTGTAATCAAAACTTATAAGCAGATTTTTGCATCGTGAAACGGTTTGGCCGTCAGGTGGTGGCGAAGTTTGATGTCTCGCCATAAAACACGAAATTAGTATAACTTTGGCATACATTGTCCATTCTTCACCAAACTTCACATGTTTGTTAACTGTCCAGACCTGAATGTATAGCATGAGTTTCATCAATAAGCGTGACAGTATGGCTTGACCACGCCCCTTAAAGTGCAGCGTCCCCCATAACAACTTTCATCGACGTGCACGAAAATCAGTATGCACATGTATCGTGTCCAGACGCACAAAAAAGCCTCTTGCACATATAGGCCACACCCGACAGGAAGTCGGCCATTTTGAAATTTACAGTCATTTTTGGCGTTTTCCACGTGTTGTATTTTAATGATCTCCTCCTCCAGAAATGAATCAATTAACTCCAAAACTGGTGTGTACCATCTACACAAGTGTGTGATCAAAACATATAGAGAATTGCTCAGCATGGAATGGTGTGGCGGTGACATGGCGTCGACACTTGATGTCTCACCATGAAACACGATATTGCTATAACATGGGATCTAATGGTCGAATCTGCTCCAAACTTCACATGTATGATAATAGTCCTGGCATGAACACACCCACATGACGCTCAGGAGTCAGAGTCATAGCGCCACCCAGTGGAGACGGGAAGTCGCAACGCATTGGTTCCGACACTGTCCGAAGGAGGCGAACATTCAGCGCCTCGTCTGCCGGTCGACCTCTGGCGACACGGTGGCGGCCGCGCCAGGCCCCGAGTTGCGTGGGGTGCGAGGGCCCGTTCAACGCTGCTTGCAGCTTTAATTATTATTATTATTATTATTATTACGACAAAAGTAAATCGCTTATTTGGAGGTTTTAACATGCTCAAAAACTCCTGAAATTTGGCGGTCGCATCAGTCGCGGTGTAAATTTACGTATTTTAGGGTTCGCGGCAATGGACGGGTCAAAATGGCTAGGCCACGCCCATTAAAGAGCAATCTCCTGATAAACAGCGCCCTCCTCATCAATTTTCACGGATCTGCACGAAAATCGGTACACATGTAGATCATGCCGAGCCGCACAAAAAAGTCTCTTGGAGCCATAGGCCACGCCCAACAGGAAGTTGGCTATTTTGAATTTAGCGGCCATTTTTGGCGTTTTACCACGTGTCATATTTTGACGAACTCCTCCTACACGATTAATCAAAACGGCTTCAAAATCGCCGTGTACCAACTAGATAAGTTTGTGATCAAAAGTTATTCAAAGATCCGCTACCGGTCGAACACGGAATCGGCTTTTTGGCGGCGAAGTTTGAAGTTTGAAGTTTGTCTCGCCATGAAAAACGAAATTGCTATAACTTTGGCATTAATCGTCCGATCTGCACCAAACTTCACATGATTCATAATATTCCTGCCCTGAACACGTCTACATGCAGAAATTTTGTAATTACCCTAGCGCCCCCTGCTGGCGACAGGAAAAGCGATGTTTTTAGACTTTGACGTGCAGCTCTGACCACGTTCACCATATGCAACTCAAATTTGGTCAGACAGACCTCAAGACGTTGGTAATGCTACAGTATGAAGATTGTGACTAGGCGTCAAACGGTGTTCCGCCCAGAGGGCGGCGAAGTCGAAAATTCGCCAAAACGCATTGAAAATGGCTTTAATGACATTAACTTCTGTGTCCTTGGTCATATCTGCCT
Organism: Cephalopholis sonnerati; assembly: GCA_019142605.1. NCBI lineage: Eukaryota > Metazoa > Chordata > Actinopteri > Perciformes > Serranidae > Cephalopholis > Cephalopholis sonnerati. The sequence continues at coordinate 502,191 of JAGQAX010000016.1, forward strand.
GAAACTTCACATGTGTGTTAACAGTCCAGGCTTGAACATGTGATATGAGTTTCGTTGATGGGCGTGGCCAAATGACTTGACCACGCCCTTTCAACATCAGCCCCTGCCGCACGTGTCACCGACATGCACGAAAATTGGTACACGCATGTATCACACCGAGACGCACAAAAAAGTCTCTTGGACCCACTGGCCATACCCAACAGGAAGTCGGCCATTTTGAATTTTGATGCTATTTTTGGCGTTTTCCACATGTTGTATTTTAACGAACTCCTCCTACAGGATTAATCAGAATGACTTCAAAATCACTGTGTGTGATCTAGACAAGGTTGTGATCAAAAGTTATGAAAAGATTTTTCCACAGTTAAACGGTTTGGCCGTCAGGTGGCGGCGAAGTTTGATGTCTCGCCATAAAACACGAAATTAGTATAACTTTGGCATACATTGTCCATTCTTCACCAAACTTCACATGTTTGTTAACAGTCCAGACCTGAATGTATAGTATGAGTTTCATCAATAAGCGTGGCCGTATGGCTTGACCACGCCCCTTAAAGTGCAGCGTCCCCCATAACAACTTTCACCGACGTGCACGAAAATCAGTATGCACATGTATCGTGTCCAGACGCACAAAAAAGCCTCTTGCACATATAGGCCACACCCGACAGGAAGTCGGCCATTTTGAAATGTACAGTCATTTTTGGCGTTTTCCACGTGTTGTATTTTAATGATCTCCTCCTCCAGAAATGAATCAATTAACTCCAAAACTGGTGTGTACCATCTACACAAGTGTGTGATCAAAACATATTAAGAGAATTGCTCAGCATGGAACGGTGTGGCTGTGACATGGCGTCGACACTTGATGTCTCACCATGAAACACGATATTGCTATAACATGGGATCTAATGGTCGAATCTGCTCCAAACTTCACATGTATGATAATAGTCCTGGCATGAACACACCCACATGACGCTCAGGAATCAGAGTCATAGCGCCACCCAGTGGAGACGGGAAGTCGCAACGCATTGGTTCCTACACTGTCCGAAGGAGGCGAACATTCATTGCCTTGTCTGCCGGTCGACCTTTGGCGACACGGTGGCGGCCGCGCCAGGCTCCGAGTTGCGTGGGGTGCGAGGGCCCGTTCAACGCTGCTTGCAGCTTTAATTATTATTCTTTTTCTTAACTAAAATGAATTGCCTTTTTGGGGACCTTAACATTCTCAAAAACTCATGAAACTTCACAGACTCATCAGAAGTGCGAAAACTGGGCAAGTTTTGGGGTTTCATGATAATCTGCAAAGGAATGGCTCAGTAGCGCCCCCTAAAAATTTTCTACGGAACAGCCCCTGAAGGTAGTTTAACCTACGTGTCTGAAACTTGGTAGGCATATGTAACACACCAAGACGTACAAAAAAGCCTCTTGGGCCCATGCCCTACACCCAACAGGAAGTCGGCCATTTTGAATTGAATGTGCAATTTTCATGCATTTTTGGCCATTTGCAGGGGTCGTAAATGAACGATCTCCTCCTAGAGATTTTGTCCGATCGACTTCAAACTTGGTCTGTCCCACCTACATAAGTTGAAGACAAAAAGTTATCAAAAGCTTGAGTTTTCGTCACACCGTGTGGCCGTTGTGGGACCTCAAACTTCGCTACAAACAGGAAGTAGTATTATAACACAGGAAGTAGTTTATAACTCCAGCATACATTGTCCAATCTTCCCCAAACTTCACAGGATTGATGACAGTCCCGCTCTGAAGAGATCTACATGTCAATAATTTGTGATTGATATAGCGCCCCCTACTGGTAGTATAAAATGTCATGTTTTACACTTTGAAGCACATCTCGTCCAAAGTTGAACACATCAACGTCAAACTTGGGGAAATTATCCAAAAGGCATTGATGATGCTTTCTATTGAATACTGTGAGTTTTCGTCAAAGGGCATGACCTTGGCGTGGCGGGGAACTTTGATGTTTCGCCATGATGACAAAAGTTGCTGTAACTTGACTCTACGTGGACATATCTTTCCAAAACTTCACACATATGATAACAGTCCAGCCCTGAAAACATCTACAGAGGAAATTTGAATCAGTGTCATAGCGCCACCTACTGGCGGCAGAAAGTTACTTTTTTCATTCTTTCATGTCCCTCTTCTACCAGGTTCACCCGAACCACCTTAATTTTGCGGATACATAGTCCCAAGACCTTGGTGATGATCAAACCAGAACCTTTTGAGGTTTCGTACAACGCTGTCACCGTGGCGCCACCTCATTCGCCATAAAACACGAGGTTCTTTTTGAGGGGCAAGGGATACTTGAAAACTCACGAAACTTGGCACACCCATCACAAGGCCCAAATTGTGTTGTCTGATATGCTTTTTGTGTTTTGATGTGCCAAGATGCCTCAACAGCGCCCCCTACAATTTTTCGATGAAGCAGCCCCCGAAGCTTGTTTCACTTACATGTATGAAACTTGGTAGGCATATGTAACACTCCAAGACGTACAAAAAAGCCTCTTGGAGTTATGCTCCAAACCCAACCGGAAGTCCGCCATTTTGAATTTACTTGTGCCACTTTTGTGCATTTTGGGCGATTTCCAGTAGACGTAAATGAATGAACTTGTCCTAGAGTTTTTATCCAATCCACTTCAAACTCGGTCTGTCCCACCCCAAGACCGTGAAGACGAAAAGTTATCAAACGTTTCAGGTTTTCGTCAAACGCTGTCTCTGTGGCCCCGCCTTCTTCGCCATAAACCACGAAATTGTAACTACTCCTACAGATTTTATCCCATCAACTTCTTACTTGGTCTGTCCCACCTCCAGACATTGATGAAGAAAAGTTATCAAAAACTGGACTTGTTGTCACACCATGTGACCGTGGCAGGGCCTCAATCTTTGGGGACTCACCACAAAACAGGAAGTTGTGTATGACTCCATCATCCATGGTCCAATCTTCCCCAAACTTCACAGGATTGATGACAGTCCTGCTTTGAAGAGATCTCCATGTGAATAATTTGTGATAAATACAGCGCCCCCTAATGGTAAGAGAAAATTTCATGTTTTATATTTTGAAGTATAACTCCCAAGACTTGGCCAGATCCACCTCAATCTTGGTCAGTCTATCTGTCACATGTAGAAGATGTTTTATTGTGAACACTGTAAGTTTGCATCAAAGGGCGTGGCCATGACGTAGCGGCAAACTTTGATGTTTCGCCATGATAACAAAAGTTGTGTAGCTTGACTCTACGTGGACATATCTTTCCAAAACTTCACACATATGATAAAAGTCCAGCCCTGAAAACATCTACCGAGAAATTTTTAATCAGCCTCATAGTGCCACCTAGTGGCATCTGTAAGTTACTGCTTTCATTCTTTCATGTCTGTCTTCTACCAAGTTAACCACAACCACCTCAATTTTGCGTAGACATAGTCCCAAGACTTTGATGATGATCACACCAGAAGCTTTTGAGGTTTCAGCAAACACTGTCAATGTGGCAACGCCTTATTCGCCATAAAACACGAAGTTGTTTTTGAGGGGTAAGGGATGCTTGTAATGTCATGAAACTTGGTACACATACAAGAAGTTCCGATGTGTGTTGTGTGATGTGATTTATCTGCTCTGATGTGCCAACATGGCTCAACAGCGCCCCCTACAATTTTTCAAAAAAGCAGCCCCCGAAGCAGGTTTGACCTACATCTATGAAACTTGATACGCACCTGCATCACTGAAAGACGTATAAAAAATGCCTGTTGCAGCCATGTGCCAAACCCAACAGGAAGTCTGCCATTTTGAATTTGCTTGTAACTGGTTCAGAACTTCACCATACATGTTCCACTCTTCCCCAAATTTCACAGGATTGATGACAGTCCTGCCCTCAACACATCTATACGCCAATACTTGGTTATTAGTACGCCGCCACCTACTGCCAAAATGACATGTCTTTGTATGATTTGAGGGATATGACGTGTAATTCCTGCGTGAGGGGTCTGCCTTAACAGGAATGAATGGCGGTGTCAGCCGGCATCCTGCAAGCCCCCTCGAGTTAAGTGAAGGTGTGAGGGCCCGTTCAATGCTGCTTGCAGCTTTAATTATTATTAGGGCCCGAGCACGTACCGTGCGAGGACCCTATTGTTTTCCTTAGGATTATTATTATTATTAGGGCCCGAGCACCTAGCGGTGCGAGGACCCTATTGAAATGCAAGGAATTATTAGGGCCCGAGCACCTAGCGGTGCGAGGACCCTATTGAAATGCAAGGAATTATTAGGGCCCGAGCACGTACCGTGCGAGGACCCTATTGTTTTCCTTAGGATTATTATTATGGCCCGAGCACCAAGCGGTGCGAGGACCCTATTGAAATGCAAGGAATTATTATTATTAGGGCCCGAGCACGTACCGTGCGAGGACCCTATTGAAATTGAAGGAATTATTATTATTAGGGCCCGAGCACGAACCGTGCGAGGACCCTATTGTTTTCCTTAGGATTATTAGGGGTTCAAGCCCGAAGGGCTGAAACCCTATTGTTTTCCTACTGTTTTATTATTAGGGCCCGAGCACCAAGCGGTGCGAGGACCCTATTGAAATGCAAGGAATTATTATTATTATTATTATTATTCTTCTTCTTCTTCTTCTTCTTCTTCTTCTTCTTATCCGAAATCAACTGCCTTTTTGGGGGCCGTAACATACTCGAAAACTCATGAAACTTCACAAACTCGTCAGAAGTGGTGAAAATTTACATATGGTAGGGGTTTCATGACAACTTGCACAAAAATGGCTCAGTAGCGCCCCCTAGTCATTTTCAACGTATTTTGGGCTATAACTCCCAGACCATGTGTCGCACGTTCAAAAACCTCATATCCACAGATTCGCTGAATAGTACTGAATCACCCGGATGGGGCCAAGCCCATTTCTGCCTTAACTTTTTTTCGCAAAATCGCGAAAACTGGAAAACCTACTTTTTCGAACTCCTCCTTGGCGTTTTGGCCGTTCAGCGTGAAACTTGGCAAGTACAGTCTTCGGCTGGACCTGATCTAAAGTTATCAAAGGAATTTTGTTAGGTCAAAAGATGCGCACGTTATTAACGAAGAAATTTTTCTGGCTAGCTATAAAAAGGCGAACTGCTGCATATCTCGGTCAAAATAAATGCTAACAAGACCAAATCTGAGATCCTTGATTGAAATGTCACTGTGAGGGAATGAACCAAATTTAGCTAATGTTGGCCACTAGGGGGCGCTGCAAATATGGGAAATTTATATCTCGTAAATGGCTGCACCGATTTTTATGAAATTTGGTGAGCATGATGCTGGTCCCCTCCTGAGGCCATACTTTGAAGTAAGTCACGACTGGTAAAAGTGGGCGTGGCTAATTACAAGATAAAAAACAAACATTTATTTCAGCTTAAGTATTATGCTGAGGGCTGTGAAATTCACAGGTTATATAGAGAATAGCAAACAGACCAACCCTAGCAAAAATTGTGCGTCTTCTCCACTAGGTGGCGCTATAACAGATGCAAACGCATTTTGGCCTGTAACTTCCACATCTTAAATCACATTTTCATAAACTTTATACCCACGTGTTCCCTGAATACAGTCGCATCTTCTGACATATGCCACGCCCACTCCCACTGCAAATTTCTCTTTGTAATTCACTATCCATCAAAAACCTACTTTTTCGAACTCCTCCTAGTGTTTAAGGTCCATCTTCACGAAACTTTGCACATACAAGCTACAGACTTGCCTGACCAAAAGTTATCAAAAGAATTTTGCTACTCCAAAAAATGCGCTAGCTAACAATAAACAGTTTTTTTCTGCTAGCTAAAAAAGACATACCTTTGCATATTTTTGCCAAAGTAAAAGATAACAATGTCAAACTCAATTCACTTCTTTCAGACGTCATCCAGATGCTCTGTGCCAAATTTGGCAGAAATTGGCCAATAGGAGGCACTATAATCAAAGAAAAATCAAGTGACATGAAAATTCATCGATTCGCACGAAATTTGGCGAGCGTGATGTGGAGTCACTCCTGAGGCCAGCTGTAAGGGTTAGTGATGTTTGGTCACCGTGGCAACGCCTTGTTCGCCATAAAATACGAAATTGTTTTTGAGGGGTAAAGGATGCTTGTAAAGTCATGAAAATTGACACACATATGACAGGATCGGATATGAGTTGTCTGATGTGATTTTTCGGCTCTGATGTGCCAACATGGCTCAACACCGCCCCCTACAAATTTTCTACGAAACAGCCCCCGAAGCTGGTTTGAACTACATCTATGAAACTTGGTACGCACATGCATCACTGAAAGACGTACAAAAAAGCCTCTTGCACCCATATGCCAAACCCAACAGGAAGTCGGCCATTTTGAATTTGGTGTAACTGGTTTGCAACTTCACCATAAATGTTCCAATCTTCCCCAAACTTCACAGGATTGATGACAGTCCTGCCTTGAACACATCTATACGCCAATACTTGGTTATTAGTACAGCGCCACCTACTGGCAAAATTACATGTCTTCATATGATTTGAGGGATATGACGTGTAAGTCCTGCGTGAGGGGTCTGCCGTGCACAGGAATGAAGGGCGGCGTGAGCCGGCGTCCTGCCAGCGCCCTCGAGTTGCGTGAAGGTGCGAGGGCCCGTTCAATGCTGCTTGCAGCTTTAATTCTTCTTCTTCTTCTTCTTCTTCTTCTTGTTCTTCAGAAATGTTTTCGCAAATTCCCGTGAGATGGTACATCATAGAGACATGAAATTTTCACCAATAACTGGAAGTTGTGTGCAAATGGTGCTCATAATATAGAAATACCAATTGGCCAGATGGTGGCGCTATAACCAAGGTCAATGCGTTTTGGGCTATAACTCCCACACCATATGTCGCACATTCAAAAACGTTATATCCACAGATTCCCTGGATAGTCCTGAATCACCTGGGATAGGCCACGCCCATTTCCGCCTAGAAATTTTTTTCACAAAATCGCAAAAACTTGAAAACCTTCTTTTTCTATCTCCTCCTTGGGATTTTGTCCAATCAGCGTGAAACTTGGCACGTACAGTCTTTAGCTGGACCTGATCTAAAGTTACTCACAGAATTTTGTTTCGTCGAAAAATGCGCAAATTATTAATGAATACATTTTTCTAGCTAGCTATAAAAATGCGAACTGTTGCATATCTCTGTCAAAATAAATGCTAACAACACCAAATCGGAGATCCCTGGTTGGCATGTGATTGTGAGGGTATGAGCCAAATTTGGCGAATGTTGGCCACTAGGGGGCGCTGCAAATATGGGAAATTTGTATCTCTTAAATGGCTGCACCGATTTTTACCAAATTTGGTGGGTATGATGCTGGGTCACTCCTGACGCCATACCTTGAAGTTCATCACGACTGGTCAAAGTGGGCGTGGCTTATTACAAGATAAAAAATAAACATTTATTTTAGCTCAACTATTATGTTGAGAGCTATGAAATTCACAGGGTATATATAGGATAGGACACAGACCATCCATACCAAAAATTGTGTGTCTACTCCACTAGGTGGCGCTATAACGGGTGAAAACGCATTTTGGCCTGTAAGTTCCACATTTTAAATCACATTTTCATAAACTTTATATCCACGTGTTCCCTAAATAGAGTCTCATCTTTTGACATAGGCCACGCCCACTTCCACTGCATATTTCTCTTTGTAAGTCACTACACATCAAAAACCTACTTTTTCTATCTCCTCCTAGCGTTTGAGCTCCATCTGCACGAAACTTTGCACATACAATCTCCAGATGTGCCTGATGAAAAGTTATCAAAAGAATTCAGCTACTCCAAAAAATGTGGTAGATATAAAGTAACAATTTTTTTCTGCTAGCTAAAAAACACATACCGTTGCATATTTTTGTCAAAGTAAAAGCTATCGACGTCAAACTCAAGTCACTTGTTTTAGACGTCAAACAGAGGATCTGTGCCAAATTTGGCGGAAATTGGCCAATAGGGGGTGCTATAAACAGAGAAACATCAAGTGAAATGAAATTTCACAAAATCCGGCCATAAATCAATGAGGGTTTTTTCAAACATCAACAAACTCAGTGTATCAAAGGTCTTGATCTTACCCACCTTTCAAAATTTAAATGGCTATGCTGGCTTGAACCCCGGAATTGCCGCTTGCGGCTATATTTAGGGCCCGAGCACGAACCGTGCGAGAGCCCTATTGAAATCATAAAAATTATTCTTATTATTTTTCTTTTAAACCTTTGATCGCATTTTTGAGGGCCTGAACATGCCCAAAAAGTCAGGAAAATTTGCACACTCATCACGTCTGGTGAAAATTTCGATATTTTATGGTCGTTACAAAGGGGGGTGGCAAAATGGCTCAATGGCGCCCCCTAACAGTTTTCAAAATCGAAGCCCCCTGCTTTAACTTTGCCCTAGGCGTATGAAATTTGGTACACATATGTATCATCCCGGGACGCACAAAAAAGCCTCTTGGAGCGACACCCTAAACCAAACAGGAAGTCGGCCATTTTGAATTGTTTTTTCAAAATAAGGTCATTTTTGGCCATTTCCACACGTTGTACTTGAGCGAACTCGTCCTACAGATTTTATCGGATTGACTTAAAAATTTACCTGTGCGTGCTCGACTACAGTGGGATCAATTTATTATTAAAAGATCTTCGTCACGTCGAAGGGCGCGGTCGCTGCGGAAGGGTCAATTTGGATATCTCACCAAAAAACACGAAATTATACTACAACTACTACAACTTTGGTGTAGATGATCCTATCTGCACCAAACTTCACATGATGGATAATAGTCCCGCCCTGAACACATCTACATCAAAAAATTCAGTAATTGTCATAGCGCCCCCTGCTGGCAACAGGAAATACCATGTTTTACACTTTGAGGTGCTGCTCTGACCACATTTACCATATTCAACTCAAATTTGGTCAGAAAGGCCTTAACATGTTGGTAATGCTCCATGATGAAGAATTTTGACTGTCGTCAAACGGCGTTCCATCCGGAGGGCGGCGAAGTCGACCCTTCGCCAAAATGCATAAAAATGGCCTTAACTTTGGTGTTTTTGATGATATCCACCTGAAACTTCATACGTGTGTCAACAGTCCAGCCCTGAATATGTGATATGAATTTCGTCAATGGGCGTGGCCATATGGCTTGGCCACGCCCATTCATATGAATTACTTCCATAGGACGTCTCACCGATATGCACAAAAATTGGTACACATCTCCATCATCCCCAGACAAACAAAAAAGTCTCTTGGACCTCTAGGCTAAATTCAACAGGAAGTCGGCCATTTTGAATGTCATGGTCATTTTTGGTGTCGCGCACGCATCGTATTTTAACGAACTCCTCCTACAGAATTCATCAGAACGGCTTCAAAATTACCGATTACCATCTAGAACACTTCCTGATCAAAAGTTATTAAAAGGTCTCGCAGAATCTAAAGGGCACGCCAGTTGTGGGAGGTTGAATTTTGACGTCTCGCCATGAAACAGGAAGTGGCAATAACTTCACTGTACTTGGTCAGATCTGTGTGAAACTTCACAGGTATATTGACAGTCCAACCCAGAACATATGTTATGAATTTCGTTAATAGGCGTGGCTAAATGGATTGGCCACGCCCATTCACACAAATAACCACCATAGGACGTCTCACTGATATGCACGAAACTTGGTAGACACATGTATAACATCCACACGCACAAAAAAGCCTCTTGCACGGATAGGCCACACCCGACAGGAAGTCGGCCATTTTGAAATTTACAGTCATTTTTGGCGTTTTCCACGTGTTGTATTTTAATGATCTCCTCCTCCAGAAATGAATCAATTAACTCCAAAACTGGTGTGTACCATCTACACAAGTGTGTGATCAAAACACATTAAGAGAATTGCTCAGCATGGAACGGTGTGGCTGTGACATGGCTTCGACACTTGATGTCTCACCATGAAACACGATATTGCTATAACATGGGATCTAATGGTCGAATCTGCTCCAAACTTCACATGTATGATAATAGTCCTGGCATGAACACACCCACATGACGCTCAGGAGTCAGAGTCATAGCGCCACCCAGTGGAGACGGGAAGTCGCAACGCATTGGTTCCTACACTGTCCGAAGGAGGCGAACATTCAGCGCCTCGTCTGCCGGTCGACCTCTGGCGACACGGTGGCGGCCGCGCCAGGCCCCGAGTTGCGTGGGGTGCGAGGGCCCGTTCAACGCTGCTTGCAGCTTTAATTATTATTATTATTATTTTTTTTTTTTTTTTTTTTCGCTTGATCGCATTTTTGGGGGCTTTAACATATTCAAAAACTCACCAAATTTGACGTGCACATTCGTCTAGGGGACATTTATGTGTACGCAAAATTTAAACGATGCCCATTGCAAAATGGCGAAATGGCGCCCCCTAGAAAATTTCAATCGGCTCCCACCGCCAGCCCGTTTGACCAAATTTCTCGAAATTCGGGGGGGTCGTGTATCATCCCAAGACGCACGAAAATGCGCACTTGGACTTTTTTCTAAAACCAACAGGAAGCCGGCTATTTTGATTTGAATATTCCATTTTTTACCGATTTTGGCGATTTGCTAGTTTGCTCTCAGAGCTATCTCCTCCTAGACGGTTCATTGGATCGGCTTCAAATTTGCCGTGCTGCAACTAGACCACATGATGATCAAAAGTTATTAAAAGATCTTTCCCTCACAACACGAAGTTGTTTTTGAGGGGTAAGGGATGCTTGTAATGTCATGAAACTTGGTACACATACAAGAAGTTCCGATGTGTGTTGTGTGATGTGATTTATCTGCTTTGATGTGCCAACATGGCTCAACAGTGTCCCCTACAATTTTTCAAAAAAGCAGCCCCCGTCGCTGGTTTGACCTACATCTATGAAACTTGGTACGTACATGCATCACTGAAAGACGTACAAAAAAGGCTCTTGCAACCATGTGCCAAACCCAACAGGAAGTCCGCCATTTTGAATTTGCTTGTAAGTGGTTCACAACTTCAACGTACATGTTCCAATCTTCCCCAAACTTCACAGGATTGATGACAGTCCTGCCCTGAACACATCTATACGCTAATACTTGGTTATTAGTACGGCGCCACCTACTAGCAAAATAACATGTCCTCGTATGATTTGAGGGATATGACGTGTAACTCCAACGTGAGGGGTCTGCCTTCGACAGGAATGAACGGCCACATCGGCCGGCGTCCTGCCAGCACCCTCGAGTTGCGTGAAGCTGCGAGGGCCCGTTCATAGCTGCTTGCAGCTTTAATTAGGGCCCGAGCACGTACTGTGCGAGGACCCTATTGTTTTCCTTAGGATTATTAGGGCCCGAGCACGTCCGTGCGAGGACCCTATTGAAATTGCAGGAATTATTATTATTATTACGACAAAAGTAAATCGCTTATTTGGAGGCCTGAACATATTCCAAAACACGCCAATTTTGGCATGCGCATCAGTCGCGGTGTAAATTTAGGTATTTTAGGGTTCGTGGAGGTGGGCGGGTCAAAATGGCTAGGCCACGCCCCTTAAAGAGCACCCTACTTGGCAGGTTTCACGGATCTGCACGAAAATCGGTACGCATGTAGATCATGCTGAGACGCACAAAAAAGGTCATAGGGACACATAGGCTAAACCCAACAGGAAGTGAGATATTTGGCGTTGAACGGCCATTTTTGGCGTTTTCCACGTGTTGTATTTTAACGAACTCCTCCTACAGGAATAATCAGAACGGCTTCAAAATTGCTGTGCACCAACTAGACTAGTTTGTGATCAAAAGTTATTAACGGATTACGTAAACTCCAAACAACCTGACCTGGGCGTGGCGGCGAAGTTTGATGTCTCGCCATGAAAAATGAGATTGCTATAACTTTGGCATTAATAGTCCGAACGGTACCAAACTCCCCAGGATTCATAATAGTCCCGCCCTGAAGACGTCTACATGCAGAAATATTGAAATTTGCATAGCGCCCCCTGCTGGTGACAGAAAAAGCGATGTTTTAGACTTTGAGGTCCAGCTCTGAGCACGTTCAGCAAATCCAGCTCAAATTTGGTCAGAAAGGCCTCAACATGTTGGTAATGCTCCATGATGAAGAATTTTGACTGTCGTCAAACGGCGTTCCATCCGGAGGGCGGCGAAGTCGACCCTTCGCTAAAATGCATAAAAATGGCCTTAACTTTGGTGTTTTTGATGATATCCACCTGAAACTTCATATGTGTGTCAACAGTCCAGCCCTGAATATGTGATATGAATTTCGTCAATGGGCGTGGCCATATGACTTGGCCACGCCCATTCATATGAATTACTTCCATAGGACGTCTCACCGATATGCACAAAAATTGGTACACATCTCCATCACCCCCAGACAAACAAAAAAGTCTCTTGGACCTCTAGGCTAAATTCAACAGGAAGTCGGCCATTTTGAATGTCATGGTCATTTTTGGTGTCGCGCACGCATCGTATTTTAACGAACTCCTCCTACAGAATTCATCAGAACGGCTTCAAAATTACCGATTACCATCTAGAACACTTCCTGATCAAAAGTTATTAAAAGGTCTCGCAGAATCTAAAGGGCACGCCAGTTGTGGGAGGTTGAATTTTGACGTCTCGCCATGAAACAGGAAGTGGCAATAACTTCACTGTACTTGGTCAGATCTGTGTGAAACTTCACAGGTATATTGACAGTCCAACCCAGAACATATGTTATGAATTTCGTTAATAGGCGTGGCTAAATGGATTGGCCACGCCCATTCACACAAATAACCACCATAGGACGTCTCACTGATATGCACGAAACTTGGTAGACACATGTATAACATCCACACGCACAAAAAAGCCTCTTGCACGGATAGGCCACACCCAACAGGAAGTCCTCCGTTTTGAATGTAATGGTCATTTTTGGCGTTTTCCACGTGTTGTATTTTAATGAACTCCACCTACAGGATGCATCAGAACAACTTCAAAATCATTGTGTGCCATCTAGACAAAGGTGTAATCAAAACTTATAAGCAGATTTTTGCATCGTGAAACGGTTTGGCCGTCAGGTGGCGGCGAAGTTTGATGTCTCGCCATAAAACACGAAATTAGTATAACTTTGGCATACATTGTCCATTCTTCACCAAACTTCACATGTTTGTTAACTGTCCAGACCTGAATGTATAGTATGAGTTTCATCAATAAGCGTGGCCGTATGGCTTGACCACGCCCTTTAAAGTGCAGCGTCCCCCATAACAACTTTCATCGACGTGCACGAAAATCAGTATGCACATGTATCGTGTCCAGACGCACAAAAAAGCCTCTTGCACATATAGGCCACACCCGACAGGAAGTCGGCCATTGAAATTTACAGTCATTTTTGGCGTTTTCCACGTGTTGTATTTTAATGATCTCCTCCTCCAGAAATGAATCAATTAACTCCAAAACTGGTGTGTACCATCTACACAAGTGTGTGATCAAAACAGATTAAGAGAATTGCTCAGCATGGAACGGTGTGGCTGTGACATGGCGTCGACACTTGAGGTCTCACCATGAAACACGATATTGCTATAACATGGGATCTAATGGTCGAATCTGCTCCAAACTTCACATGTATGATAATAGTCCTGGCATGAACACACCCACATGACGCTCAGGAGTCAGAGTCATAGCGCCACTCAGTGGAGACGGGAAGTCGCAACGCATTGGTTCCTACACTGTCCGAAGGAGGCGAACATTCAGCGCCTCGTCTGCCGGTCGACCTCTGGCGACACGGTGGCGGCCGCGCCAGGCCCCGAGTTGCGTGGGGTGCGAGGGCCCGTTCAACGCTGCTTGCAGCTTTAATTAGGGCCCGAGCACGTACCGTGCGAGGACCCTATTGTTTTCCTTAGGATTATTATTATTTATTTATTTTTTTTATCGCTTGATCGCATTTTTGGGGGCTTTAACATATTCAAAAACTCACCAAATTTGACGTGCACATTCGTCTAGGGGACATTTATGTGTACGCAAAATTTAAACGATGCCCATTGCAAAATGGCGAAATGGCGCCCCCTAGAAAATTTCAATCGGCTCCCACCGGCAGCCCGTTTGACCAAATTCCACGAAATTCGGGGAGGTCGTGTATCATCCCAAGACGCACGAAAATGCGCACTTGGACTTTTTTCTAAAACCAACAGGAAGCCGGCTATTTTGATTTGAATATTCCATTTTTTACCGATTTTGGCGATTTGCTAGTGTGCTCTCAGAGCTATCTCCTCCTAGACGGTTCATTGGATCGGCTTCAAATTTGCCGTGCTGCAACTAGACCACATGATGATCAAAAGTTATTAAAAGATCTTTCCCTCGTTAAACGGTTTGGCCGTCAGGTGGCGGCGAAGTTTGATGTCTCAAAAAAAAAAACCCCAAAACCCAGAATTGCTATTACTTGGGCGTGAAAGGTCCAATCGGCACAAAACTTGCTGGGTATGATCGTAGTCCCGCCCTGAACACGTCTACATCAAAAAATTCCCCTGTTCTCAAAGCGCCCCCTGCTGGCGACAGGAAAAGTGATTTTTTACACTTTGAGGTGCAGCTCTGAGCACGTTCAGCATATCCAACTCAAATTTGGTCAGAAAGGCCTCAACACGTTGTTAATGCTACATGATGAAGATTGTGACGTATCGTCAAACGGCGTTGCGCCCAGAGGGCGGCGAAGTCGATGCTTCGCCAAAACGTAGGAAAGTGGCCTTAACTTCAGTGTCCTTGGGCATATCTGCCTGAAACTTCACATGTGTTTTAAGAGTCCAGCCCTGACAATGTCATGTGAATTTCGTTGATGGGCGTGGCCAAATGGCTTGGCCACACCCTTTAAACATCAGCCCCTGCGGCACGTTTCACCGACATGCATGAAAATTGGTACACATATGTATCACATCCAGACGCACAAAAAAGCCTCTTGGACCCATTGGCTACACCCAACAGGAAGTCAGCCATTTTGAATTTGACGCCAGATTGGGCGATTTGCACTCCTCATACTTTTTCTATCTCCTCCTACATGATTCATCGGATCGGCTTCAAATTTGGCGTGCATCAACTAGACCACTTGATGATCAAAAGTTATCATACGATTTTCCCTATGTTAAACGCTTTGGCTGTCAGGTGGCGGCGAAGTTTGATGTCTCGCCATAAAACACGAAATTAGTATAACTTTGGCATACATTGTCCATTCTTCACCAAACTTCACATGTTTGTTAACAGTCCAGACCTGAATGTATAGTATGACTTTCATCAATAAGCGTGGCCGTATGGCTTGGCCACGCCCCTTAAAGTGCAGCGTCCCCCATAACAACTTTCACCGACGTGCACGAAAATCAGTATGCACATGTATCGTGTCCAGATGCACAAAAAAGCCTCTTGCACATATAGGCCACACCCGACAGGAAGTCGGCCATTTTGAAATTTACAGTCATTTTTGGCGTTTTCCACGTGTTGTATTTTAATGATCTCCTTCTCCAGAAATGAATCAATTAACTCCAAAACTGGTGTGTACCATCTACACAAGTGTGTGATCAAAACAGATTAAGAGAATTGCTCAGCATGGAACGGTGTGGCTGTGACATGGCGTCGACACTTGATGTCTCACCATGAAACGCGATATTGCTATAACATGGGATCTAATGGTCGAATCTGCTCCAAACTTCACATGTATGATAATAGTCCTGGCATGAACACACCCACATGACGCTCAGGAGTCAGAGTCATAGCGCCACCCAGTGGAGACGGGAAGTCGCAACGCATTGGTTCCTACACTGTCCGAAGGAGGCGAACATTCAGCGCCTCGTCTGCCGGTTGACCTCTGGCGACACGGTGGCGGCTGCGCCAGGCCCCGAGTTGCGTGGGGTGCGAGGGCCCGCTCAACGCTGCTTGCAGCTTTAATTAGGGCCCGAGCACGTACCGTGCGAGGACCCTATTGTTTTCCTTAAGATTATTAGGGCCCGAGCACGTACCGTGCGAGGACCCTATTGTTTTCCTTAGGATTATTATTATTATTATTATTATTATTATTATTATTATTATTATTATTATTTTTTTTTTTTTCCGCGACTTTAAACGCATTTTTGGGGGCTTTAACGTATTCAAAAACTCACCAAATTTGGCATGCACATTCGTCTTGGCGAAAATTTATGTGTACGCAAAATTTAAAAGATGCCCGTTGCAAAATGGCGAAATGGCGCCACCTAGAAAATTTCAATCGGCTCCCACCGGCAGCCCGTTTGACCAAATTCCACGAAATTCGGGGAGGTCGTGTATCATCCCAAGACGCACGAAAATGCGCACTTGGACTTTTTTCTAAAACCAACAGGAAGCCGGCTATTTTGATTTGAATATTCATTTTTTTACCGATTTTGGCGATTTCCAAGAAATCTCTCAGAGCTATCTCCTCCTACACGGTTCATTGGATCGGCTTCAAATTTGGCGTGCTGGAACTAGACCACTTGATGATCAAAAGTTATCATACGATTTTCCCTACGTTAAACGGTTTGGCTGTCAGGTGGCGGCGAAGTTTGACGTCTCGCCAAAAAAACCCCCAAAAAACAAAAGTGCTATTACTTGGGCATGAAAAGTCCGATCGGCACAAAACTTGCTGGGTATGATCGTAGTCCGGCCTTCATCACGCCAACATCAAAAAATTCCCCCGTTCTCAAAGCGCCCCCTGCTGGCGACAGGAAAAGCGATGTTTTAGACTTTGAGGTGCTACTCTCAGCACGTTCAGTATATCCAACTCAAAATTGGTCAGAAAGGCCTCAACACGTTGGTAATGCTACATGATGAAGATTTGTGACGTTTCGCCGAACGGCGTTCCGCCCACAGGGCGGCGAAGTCAACGGTTCGCCAAAACGCAGTTAAGTGGCCTTAACTTCAGTGTCCTTGGTCATATCTGCCTGAAACTTCACATGTGTGTTAACAGTCCAGCCCTGAACATGTGATATGAATTTCGTTGATGGGCGTGGCCAAATGGCTTGGCCACACCCTTTAAACATCAGCCCCTACGGCACGTTTCACCGACATGCATGAAAATTGGTACACATATGTATCACATCCAGACGCACAAAAAAGCCTCTTGGACCCATTGGCTACACCCAACAGGAAGTCAGCCATTTTGAATTTGACGCCAGATTGGGCGATTCGCACTCCTCGTACTTTTTCTATCTCCTCCTACATGATTCATCGGATCGGCTTCAAATTTGGCGTGCATCAACTAGACCACTTGATGATCAAAAGTTATCATACGATTTTCCCTATGTTAAACGGTTTGGCTGTCAGGTGGCGGCGAAGTTTGACATCTCGCCAAAAAAACCCCAAAAAACAAAAGTGCTATTACTTGGGCATGATAAGTCCGATCGGCATAAAACTTGCTGGGTATGATAGCAGTTAGGCCTTCATCACGCCAACATCAAAAAATTCCCCCGTTCTCAAAGCGCCCCCTGCTGGCAACAGGAAAAGCGATATTTTAGACTTTGAGGTGCTACTCTCAGCACGTTCAGTATATCCAACTCAAAATTGGTCAGAAAGGCCTCAACACGTTGGTAATGCTACATGATGAAGATTTGTGACGTATCGCCGAACGGCGTTCCGCCCACAGGGCGGCAAAGTCAACGGTTCTCCAAAACGCAGTTAAGTGGCCTTAACTTAAGTGTCCTTGGTCATATCTACCTGAAACTTTACATGTGTGTTAACAGTCGAGCCCTGAACATGTGATATGAATTTCGTTGATGGGCGTGGCCAAATGGCTTGGCCACACCCTTTAAACATCAGCCACTGCGGCACGTTTCACTGACATGCATGGTACACATATGTATCACATCCAGACACACAAAAAAGTCTCATGGACCCATTGGCCAAACCCAACAGGAAGTCCTCCATTTTGAATTTAATGGTCATTTTTGGCGTTTTCCACGTGTTGTATTTTAATGAACTCCACCTACAGGATGCATCACAACAACTTCAAAATCATTGTGTGCCATCTAGACAAAGGTGTAATCAAAACTTATAAGCAAATTTTTTCATCGTGAAACGGCTTGGCCGTCAGGTGGCGGCGAATTTGATGTCTCGCCATAAAACACGAAATTAGTATAACTTTGGCATACATTGTCCATTCTTCACCAAACTTCACATGTTTGTTATCAGTCCAGACCTGAATGTATAGTATGAGTTTCATCAATAAGCGTGGCCGTATGGCTTGACCACGCCCCTTAAAGTGCAGCGTCCCCCATAACAACTTTCATCGACGTGCACGAAAATCAGTATGCACATGCATCGTGTCCAGACGCACAAAAAAGCCTCTTGCACATATAGGCCACACCCGACAGGAAGTCGGCCATTTTGAAATTTACAGTCATTTTTGGCGTTTTCCACGTGTTGTATTTTAATGATCTCCTCCTCCAGAAATGAATCAATTAACTCCAAAACTGGTGTGTACCATCTACACAAGTGTGTGATCAAAACATATTAAGAGAATTGCTGAGCATGGAACGGTGTGGCTGTGACATGGCGTCGACACTTGATGTCTCACCATGAAACACGATATTGCTATAACATGGGATCTAACGGTCGAATCTGCTCCAAACTTCACATGTATGATAATAGTCCTGGCATGAACACACCCACATGACGCTCAGGAGTCAGAGTCATAGCGCCACCCAGTGGAGACGGGAAGTCGCAACGCATTGGTTCCTACACTGTCCGAAGGAGGCGAACATTCAGCTTCTCGTCTGCCGGTCGACCTTTGGCGACACGGTGGCGGCCGCGCCAGGCCCCGAGTTGCGTGGGGTGCGAGGGCCCGCTCAACGCTGCTTGCAGCTTTAATTATTATTATTATTTTTTTCCGCGACTTTAAATGCATTTTTGGGGGCTTTAACATATTCAAAAACTCACCAAATTTGGCATGCACATTCGTCTTGGCGAAAATTTATGTGTACGCAAAATTTAAAAGATGCCCGTTGCAAAATGGCGAAATGGCGCCCCCTAGAAAATTTCAATCGGCTCCCACCGGCAGCCCGTTTGACCAAATTCCACGAAATTCGGGGAGGTCGTGTATCATCCCAAGATGCACGAAAATGCGCAGTTGGACTTTTTTCTAAAACCAACAGGAAGCCGGCTATTTTGATTTGAATATTCATTTTTTTACCGATTTTGGCGATTTCCAAGAAATCTCTCAGAGCTATCTCCTCCTACACGGTTCATTGGATCGGCTTCAAATTTGGCGTGCTGGAACTAGACCACTTGATGATCAAAAGTTATCATACGATTTTCCCTACGTTAAACGGTTTGGCCGTCAGGTGGCGGCGAAGTTTGACGTCTCGCCAAAAAAAACCCCAAAAAACAAAAGTGCTATTACTTGGGCATGAAAAGTCCGATCGGCACAAAACTTGCTGGGTATGATCGTAGTCCCGCCCTGAACACGTCTACATCAAAAAATTCCCCTGTTCTCAAAGCGCCCCCTGCTGGCGACAGGAAAAGTGATTTTTTACACTTTGAGGTGCAGCTCTGAGCACGTTCAGCATATCCAACTCAAATTTGGTCAGAAAGGCCTCAACACGTTGTTAATGCTACATGATGAAGATTGTGACGTATCGTCAAACGGCGTTGCGCCCAGAGGGCGGCGAAGTCGATGCTTCGCCAAAACGTAGGAAAGTGGCCTTAACTTCAGTGTCCTTGGGCATATCTGCCTGAAACTTCACATGTGTGTTAAGAGATCAGCCCTGACAATGTCATGTGAATTTCGTTGATGGGCGTGGTCAAATGGCTTGGCCACGCCCTTTAAACATCAGCCTCTGCGGCACGTTTCACTGACATGCACGAAAATTGGTACACATATGTATCACATCCAGACGCACAAAAAAGCCTCTTGGACTCAATGGCCACACCCAACAGGAAGTCGGCCATTTTGAATTTAACCACCAGATTGGGCGATTCGCACTCCTTGTACTTTTTCTATCTCCTCCTACATGATTCATCGGATCGGCTTCAAATTTGGCGTGCATCAACTAGACCACTTGATGATCAAAAGTTATCATACGATTTTCCCTATGTTAAACGCTTTGGCTGTCAGGTGGCGGCGAAGTTTGATGTCTCGCCATAAAACACGAAATTAGTATAACTTTGGCATACATTGTCCATTCTTCACCAAACTTCACATGTTTGTTAACAGTCCAGACCTGAATGTATAGTATGAGTTTCATTAATAAGGGTGGCCGTATGGCTTGGCCACGCCCCTTAAAGTGCAGCGTCCCCCATAACAACTTTCACCGACGTGCACGAAAATCAGTATGCACATGTATCGTGTCCAGACGCACAAAAAAGCCTCTTGCACATATAGGCCACACCCGACAGGAAGTCGGCCATTTTGAAATTTACAGTCATTTTTGGCGTTTTCCACGTGTTGTATTTTAATGATCTCCTCCTCCAGAAATGAATCAATTAACTCCAAAACTGGTGTGTACCATCTACACAAGTGTGTGATCAAAACAGATTAAGAGAATTGCTCAGCATGGAACGGTGTGGCTGTGACATGGCGTCGACACTTGATGTCTCACCATGAAACGCGATATTGCTATAACATGGGATCTAATGGTCGAATCTGCTCCAAACTTCACATGTATGATAATAGTCCTGGCATGAACACACCCACATGACGCTCAGGAGTCAGAGTCATAGCGCCACCCAGTGGAGACGGGAAGTCGCAACGCATTGGTTCCTACACTGTCCGAAGGAGGCGAACATTCAGCGCCTTGTCTGCCGGTCGACCTCTGGTGACACGGTGGCGGCCGCGCCAGGCCCCGAGTTGCGTGGGGTGCGAGGGCCCGCTCAACGCTGCTTGCAGCTTTAATTATTATTATTTATTTTATTTTTTTCCCTTGATCGCATTTTTGGGGGCTTTAACATATTCAAAAACTCACCAAATTTGACGTGCACATTCGTCTAGGGGACATTTATGTGTACGCAAAATTTAAACGATGCCCATTGCAAAATGGCGAAATGGCGCCCCCTAGAAAATTTCAATCGGCTCCCACCGGCAGCCCGTTTGACCAAATTCCACGAAATTCGGGGAGGTCGTGTATCATCCCAAGACGCGCGAAAATGCGCACTTGGACTTTTTTCTAAAACCAACAGGAAGCCGGCTATTTTGATTTGAATATTCCATTTTTTACCGATTTTGGCGATTTGCTAGTGTGCTCTCAGAGCTATCTCCTCCTAGACGGTTCATTGGATCGGCTTCAAATTTGCCGTGCTGCAACTAGACCACATGATGATCAAAAGTTATTAAAAGATCTTTCCCTCGTTAAACGGTTTGGCCGTCAGGTGGCGGCGAAGTTTGATGTCTCAAAAACAAAACCCCAAAAACCCAGAATTGCTATTACTTGGGCGTGAAAGGTCCAATCGGCACAAAACTTGCTGGGTATGATCGTAGTCCCGCCCTGAACACGTCTACATCAAAAAATTCCCCTGTTCTCAAAGCGCCCCCTGCTGGCGACAGGAAAAGTGATTTTTTACACTTTGAGGTGCAGCTCTGAGCACGTTCAGCATATCCAACTCAAATTTGGTCAGAAAGGCCTCAACACGTTGTTAATGCTACATGATGAAGATTGTGACGTATCGTCAAACGGCGTTGCGCCCAGAGGGCGGCGAAGTCGATGCTTCGCCAAAACGTAGGAAAGTGGCCTTAACTTCAGTGTCCTTGGGCATATCTGCCTGAAACTTCACATGTGTTTTAAGAGTCCAGCCCTGACAATGTCATGTGAATTTCGTTGATGGGCGTGGCCAAATGGCTTGGCCACACCCTTTAAACATCAGCCCCTGCGGCACGTTTCACCGACATGCATGAAAATTGGTACACATATGTATCACATCCAGACGCACAAAAAAGCCTCTTGGACCCATTGGCTACACCCAACAGGAAGTCAGCCATTTTGAATTTGACGCCAGATTGGGCGATTTGCACTCCTCATACTTTTTCTATCTCCTCCTACATGATTCATCGGATCGGCTTCAAATTTGGCGTGCATCAACTAGACCACTTGATGATCAAAAGTTATCATACGATTTTCCCTATGTTAAACGCTTTGGCTGTCAGGTGGCGGCGAAGTTTGATGTCTCGCCATAAAACACGAAATTAGTATAACTTTGGCATACATTGTCCATTCTTCACCAAACTTCACATGTTTGTTAACAGTCCAGACCTGAATGTATAGTATGAGTTTCATCAATAAGCGTGGCCGTATGGCTTGGCCACGCCCCTTAAAGTGCAGCGTCCCCCATAACAACTTTCACCGACGTGCACGAAAATCAGTATGCACATGTATCGTGTCCAGACGCACAAAAAAGCCTCTTGCACATATAGGCCACACCCGACAGGAAGTCGGCCATTTTGAAATTTACAGTCATTTTTGGCGTTTTCCACGTGTTGTATTTTAATGATCTCCTCCTCCAGAAATGAATCAATTAACTCCAAAACTGGTGTGTACCATCTACACAAGTGTGTGATCAAAACATATTAAGAGAATTGCTCAGCATGGAACGGTGTGGCTGTGACATGGCGTCGACACTTGATGTCTCACCATGAAACACGATATTGCTATAACATGGGATCTAATGGTCGAATCTGCTCCAAACTTCACATGTATGATAATAGTCCTGGCATGAACACACCCACATGACGCTCAGGAGTCAGAGTCATAGCGCCACCCAGTGGAGACGGGAAGTCGCAACGCATTGGTTCTTACACTGTCCGAAGGAGGCGAACATTCAGCGCCTCGTCTGCCGGTCGACCTCTGGCGACACGGTGGCGGCCGCGCCAGGCCCCGAGTTGCGTGGGGTGCGAGGGCCCGTTCAACGCTGCTTGCAGCTTTAATTATTATTATTATTATTATTACGACAAAAGTAAATCGCTTATTTGGAGGTTTTAACATGCTCAAAAACTCCTGAAATTTGGCAGTCGCATCAGTCGCGGTGTAAATTTACGTATTTTAGGGTTCGCGGCAATGGACGGGTCAAAATGGCTAGGCCACGCCCATTAAAGAGCAATCTCCTTATAAACAGCGCCCTCCTCATCAATTTTCACGGATCTGCACGAAAATCGGTACACATGTAGATCATGCCGAGCCGCACAAAAAAGTCTCTTGGAGCCATAGGCCACGCCCAACAGGAAGTTGGCTATTTTTAATTTAGCGGCCATTTTTGGCGTTTTACCACGTGTCATATTTTGACGAACTCCTCCTACACGATTAATCAAAACGGCTTCAAAATCGCCGTGTACCAACTAGATAAGTTTGTGATCAAAAGTTATTCAAAGATCCGCTACCCGTCGAACACGGAATCGGCTTTTTGGCGGCGAAGTTTGAAGTTTGAAGTTTGTCTCGCCATGAAAAACGAAATTGCTATAACTTTGGCATTAATCGTCCGATCTGCACCAAACTTCACATGATTCATAATATTCCCGCCCTGAACACGTCTACATGCACAAATTTTGTAATTACCCTAGCGCCCCCTGCTGGCGACAGGAAAAGCGATGTTTTTAGACTTTGACGTGCAGCTCTGACCACGTTCACCATATGCAACTCAAATTTGGTCAGACAGACCTCAAGACGTTGGTAATGCTACATTATGAAGATTGTGACTAGGCGTCAAACGGTGTTCCGCCCAGAGGGCGGCGAAGTCGAAAATTCGCCAAAACGCATTGAAAATGGCTTTAATGACATTAACTTCTGTGTCCTTGGTCATATCTGCCTGAAACTTCACATGTGTGTTAACAGTCCAGGCTTGAACATGTGATATGAGTTTCGTTGATGGGCGTGGCCAAATGACTTGACCACGCCCTTTAAACATCAGCCCCTGCCGCACGTGTCACCGACATGCACGAAAATTGGTACACGCATGTATCACACCGAGACGCACAAAAAAGTCTCTCGGACCCACTGGCCATACCCAACAGGAAGTCGGCCATTTTGAATTTTGATGCTATTTTTGGCGTTTTCCACATGTTGTATTTTAACGAACTCCTCCTACAGGATTAATCAGAATGACTTCAAAATCACTGTGTGTGATCTAGACAAGGTTGTGATCAAAAGTTATTAAAAGATTTTTCCACAGTTAAACGGTTTGGCCGTCAGGTGGCGGCGAAGTTTGATGTCTCGCCATGAAACACGAAATTGCTATAATTTTGGGACACATTGTCCAATCTTCACCAAACTTCACATGATTCATAATAGTCCCACACTGAACACGTCTACATGACAAAGTTCTGTGATAGTCATAACGCCCCCTAGTTATTAGTCTTCTTCTTCTTATCCGAAATCAACTGCCTTTTTGGGGGCCGTAACATACTCGAAAACTCATGAAACTTCACAGACTCGTCAGAAGTGGTGAAAATTTACATATGGTAGGGGTTTCATGACAACGTGAAAAAAAATGGCTCAGTAGCGCCCCCTACTCATTTTCAATGTATTTTGGGCTATAACTCCCAGATCATGTGTCGCACATTCAAAAACCTCATATCACCACATTCCCTGAATAGCGCTGAATCACCTGGAAGGGGCCACGCCCATTTCCGCCTAAAATTTTTTTTGCAAATGCGCAAAACCTGGAAAACGTACTTTTTCTAACTCCTCCTTAGGGTTTTGTCTGTTCAGCGTGAAACTTGGCAGGTACAGTCTTTGACTGGACCTGATCTAAAGTTATCACAGGAATTTTGATTGGTCAAAATATGCGCAAATTATTAACGAACAAATTTTTCTAGCTAGCTACAAAAAGGCGAACTGTGGTATATCTCGGTCAAAATACATGCTAACAACACCAAATCTCAGATCCTTGCTTGACCTGTGCCTGTGAGCATGTGAGCCAAATGTGGCTAATGTTGGCCACTAGGGGGCGCTGCAAATATGGAAAATTAATATCATGTAAATGGCTTCACCGAGTTTTACGAAATTTGGTGGGTATGATGCTGGGCCACTCCTGAGGCCATGTCTTGAGGTTCATCACGACTGGTCAAAGTGGGCGTGGCTTATTACAAGATAAACAACAAACATTTATTTCAGCTCAAGTATTATGCTGAGGGCTATGAAATTGATAGGCTATATATAGAACAGCATACAGACCACCCATAGAAACAATTGTGTGTCTACTACACTAGGTGGCGCTATAACAGCTGCAAACGCATTTTGGCCTGTAACTTCCACATTTTAAATCACATCTTCATAAACTTCATATCCACGTGTTCCCTAAATAGCGTCGCATCTTCTGACATAGGCCACGCCCACTCCCACTGCACATTTCTCTTTGTAAGTCACTATACATCAAAAACCTACTTTTTCGAACTCCTCCTAGCGTTTAAGGTCCATCTTCACGAAAGTTTGCACATACAATCTCCAGACTTGCCTGACCAGAAATTATCAAAAGAATTTTGCTACTACAAAAACTGCGCTAGCTAAAAATAAACATTTTTTTTCTGCTAGCTAAAAAACACATACCATTGCATATTTTTGCCAAAGTAAAAGCTATCCATGTCAAACTCAATTCACTTCTTTCAGACATCATCCAGACACTCTGTGCTAAATTTGGCAGAAGTTGGCAAATAGGGGGCGCTATAATCAGAGAAAAATCAAGTGACATGAAAATACATATATTTGCACGAAATTTGGTGAGCATGATGTGGAGTCACTCCTGACGCCAGCTGTAAAGCTTAGTGATGTTTGGTCACCGTGGCGACGCCTTATTCGCCATAAAAGACGAAGTTGTTTTTGAGGGGTAAGGGATGCTTGTAAAGTCATGAAACTTGACACACACATGAAAGGATCCGATGTGGGTTGTCTGATGTGATTTTTTGGCTCTGATGTGCCAACATGGCTCAACAGCGCCCCCTACAAATTTTCTACGAAGCAGCCCCCGAAGCTGGTTTGACCTACATCTATGAAACTTGGTACGCACATGCATCACTGAAAGACGTATAAAAAAGCCTCTTGCAGCCATGTGCCAAAACCAACAGGAAGTCCGCCATTTTGAATTTGCTTGTAACTGGTTCGCAACTTCACCATACATGTTCCAATCTTCCCCAAACTTCACAGGATTGCTGACAGTCCTGCCCTGCACACATCTATATGCCAATACTTGGTTATTAGTATGGCGCCACCTACTGGCAAAATTACACGTGTTCTATGATTTGAGGGATATGACGTGTAAGTCCTGCGTGAGGGGTCTGCCTTCGACAGTGATGAACGGCGGCGTGAGCCGGCGTCCTGCCAGCGCCCTCGAGTTGCGTGAAGGTGCGAGGGCCCGTTCAATGCTGCTTGCAGCTTTAATTAGGGCCCGAGCACGTACCGTGCGAGGACCCTATTGTTTTCCTTAGGATTATTATTAGGGCCCGAGCACGTACCGTGCGAGGACCCTATTGTTTTCCTTAGGATTATTATTATTATTATTATTATTTTTATTTAATTTTTTTTTTTTTTCCGCGACTTTAAACGCATTTTTGGGGGCTTTAACATATTCGAAAACTCACCAAATTTGGCATGCACATTCGTCTTGGTGAAAATTTATGTGTACGCAAAATTTAAACGATGCGCGTTGCAAAATGGCGAAATGGCGCCCCCTAGAAAATTTCAATCGGCTCCCACCGGCAGCCCGTTTGACCAAATTCCACGAAATTCGGGGAGGTCGTGTATCATCCCAAGACGCGCGAAAATGCGCAGTTGGACTTTTTTCTAAAACCAACAGGAAGCCGGCTATTTTGATTTGAATATTCATTTTTTTACCGATTTTGGCGATTTCCAAGAATTCTCTCAGAGCTATCTTCTCCTACACGGTTCATTGGATCGGCTTCAAATTTGGCGTGCTGGAACTAGACCACTTGATGATCAAAAGTTATCATACGATTTTCCCTACGTTAAACGGTTTGGCCGTCAGGTGGCGGCGAAGTTTGACGTCTCGCCAAAAAAAACCCCCAAAAAACAAAAGTGCTATTACTTGGGCATGATAAGTCCGATCGGCACAAAACTTGCTGGGTATAATCGTAGTCCGGCCTTCATCACGCCAACATCAAAAAATTCCCCCGTTCTCAAAGCGCCCCCTGCTGGCGACAGGAAAAGCGATGTTTTAGACTTTGAGGTGCTACTCTCAGCACGTTCAGTATATCCAACTCAAAATTGGTCAGAAAGGCCTTAACACGTTGGTAATGCTACATGATGAAGATTTGTGACGTATCGCCGAACGGCGTTCCGCCCACAGGGCGGCGAAGTCAACGGTTCGCCAAAACGCAGTTAAGTGGCCTTAACTTCAGTGTCCTTGGTCATATCTGCCTGAAACTTCACATGTGTGTTAACAGTCCAGCCCTGAACATGTGATATGAATTTCGTTGATGGGCGTGGCCAAATGGCTTGACCACACCCTTTAAACATCAGCCCCTACGGCACGTTTCACCGACATGCAAGAAAATTGGTACACATATGTATCACATCCAGACGCACAAAAAAGCCTCTTGGACCCATTGGCTACACCCAACAGGAAGTCAGCCATTTTGAATTTGACGCCAGATTGGGCGATTCGCACTCCTCGTACTTTTTCTATCTCCTCCTACATGATTCATCGGATCGGCTTCAAATTTGGCGTGCATCAACTAGACCACTTGATGATCAAAAGTTATCATACGATTTTCCCTATGTTAAACGGTTTGGCTGTCAGGTGGCGGCGAAGTTTGACGTCTCGCCGAAAAAAACAAAAGTGCTATTACTTGGGCATGATAAGTCCGATCGGCACAAAACTTGCTGGGTATGATCGTAGTCTGGCCTCTATCACGCCAACATCAAAAAATTCCCCCGTTCTCAAAGCGCCCCCTGCTGGCGACAGGAAAAGCGATGTTTTAGACTTTGAGGTGCTACTCTCAGCACGTTCAGTATATCCAACTCAAAATTGGTCAGAAAGGCCTCAACACGTTGGTAATGCTACATGATGAAGATTTGTGACGTATCGCCGAACGGCGTTCCGCCCACAGGGCAGCGAAGTCAACAGTTCGCCAAAATGCAGTTAAGTGGCCTTAACTTCAGTGTCCTTGGTCATATCTGCCTGAAACTTTACATGTGTGTTAACAGTCCAGCCCTGAACATGTGATATGAATTTCGTTGATGGGCGTAGCCAAATGGCTTGGCCACACCCTTTAAACATCAGCCCCTGCGGCACGTTTCACTGACATGCATGAAAATTGGTACACATATGTATCACATCCAGACGCACAAAAAGTCTCTTGGACCCATTGGCCAAACCCAACAGGAAGTCAGCCATTTTGAATTTAGTGGTCATTTTTGGCGTTTTCCACGTGTTGTATTTTAATGAACTCCACCTACAGGATGCATCAGAACAACTTCAAAATCATTGTGTGCCATCTAGACAAAGGTGTAATCAAAACTTATAAGCAGATTTTTGCATCGTGAAACGGTTTGGCCGTCAGGTGGCGGCGAAGTTTGATGTCTCGCCATAAAACACGAAATTAGTATAACTTTGGCATACATTGTCCATTCTTCACCAAACTTCACATGTTTGTTAACAGTCCAGACCTGAATGTATAGTATGAGTTTCATCAATAAGCGTGGCCGTATGGCTTGACCACGCCCCTTAAAGTGCAGCGTCCCCCATAACAACTTTCATCGACGTGCACGAAAATCAGTATGCACATGTATCGTGTCCAGACGCACAAAAAAGCCTCTTGCACATATAGGCCACACCCGACAGGAAGTCGGCCATTTTGAAATTTACAGTCATTTTTGGCGTTTTCCACGTGTTGTATTTTAATGATCTCCTCCTCCAGAAATGAATCAATTAACTCCAAAACTGGTGTGTACCATCTACACAAGTGTGTGATCAAAACATATTAAGAGAATTGCTCAGCATGGAACGGTGTGGCTGTGACATGGCGTCGACACTTGATGTCTCACCATGAAACACGATATTGCTATAACATGAGATGTAATGGTCGAATCTGCTCCAAACTTCACATGTATGATAATAGTCCTGGCATGAACACACCCACATGACGCTCAGGAGTCAGAGTCATAGCGCCACCCAGTGGAGACGGGAAGTCGCAACGCATTGGTTCCTACACTGTAAGAAGGAGGCGAACATTCAGCGCCTCGTCTGCCGGTCGACCTCTGGCGACACGGTGGCGGCCGCGCCAGGCCCCGAGTTGCGTGGGGTGCGAGGGCCCGCTCAACGCTGCTTGCAGCTTTAATTATTATTATTATTTTTTTTTTTTTTTCCGCGACTTTAAACGCATTTTTGGGGGCTTTAACATATTCGAAAACTCACCAAATTTGGCATGCACATTCGTCTTGGTGAAAATTTATGTGTACGCAAAACTTAAACGATGCCCGTTGCAAAATGGCGAAATGGCGCCCCCTAGAAAATTTCAATCGGCTCCCACCGGCAGCCCGTTTGACCAAATTCCACGAAATTCGGGGAGGTCGTGTATCATCCCAAGACGCACGAAAATGCGCAGTTGGACTTTTTTCTAAAACCAACAGGAAGCCGGCTATTTTGATTTGAATATTCATTTTTTTACCGATTTTGACCGATTTTGGCGATTTGCAAGTGTTCTCTCAGAGCTATCTCCTCCTACACGGTTCATTGGATCGGCTTCAAATTTGGCGTGCTGGAACTAGACCACTTGATGATCAAAAGTTATCATACGATTTTCCCTACGTTAAACGGTTTGGCCGTCAGGTGGCGGCGAAGTTTGACGTCTCGCCAAAAAACCCCCCAAAAAACAAAAGTGCTATTACTTGGGCATGATAAGTCCGATCGGCACAAAACTTGCTGGGTATGATCGTAGTCCGGCCTTCATCACGCCAACATCAAAAAATTCCCCCGTTCTTAAAGCGCCCCCTGCTGGCGACAGGAAAAGCGATGTTTTAGACTTTGAGGTGCTACTCTCAGCACGTTCAGTATATCCAACTCAAAATTGGTCAGAAAGGCCTCAACACGTTGGTAATGCTACATGATGAAGATTTGTGACGTATCGCCGAACGGCGTTCCGCCCACAGGGCGGCGAAGTCAACGGTTCGCCAAAACGCAGTTAAGTGGCCTTAACTTCAGTGTCCTTGGTCATATCTGCCTTAAACTTTACATGTGTGTTAACAGTCCAGCCCTGAACATGTGATATGAATTTCGTTGATGGGCGTGGCCAAATGGCTTGGCCACACCCTTTAAACATCAGCCCCTGCGGCACGTTTCACTGACATGCATGAAAATTGGTACACATACGTATCACATCCAGACGCACAAAAAAGTCTCTTGGACCCATTGGCCAAACCCAACAGGAAGTCGGCCATTTTGAATTTAATGGTCATTTTTGGCGTTTTCCACGTGTTGTATTTTAATGAACTCCACCTACAGGATGCATCAGAACAACTTCAAAATCATTGTGTGCCATCTAGACAAATGCGTAATCAAAACTTATAAGCAGATTTTTGCATCGTGAAACGGTTTGGCCGTCAGGTGGCGGCGAAGTTTGATGTCTCGCCATAAAACACGAAATTAGTATAACTTTGGCATACATTGTCCATTCTTCACCAAACTTCACATGTTTGTTAACAGTCCAGACCTGAATGTATAGTATGAGTTTCATCAATAAGCGTGGCCGTATGGCTTGGCGACGCCCCTTAAAGTGCAGCATCCCCCATAACAACTTTCACCGACGTGCACGAAAATCAGTATGCACATGTATCGTGTCAAGACGCGCAAAAAAGCCTCTTGCACATATAGGCCACACCCGACAGGAAGTCGGCCATTTTGAAATTTACAGTCATTTTTGGCGTTTTCCACGTGTTGTATTTTAATGATCTCCTCCTCCAGAAATGAATCAATTAAGTCCAAAACTGGTGTGTACCATCTACACAAGTGTGTGATCAAAACACATCAAGAGAATTGCTCAGCATGGAACGGTGTGGCTGTGACATGGCGTCGACACTTGATGTCTCACCATGAAACACGATATTGCTATAACATGGGATCTAATGGTCGAATCTGCTCCAAACTTCACATGTATGATAATAGTCCTGGCATGAACACACCCACATGACGCTCAGGAGTCAGAGTCATAGCGCCACCCAGTGGAGACGGGAAGTCGCAACGCATTGGTTCCTACACTGTCCGAAGGAGGCGAACATTCAGCGCCTCGTCTGCCGGCCGACCTCTGGCGACACGGTGGCGGCCGCGCCAGGCCCCGAGTTGCGTGGGGTGCGAGGGCCCGTTCAACGCTGCTTGCAGCTTTAATTATTATTATTATTATTATTATTATTATTATTATTATTATTATTTTCCGCGACTTTAAACGCATTTTTGGGGGCTTTAACATATTCAAAAACTCACCAAATTTGGCATGCACATTCGTCTTGGCGAAAATTTATGTGTACGCAAAATTTAAAAGATGCCCGTTGCAAAATGGCGAAATAGCGCCCCCTAGAAAATTTCAATCGGCTCCCACCGGCAGCCCGTTTGACCAAATTCCACGAAATTCGGGGAGGTCGTGTATCATCCCAAGACGCACGAAAATGCGCCCTTGGACTTTTTTCTAAAACCAACAGGAAGCCGGCTATTTTGATTTGAATATTCATTTTTTTACCGATTTTGGCGATTTCCAAGAATTCTCTCAGAGCTATCTCCTCCTACACGGTTCATTGGATCGGCTTCAAATTTGGCGTGCTGGAACTAGACCACTTGATGATCAAAAGTTATCATACGATTTTCCCTACGTTAAACGGTTTGGCCGTCAGGTGGCGGCGAAGTTTGACGTCTCGCCAAAAAAACCCCCAAAAAACAAAAGTGCTATTATTTGGGCGTGAAAGGTCCAATCGACACAAAACTTGCTGGGTATGATCGTAGTCCCGCCCTGAACACGTCTACATCAAAAAATTTCCCTGTTCTCAAAGCGCCCCCTGCTGGCGACAGGAAAAGTGATTTTTTACACTTTGAGGTGCAGCTCTGAGCACGTTCAGCATATCCAACTCAAATTTGGTCAGAAAGGCCTCAACACAATGTTAATGCTACATGATGAAGATTGTGACGTATCGTCAAACGGCGTTGCGCCCAGAGGGCGGCGAAGTCGATGCTTCGCCAAAACGTAGGAAAGTGGCCTTAACTTCAGTGTCCTTGGGCATATCTGCCTGAAACTTCACATGTGTGTTAAGAGTCCAGCCCTGACAATGTCATGTGAATTTCGTAGATGGGCGTGGTCAAATGGCTTGGCCACGCCCTTTAAACATCAGCCCCTGCGGCACGTTTCACTGACATGCACGAAAATTGGTACACATATGTATCACATCCAGACGCACAAAAAAGCCTCTTGGACTCAATGGCCACACCCAACAGGAAGTCGGCCATTTTGAATTTAACCACCAGATTGGGCGATTCGCACTCCTTGTACTTTTTCTATCTCCTCCTACATGATTCATCGGATCGGCTTCAAATTTGGCGTGCATCAACTAGACCACTTGATGATCAAAAGTTATCATACGATTTTCCCTATGTTAAACGCTTTGGCTGTCAGGTGGCGGCGAAGTTTGATGTCTCGCCATAAAACACGAAATTAGTATAACTTTGGCATACATTGTCCATTCTTCACCAAACTTCACATGTTTGTTAACAGTCCAGTCCTGAATGTATAGTATGAGTTTCATCAATAAGCGTGGCCGTATGGCTTGGCCACGCCCCTTAAAGTGCAGCGTCCCCCATAACAACTTTCACCGACGTGCACGAAAATCAGTATGCACATGTATCGTGTCCAGACGCACAAAAAAGCCTCTTGCACATATAGGCCACACCCGACAGGAAGTCGGCCATTTTGAAATTTACAGTCATTTTTGGCGTTTTCCACGTGTTGTATTTTAATGATCTCCTCCTCCAGAAATGAATCAATTAACTCCAAAACTGGTGTGTACCATCTACACAAGTGTGTGATCAAAACAGATTTAGAGAATTGCTCAGCATGGAACGGTGTGGCTGTGACATGGCGTCGACACTTGATGTCTCACCATGAAACGCGATATTGCTATAACATGGGATCTAATGGTCGAATCTGCTCCAAACTTCACATGTATGATAATAGTCCTGGCATGAACACACCCACATGACGCTCAGGAGTCAGAGTCATAGCGCCACCCAGTGGAGACGGGAAGTCGCAACGCATTGGTTCCTACACTGTCCGAAGGAGGCGAACATTCAGCGACTCGTCTGCCGGTCGACCTCTGGCGACACGGTGGCGGCTGCGCCAGGCCCCGAGTTGCGTGGGGTGCGAGGGCCCGCTCAACGCTGCTTGCAGCTTTAATTATTATTATTATTATTAGGGGTTCAAGCCCGAAGGGCTGAAACCCTATTGTTTTCCTACTGTTTTATTATTATTATTCTTCTTCTTCTTCTTCTTCTTCTTCTTCAGAAATGTTTTCGCAAATTCCCGTGAGATGTTACATCGTAGAGACATGAAATTTTCACCAATAACTGGAAGTTGTGTGCAAATGGTGCTCATAATATAGAAATACCAATTGGCCAGATGGTGGCGCTATAACCAAGGTAAATGCGTTTTGGGCTATAACTCCCACACCATATGTCGCACATTCAAAAACATCATATCCACAAATTCCCTGAATACTGCTGAATCACCTGGGCTAGGCCACGCCCATTTCCGCCTACAAATTTTTTTCACAAAATCGCAAAAACTGAAAAACCTTCTTTTTCTATCTCCTCGTTGGATTTTTGTCCAATCAGCGTGAAACTTGGCACGGACAGTCTTCTCTTGGACCTGATCTAAAGTTATCAAAAGAATTTTGTTCAGTCAAAAAATGCGCAAATGATTAACGAATACATTTTTCTAGCTAGCTATAAAAAGGCAAAGTGTTGCATATCTCGGTCAAAATAAATGCAAACAACACCAAATCGGAGATCCTTGATTGACATGTGACTGTGAGGTTAAGAGCCAAATTTGGCTAATGTTGGCCACTAGGGGGCGCTGCAAATATGGGAAATTTATATCTCTTAAATGGCTGCACTGATTTTTACGAAATTTGGTGGGTATGATGCTGGGTCACTCCTGAGGCCATGTCTTGAAGTTCATCACGACTGGTCAAAGTGGGCGTGGCTTATTACAAGTTAAATAACAAACATTAATTTCAGCTCGAGTATTAGGCTCAGGGCTGTGAAATTCACAGGGTATATATAGAATAGGACACAGACCACCCTCAGCAAAAATTGTGTGTCTACTCCACTAGGTGGCGCTATAATGGGTGAAAACGCATTTTAGCCTGTAACTTCCACATTTTAAATCACATTTTCATAAACTTTATATCCACGAGTTCCAACAATAGAGTCCCATCATCTGACATAGGCCACGCCCACTTCCACTGCATATTTCTCTTTGTAGGTCACTACATATCAAAAACCTACTTTTTCTATCTCCTCCTAGCGTTTAAGCTCCATCTACGCGAAACTTTGCACATACAATCTCCAGACTTGCCTGATCAAAAGTTATCAAAAGAATTTTGCTACTCCAAAAAATGTGGTAGATATAGAGGAACAATTTTTTTCTGCTAGCTAAAAAACACATACCGTTGCATATTTTTGTCAAAGTAACAGCTATCAACGTCAAACTCAAGTCACTTGTTTTAGACGTTAACCAGAGGATCTGTGCCAAATTTGGCGTAATTTGGCCAATAGGGGGCGCTATAAACAGAAAAACATCAAGTGAAGTGAAATTTCACAAAATCCGGCCATAAATCAATGAGGGTTTTTTTCAAACATCAACAAACTCAGTGTATCAAAGGTCTTGATCTTACCCACCTTTCAAAATTTTAATGGCTATGCTGGCTTGAACCCCGGAATTGCCGCTTGCGGCTATATTTATTATTATTTATTTATTTATTTTTTTTTTTTCCGCGACTTTAAACGCATTTTTGGGGGCTTTAACATATTCAAAAACTCACCAAATTTGGCATGCACATTCGTCTTGGTGAAAATTTATGTGTACGCAAAATTTAAACGATGCCCGTTGCAAAATGGCGAAATGGCGCCCCCTAGAAAATTTCAATCGGCTCCCACCGGTCTGGTGAAAAATTCGATATTTTATGGTCATTACAAAGGGGCGTGACAAAATGGCTCAACGGCGCCCCCTAACAGTTTTCAAAATCAAAGCCCCCTGCTTCAACTTTGTCCGAAGCGTACGAATTTTGGTACACATATGTAGCACGCCGAGACGTACAAAAAAGCCTCTTGGGCCCATGCCCTAAACCCAACAGGAAGTCGGCCATTTTGAATTGAATGTGCAATTTTCATGCATTTTTGGCCATTTGCAGGGGTCGTAAATGAACGATCTCCTCCTCGAGATTTTGTCCGATCGCCTTCAAACTTGGTCTGTCCCACCTACATAAGTTGAAGACAAAAAGTTATCAAAAGCTTGAGTTTTCGTCACACCGTGTGGCCGTTGTGGGACCTCAAACTTCGCCACAAACAGGAAGTAGTATTATAACACAGGAAGTAGTTTATAACTCCAGCATACATTGTCCAATCTTCCCCAAACTTCACAGGATTGATGACAGTCCCGCTCTGAAGACATCTACATGTCAATAATTTGTGATTGATATAGCGCCCCCTACTGGTAGTATAAAATGTCATGTTTTACACTTTGAAGCACATCTCGTCCAAAGTTGAACACATCAACGTCAAACTTGGGGAAATTATCCAAAAGGCATTGATGATGCTTTCTATTGAATACTGTGAGTTTTCGTCAAAGGGCATGACCTTGGCGTGGCGGAGAACTTTGATGTTTCGCCATGATGACAAAAGTTGCTGTAACTTGACTCTACGTGGACATATCTTTCCAAAACTTCACACATATGATAACAGTCCAGCCCTGAAAACATCTACAGAGGAAATTTGAATCAGCGTCATAGCGCCACCTACTGGCGGCAGAAAGTTACTTTTTTCATTCTTTCATGTCCCTCTTCTACCAGGTTCACCCGACCCACCTTAATTTTGCGGATACATAGTCCCAAGACCTTGGTGATGATCAAACCAGAACCTTTTGAGGTTTCGTACAACGCTGTCACCGTGGCGCCACCTCATTCGCCATAAAACACGAGGTTCTTTTTGAGGGGCAAGGGACACTCGAAAACTCACGAAACTTGGCACACCCATCACAAGGCCCAAATTGTGTTGTCTGATATGCTTTTTGTGTTTTGATGTGCCAAGATGGCTCAACAGCGCCCCCTACCCATTTTCAACATGTTTTGGGTTATAACTCTCAGACCATATGTCCCACATTCAAAAACCTCATATCCACAGATTCCATGAATAGCGCTGAATCACCTGGGCTGGGCCACGCCCATTTCTGCCTATAATGTTTTTCGCAACATCGCGAAAACTGGAAAACCTACTTTTTTTAACTCCTCCTAGCGTTTAAGCTCCATCTTCACGACACTTTGCACATACAATCTCGAGACTTGTCTGACCAAAAGTTATCAAAAGAATTTTGCTACTCCAAAAATTGCGCTAGCTAAAAATAAACATTTTTTTACTGCTAGCTAAAAAAAACATCACGTTGCATATTTTTGTCAAAGTAAAAGCGATCAACATCAAACTAAATTTACTTGTTTCAGACGTCAACCAGAGGCTCTGTGCAAAATTTGGCGCAAATTGGCCGATAGGGGGCGCTATAAACAGAGAAAAATCAAGTGACATGACAATTGATCGATTCGCACAAAATTTGGCGAGCGTGATGTGGAGTCACTCCTGAGACCACCTGTCAAGCTTAGTGATGTTTGGTCACCGTGGCAACGCCTTATTCGCCATAAAATACGGAGTTGTTTTTGAGGGATAAGGGATGCTTGTAAAGTCATGAAACTTGGCACACATATGACAGTATCCGATTTGTGTTGTCTGATGTGATTTCTCTGCTCTGATGTGCCAACATGGCTCAACAGCGCCCCCTAGAAATTTTCAACGAAGCAGCCCCCGAAGCTGGTTTGACCTACATCTATGAAACTTGGTACGCACGTGCATCACTGAAAGACGTATAAAAAAGCCTGTTGCAGCCATGTGCCAAACCCAACAGGAAGTCCGCCATTTTGAATTTGCTTGTAACTGGTTCACAACTTCACCATACACGTTCCTATCTTCCCCAAACTTCACAGGATTGATGACAGTCCTGCCCTGAACACATCTATACGCCAATACTTGGTTATTAGTACGGCGCCACCTACTGGCAAAATTACATATCTTCGTATGATTTGAGGGATTTGACGTGTAACTCCTGCGTGAGGGTTCTGCCGTCGACAGGAATGAACGGCGGCGTGAGCCGGCGTCCTACCAGCGCCCTCGAGTTGCGTGAAGGTGCGAGGGCCCGTTCATCGCTGCTTGCAGCTTTAATTATTATTATTATTATTTTTTTTATCCTATGATCGCATTTTTGAGGGCCTGAACGTACTCAAAAAGTCCCAGAATTTTGCACACTCGTCACGTCTGGTGAAAAATTCGATATTTTATGGTCATTACAAAGGGGCGTGACAAAATGGCTCAACGGCGCCCCCTAACAGTTTTCAAAATCAAAGCCCCCTGCTTTAACTTTGTCCGAAGCGTACGAATTTTGGTACACATATGTAGCACGCCGAGACGGACAAAAAAGCCTCTTGGGCCCATGCCCTAAACTCAACAGGAAGTTGGCCATTTTGAATTGAATGTGGAAGTTTCATGTATTTTTGGCCATTTGCAGGGGTCATAAATGAACGAACTCCTCCTAGAGATTTTGTCCGATCGCCTTCAAACTCGGTCTGTCCCACCAACATAAACTGAAGCCGAAAAGTTATCAAAAGCTTGTGTTTTCGTCACACCGTGTGACCGTGCCGGGACCTCAAACTTTGTTACAAACAGGAAGTAGTATTATAACGCAGGAAGTAGTTTATTACTCCAACATACATGCTCCAATCTTCCCCAAACTTCACAGGATTGATGACAGTCCTGCTCTGAAGAGATCTACATGTCAATAATTTGTGATTAATATAGCGCCCCCTACTGGCAGTAGAAAATGTCATGTTTTACACTTTGAAGCACATCTCCTCCAAAGTTGAACACATCAACCTCATACTTGGTGAAATTATCCATAAGGCCTTGATGATGCTTTCTATGGAAAACTGTGAATTTTCGTC
Organism: Cephalopholis sonnerati; assembly: GCA_019142605.1. Lineage (NCBI taxonomy): Eukaryota > Metazoa > Chordata > Actinopteri > Perciformes > Serranidae > Cephalopholis > Cephalopholis sonnerati. The sequence continues at coordinate 540,358 of JAGQAX010000016.1, forward strand.
AAAGGGCGTGACCTTGGCGTGGCGGCCAACTTTGATGTTTCGCCATGATGACCAAAGTAGCTGTAACTTGACTCTACGTGGACATATCTTTCCAAAACTTCACACATATGATAACTGTCCAGCCCTGAAAACATCTATACAGAAATTTTGAATCAGCATCATAGCGCCACCTACTGGCGGCAGAAGGTTACTTTTTTCATTCTTTCATGTCCCTCTTCTACCAGGTTCCCCCGAACCACCTCAATTTTGCAAATACATACTCCCAAGACCTTGTTGATGGTCAAAGCAGAAGCCTTTGAGGTTTCGTCCAACGCTGTCACTGTGGCGCCACCTTATTCGCCATAAAACACGAGGTTGTTTTTGAGGGGCAAGGGACACTCGAAAACTCACGCAACTTGGCACACACATCAGACATCCCAAATTGTGTTGTCTGATGTGATTTTTGTGTTTTCATGTGCCAAGATGGCTCAACAGCGCCCCCTACTCATTTTCAACGTGTTTTGGGCTATAACTCCCAGACCATATGTCACACATTCAAAAACCTCATATCCACAGATTCCCTGAATAGTGCTGAATCACCTGGGCAGGGCCACTCCCATTTCTGCCTATCATCTTTTTCACAACATCGCAAAAACTGGACAACCTACTTTTTCGAACTCCTCCTTAGGGTTTTGTCCGTTCAGCGTGAAACTTGGCAAGTACAGTCTTCGGCTGGACCTGATCTAAAGTTATCAAAGGAATTTTGATTGGTCATAATATGCTCAAATTATTAATGAATACATTTTTCTAGCTAGCTATAAAAAGGCGAACGGTGGCATATTTCGGTCAAAATGAATGCTAACAACACCAAATCTGAGATCCTTGCTTGATATGTGCCTGTGAGAGAATGAACCAAATTTAGCTAATTTTGGCCACTAGGGGGCGCTGCAAATATGGGAAATTTATATCTGGTAAATGGCTGCACCGATATTTATGAAATTTGGTGAGTATTATGCTGGGCCTGTCCTGACGCCATATCTTGAAGGTAGTCACGACTGGTAAAAGTGGGCGTGGCTTATTACAAGATAAAAAACAAACATTTATTTCAGCCCAAGTATTATGCTGAGGGCTGTGAAATTCACAGGGTATATAGAGAATAGCATACAGACCAACCATAGCAAAAATTGTGCGTCTTCTCCACTAGGTGGCGCTATAACAGATACAAACGCATTTTGGCCTGTAACTTCCACATTTTAAATCACATCTTCATAAATTTTATATCCACGTGTTCCCTAAATAGTGTCGCATCTTCTGACATAGGCCACGCCCACGCCCACTGCAAATTTCTCTTTGTAATTTACTATACATCAAAAACCTACTTTTTCGAACTCCTCCTAGCGTTTAATCTCCATCTTCACAAAACTTTGCACATGCAATCTCCAGACTGGCCTGACCAAAAGTTATCAAAAGAATTTTGCTACTCCAAAAATTAGGCTAGCTAAAAATAAACAGTTTTTTTCTGCTAGCTAAAAAACACATACCTTTGCATATTTTTGTCAAAGTAAAAGATATCAATGTCAAACTCAATTCACTTCTTACAGACGTCATCCAGACGATCCTAGCCCAATTTGGCAGAAATTAGCCAATAGGGGGCGCTATAATCAGAGAAAAATCAAGTGACATAAAATTCATCGATTCGCATGAAATTTGGCGAGCATGATGTGGAGTCACTCCTGAGGCCAGCTGTAAAGCTTGGTGATGTTTGGTCACCGTGGCAACGCCTTATTCGCCATAAAACACGAAGTTGTTTTTGACGGGTAAGGGATGCTTGTAATGTCATGAAACTTGACACACATATGACAGGATCCAATATGCATTTTCTGATGTGATTTTTCGGCTCTGATATGCCAACATGGCTCAACAGCGCCCCCTACAAATTTTCTACGAAACAGCCCCCGAAGCTGGTTTGACCTACATCTATGAAACTTGGTACGCACATGCATCACTGAAAGACGTATAAAAAAGCCTGTTGCAGCCATGTGCCAAACCCAACAGGAAGTCGGCCAATTTGAATTTGCTTGTAACTGGTTTGCAACTTCACCATACATGTTCCAATCTTCCGCAAACTTCACAGGATTGATGACAATCCTGCCCTGAATACATCTATATGCCAATACTTGGTTATTAGTACAGCGCCACCTACTGGCAAAATTACATGTCTTCATATGATTTGAGGGATATGACGTCCTGCGTAAGGGATCTGCCGTGGACAGGAATGAAGGGCGGCATGAGCCGGCGTCCTGCCAGCACCCTCGAGTTGCATGAAGGTGCGAGGGCCCGTTCAATGCTGCTTGCAGCTTTAATTAGGGCCCGAGCACCAAGCGGTGCGAGGACCCTATGGAAATGCAAGGAATTATTATTATTATTATTATTATTATTATTATTATTATTATTATTATTATTAGGGCCCGAGCACGTACCGTGCGAGGACCCTATTGAAATTGAAGGAATTATTATTATTATTACGACAAAAGTAAATCGCTTATTTGGAGGTTTTAACATGCTCAAAAACTCCTGAAATTTGGCGGTCGCATCAGTCGCGGTGTAAATTTACGTATTTTAGGGTTCGCAGCAATGGACGGGTCAAAATGGCTAGGCCACGCCCATTAAAGAGCAATCTCCTTATAAACAGCGCCCTCCTCATCAATTTTCACGGATCTGCACGAAAATCGGTACACATGTAGATCATGCCGAGCCGCACAAAAAAGTCTCTTGGAGCCATAGGCCAAGCCCAACAGGAAGTTGGCTATTTTGAATTTAGCGGCCATTTTTGGCGTTTTACCACGTGTCATATTTTGACGAACTCCTCCTACACGATTAATCAAAACGGCTTCAAAATCGCCGTGTACCAACTAGATAATTTTGTGATCAAAAGTTATTCAAAGATCCGCTACCCGTCGAACACGGAATCGGCTTTTTGGCGGCGAAGTTTGAAGTTTGAAGTTTGTCTCGCCATGAAAAACGAAATTGCTATAACTTTCGCATCAATCGTCCGATCTGCACCAAACTTCACATGATTCATAATATTCCCGCCCTGAACACGTCTACATGTAGAAATTTTGTAATTACCCTAGCGCCCCCTGCTGGCGACAGGAAAAGCGATGTTTTTAGACTTTGACGTGCAGCTCTGACCACGTTCACCATATGCAACTCAAATTTGGTCAGACAGATCTCAAGACGTTGGTAATGCTACATTATGAAGATTGTGACTAGGCGTCAAACGGTGTTCCGCCCAGAGGGCGGCGAAGTCGAAAATTCGCCAAAACGCATTGAAAATGGCTTTAATGACATTAACTTCTGTGTCCTTGGTCATATCTGCCTGAAACTTCACATGTGTGTTAACAATACAGCCCTGAACATGTGATATGAATTTCGTTGATGGGCGTGGCCAAATGGCTTGGCCACACCCTTTAAACATCAGCCCCTGCGGCACGTGTCACCGACATGCACGAAAATTGGTACACGCATGTATCACACCGAGACGCACAAAAAAGTCTCTTGGACGCACTGGCCATACCCAACAGAAAGTCGGCCATTTTGAATTTTGATGCTATTTTTGGCGTTTTCCACATGTTGTATTTTAACGAACTCCTCCTACAGGATTAATCAGAATGACTTCAAAATCACTGTGTGTGATCTAGACAAGGTTGTGATCAAAAGTTATTAAAAGATTTTTCCACAGTTAAACGGTTTGGCCGTCAGGTGGCGGCGAAGTTTGATGTCTCGCCATGAAACACGAAATTAGTATAACTTTGGCATACATTGTCCATTCTTCACCAAACTTCACATGTTTGTTAACAGTCCAGACCTGAATGTATAGTATGAGTTTCATCAATAAGCGTGGCCGTATGGCTTGACCACGCCCCTTAAAGTGCAGCGTCCCCCATAACAACTTTCACCGACGTGCACGAAAATCAGTATGCACATGTATCGTGTCCAGACGCACAAAAAAGCCTCTTGCACATGTAGGCCACACCCGACAGGAAGTCGGCCATTTTGAAATTTACAGTCATTTTTGTCCTTTTCCACGTGTTGTATTTTAATGATCTCCTCCTCCAGAAATGAATCAATTAACTCCAAAACTGGTGTGTACCATCTACACAAGTGTGTGATCAAAACATATTAAGAGAATTGCTCAGCATGGAACGGTGTGGCTGTGACATGGCGTCGACACTTGATGTCTCACCATGAAACACGATATTGCTATAACATGGGATCTAATGGTCGAATCTGCTCCAAACTTCACATGTATGATAATAGTCCTGGCATGAACACACCCACATGACGCTCAGGAGTCAGAGTCATAGCGCCACCCAGTGGAGACGGGAAGTCGCTACGCATTGGTTCCTACACTGTCCGAAGGAGGCGAACATTCAGCGCCTCGTCTGCCGGTCGACCTCTGGCGACACGGTGGCGGCCACGCCAGGCCCGGAGTTGCGTGGGGTGCGAGGGCCCGTTCAACGCTGCTTGCAGCTTTAATTATTATTATTCTTCTTCTTATCCGAAATCAACTGCCTTTTTGGGGGGCGTAACATACTCGAAAACTCATGAAACTTCACACACTCGTCAGAAGTGGTGAAAATTTACATATGGTCGGGGTTTCATGACAAAGTGCACAAAAATGGCTCAATAGCGCCCCCTACTCATTTTCAACGTATTTTGGGCTATAACTCCCAGACCATGTGTCGCACGATCACAAACCTCATATCCACAGATTCCCTGAATAGTTCTGAATCACCTGGATGGGGCCAACCCCATTTCCGCCTTAATTTTTTTTTCGCAAAATCGCGAAAACTGGAAAACCTACTTTTTCGAACTCCTCCTTGGGGTTTTGTCCGTTCAGCGTGAAACTTGGCCAGTACAGTCTTCGTCTGGATCTGATATAAAATTATCAAATGAATTTTGTTAGGTCAAAATATTCGCAAGTTATTAACGAATAAATTTTTCTAGCTAGCTATAAAAAGGCGAACTGCTGCATATCTCGGTCAAAATAAATGCTACCAAGACCAAATCTGAGATCCTGGATTTACATGTCACTGTGAGGGAAAGAACCAAATTTAGCTAATTTTGGCCACTAGGGGGCGCTGCAAATATGGGTAATTTATATCTCGTAAATGGCTGCACCAATATTTATGAAATTTGGTGAGTATGATGCTGGTCCCCTCCTGAGGCCATACTTTGAAGTTAGTCACGACTGGTAAAAGTGGGCGTGGCTAATTACAAGATAAAAAACAAACATTGATTTCAGCTCAAGTATTATGCTGAGGGCTGTGAAATTAACAGGGTATATAGAGAATAGTATACAGACCAACCATAGCAAAAATTGTGCATCTACTCCACTAGGTGGCGCTATAACGGATGCAACCGCATTTTGGCCTGTAACTTCCACATTTTAAATCACATCTTCATAAATTTTATATCCACGTGTTCCCTACACGCAGTCGCATCTTCTGACATAGGCCACGCCCACTCCCACTGCAAATTTCTCTTTGTAATTCACTATACATCAAAAACCTACTTTTTCGAACTCCTCCTAGCGTTTAAGCTCCATCTTCACAAAACTTTGCACATACAATCTCCAGACTTGCCTGACCAAAAGTTATCAAAAGAATTTTGCTACTCCAAAAAATGCGCTAGCTAAAGATAAACATTTTTTTTTCTGCTAGCTAAAAAACACATACTGTTGCATATTTTTGTCACAGTAAAACCTATCAGCTTCAAACTCAAATCACTTGTTTCAAAGGTCAACCAGAGGGTCTGTGCCACATTTGGTGGAAATTGGCCGATAGGTGGCGCTATAAACAGAGAAAAATCAAGTGACATGAAAATTGATCGATTCGCACGAAATTTGGCGAGCATGATGTGGAGTCACTCCCGAGACCACCCATCAAGCTTAGTGATGTTTCGTCACCGTGGCAACACCTAATTCGCCATAAAAGACGACGTTGATTTTAAGGGGTAAGGGATGCTTGTAAAGTCAGGAAACTTGGCACACATATGACAGGGTCCGATTTGTGTTGTCTGATGGGATTTTTCTGCTCTGATATGCCAACATGGCTCATCAGCGCCCCCTACAAATTTTCTACGATGCAGCCCCCGAAGCTGGTTTGACCTACATCTATGAAACTTGGTACGCACTTGCATCACTGAAAGACGTATAAAAAAGCCTCTTGCACCCATGTGCCAAACCCAGCAGGAAGTCGGCCATTTTGAATTTGCTTGTAACTGGTTTGCAACTTCACCATACATGTTCCAATGTTCCTCAAACTTGACAGGATTGATGACAGTCCTGCCCTGAACACATCTATATGCCAATACGTGCTTATTAGTATGGCGCCACCTACTGGTAAAATTACATTTCTTCGTATGTTTTGAGGGATATCACGTGTAACTCCTACGTGAGGGGTCTGCCTTTGACAGGAATGAACGGTGGCATGAGCCGGCGTTCTGCCAGAGCCCTCGAGTTGCGTGAAGGTGCGAGGGCCCGTTCAATGCTGCTTGCAGCTTTAATTCTTATTATTATTATTAGGGCCCGAGCACGTACCATGCGAGAGCCCTATTGAAACCGAAGGAATTCTTATTCTTATTATTAGGGCCCGAGCACGTACCGTGCGAGGACCCTATTGTTTTCCTTAGGATTATTATTATTATTATTATTAGGGCCCGAGCACGAACCGTGCGAGAGCCCTATTGAAATCATAAAAATTATTCTTATTATTTTTCTTTTAAACCTTTGATCGCATTTTTGAGGGCCTGAACATGCCCAAAAAGTCAGGAAAATTTGCACACTCGTCACGTCTGGTGAAAATTTCGATATTTTATGGTCGTTACAAAGGGGCGTGGCAAAATGGCTCAATGGCGCCCCCTAACAGTTTTCAAAATCGAAGCCCCCTGCTTTAACTTTGCCCTAGGCGTATGAAATTTGGTACACATATGTATCATCCCGGGACGCACAAAAAAGCCTCTTGGAGCGACACCCTAAACCAAACAGGAAGTCGGCCATTTTGAATTGTTTTTTCAAAATAAGGTCATTTTTGGCCATTTCCACACGTTGTACTTGAGCGAACTCGTCCTACAGATTTTATCGGATTGACTTAAAAATTTACCTGTGCGTGCTCGACTACAGTGGGATCAATTTATTATTAAAAGATCTTCGTCACGTCGAAGGGCGCGGTCGCTGCGGAAGGGTCAATTTGGATATCTCACCAAAAAACACGAAATTATACTACAACTACTACAACTTTGGTGTAGATGATCCTATCTGCACCAAACTTCACATGATGGATAATAGTCCCGCCCTGAACACATCTACATCAAAAAATTCAGTAATTGTCATAGCGCCCCCTGCTGGCAACAGGAAATACCATGTTTTACACTTTGAGGTGCTGCTCTGACCACATTTACCATATTCAACTCAAATTTGGTCAGAAAGGCCTTAACATGTTGGTAATGCTCCATGATGAAGAATTTTGACTGTCGTCAAACGGCGTTCCATCCGGAGGGCGGCGAAGTCGACCCTTCGCCAAAATGCATAAAAATGGCCTTAACTTTGGTGTTTTTCATGATATCCACCTGAAACTTCATATGTGTGTCAACAGTCCAGCCCTGAATATGTGATATGAATTTCGTCAATGGGCGTGGCCATATGGCTTGGCCACGCCCATTCATATGAATTACTTCCATAGGACGTCTCACCGATATGCACAAAAATTGGTACACATCTCCATCACCCCCAGACAAACAAAAAAGTCTCTTGGACCTCTAGGCTAAATTCAACAGGAAGTCGGCCATTTTGAATGTCATGGTCATTTTTGGTGTCGCGCACGCATCGTATTTTAACGAACTCCTCCTACAGAATTCATCAGAACGGCTTCAAAATTACCGATTACCATCTAGAACACTTCCTGATCAAAAGTTATTAAAAGGTCTCGCAGAATCTAAAGGGCACGCCAGTTGTGGGAGGTTGAATTTTGACGTCTCGCCATGAAACAGGAAGTGGCAATAACTTCACTGTACTTGGTCAGATCTGTGTGAAACTTCACAGGTATATTGACAGTCCAACCCAGAACATATGTTATGAATTTCGTTAATAGGCGTGGCTAAATGGATTGGCCACGCCCATTCACACAAATAACCACCATAGGACGTCTCACTGATATGCACGAAACTTGGTAGACACATGTATAACATCCACACGCACAAAAAAGCCTCTTGCACGGATAGGCCACACCCGACAGGAAGTCGGCCATTTTGAAATTTACAGTCATTTTTGGCGTTTTCCACGTGTTGTATTTTAATGATCTCCTCCTCCAGAAATGAATCAATTAACTCCAAAACTGGTGTGTACCATCTACACAAGTGTGTGATCAAAACACATTAAGAGAATTGCTCAGCATGGAACGGTGTGGCTGTGACATGGCTTCGACACTTGATGTCTCACCATGAAACATGATATTGCTATAACATGGGATCTAATGGTCGAATCTGCTCCAAACTTCACATGTATGATAATAGTCCTGGCATGAACACACCCACATGATGCTCAGGAGTCAGAGTCATAGCGCCACCCAGTGGAGACGGGAAGTCGCAACGCATTGGTTCCTACACTGTCCGAAGGAGGCGAACATTCAGCGCCTCGTCTGCCGGTCGACCTCTGGCGACACGGTGGCGGCCGCGCCAGGCCCCGAGTTGCGTGGGGTGCGAGGGCCCGTTCAACGCTGCTTGCAGCTTTAATTATTATTATTTTTTTTTTTTTTCGCTTGATCGCATTTTTGGGGGCTTTAACATATTCAAAAACTCACCAAATTTGACGTGCACATTCGTCTAGGGGACATTTATGTGTACGCAAAATTTAAACGATGCCCATTGCAAAATGGCGAAATGGCGCCCCCTAGAAAATTTCAATCGGCTCCCACCGGCAGCCCGTTTGACCAAATTCCACGAAATTCGGGGAGGTCGTGTATCATCCCAAGACGCACGAAAATGCGCAGTTGGACTTTTTTCTAAAACCAACAGGAAGCCGGCTATTTTGATTTGAATATTCATTTTTTTACCGATTTTGGCGATTTCCAAGAATTTTCTCAGAGCTATCTCCTCCTAGACGGTTCATTGGATCGGCTTCAAATTTGCCGTGCTGCAACTAGACCACATGATGATCAAAAGTTATTAAAAGATCTTTCCCTCGTTAAACGGTTTGGCCGTCAGGTGGCGGCGAAGTTTGATGTCTCAAAAAAAAAAACCCAAAAACCCAGAATTGCTATTACTTGGGCGTGAAAGGTCCAATCGGCACAAAACTTGCTGGGTATGATCGTAGTCCCGCCCTGAACACGTCTACATCAAAAAATTCCCCTGTTCTCAAAGCGCCCCCTGCTGGCGACAGGAAAAGTGATTTTTTACACTTTGAGGTGCAGCTCTGAGCACGTTCAGCATATCCAACTCAAATTTGGTCAGAAAGGCCTCAACACGTTGTTAATGCTACATGATGAAGATTGTGACGTATCGTCAAACGGCGTTGCGCCCAGAGGGCAGCGAAGTCGATGCTTCGCCAAAACGTAGGAAAGTGGCCTTAACTTCAGTGTCCTTGGGCATATCTGCCTGAAACTTCACATGTGTTTTAAGAGTCCAGCCCTGACAATGTCATGTGAATTTCGTTGATGGGCGTGGCCAAATGGCTTGGCCACACCCTTTAAACATCAGCCCCTGCGGCACGTTTCACCGACATGCATGAAAATTGGTACACATATGTATCACATCCAGACGCACAAAAAAGCCTCTTGGACCCATTGGCTACACCCAACAGGAAGTCAGCCATTTTGAATTTGACGCCAGATTGGGCGATTTGCACTCCTCATACTTTTTCTATCTCCTCCTACATGATTCATCGGATCGGCTTCAAATTTGGCGTGCATCAACTAGACCACTTGATGATCAAAAGTTATCATACGATTTTCCCTATGTTAAACGCTTTGGCTGTCAGGTGGCGGCGACGTTTGATGTCTCGCCATAAAACACGAAATTAGTATAACTTTGGCATACATTGTCCATTCTTCACCAAACTTCACATGTTTGTTAACAGTCCAGACCTGAATGTATAGTATGACTTTCATCAATAAGCGTGGCCATATGGCTTGGCCACGCCCCTTAAAGTGCAGCGTCCCCCATAACAACTTTCACCGACGTGCACGAAAATCAGTATGCACATGTATCGTGTCCAGACGCACAAAAAAGCCTCTTGCACATATAGGCCACACCCGACAGGAAGTCGGCCATTTTGAAATTTACAGTCATTTTTGGCGTTTTCCACGTGTTGTATTTTAATGATCTCCTCCTCCAGAAATGAATCAATTAACTCCAAAACTGGTGTGTACCATCTACACAAGTGTGTGATCAAAACATATTAAGAGAATTGCTCAGCATGGAACGGTGTGGCTGTGACATGGCGTCGACACTTGATGTCTCACCATGAAACACGATATTGCTATAACATGGGATCTAATGGTCGAATCTGCTCCAAACTTCACATGTATGATAATAGTCCTGGCATGAACACACCCACATGACGCTCAGGAGTCAGAGTCATAGCGCCACCCAGTGGAGACGGGAAGTCGCAACGCATTGGTTCTTACACTGTCCGAAGGAGGCGAACATTCAGCGACTCGTCTGCCGGTCGACCTCTGGCGACACGGTGGCGGAGGCGCCAGGCCCCGAGTTGCGTGGGGTGCGAGGGCCCGTTCAACGCTGCTTGCAGCTTTAATTCTTCTTCTTATCCGAAATCAACTGCCTTTTTGGGGGCCGTAACATACTCGAAAACTCATGAAACTTCACAGACTCGTCAGAAGTGGTGAAAATTTACATATGGTAGGGGTTTCATGACAACTTGCACAAAAATGGCTCAGTAGCGCCCCCTAGTCATTTTCAACAAATTTTAGGCTATAACTCTCAGACTATGTGTCGCACTTTCAAAAACCTCATATTCCCAGATTCCCTGAATATCGTTGAATCACCTGGACGGGGCTCCGCCCATTTCCGCCTTATTTTTTTTTCACAACATCGCGAAAACTCAAAAATCTACTTTTTCGAACTCCTCCTTGGGGTTTTGTCCGTTCAGCGTGAACCTTGGCACGTATAGTCTTCAGCTCGGAGTGATCTAAAGTTATCAAAGGAATTTTGATCAGTCAAAATATGAACAAATAATTAACGAATAAAATTTTGTAGCTAACTATAAAAAGGCGAAGTGTGGCATATCTCGGTCAAAATACATGCTAACAACACCAAATCTAAGATCCTTGCTTGGCAGGGCCCTGAGAGTGGGTGAGCCAAATTTAGCTAATTTTGGCCACTAGGGGGCGCTGAAAATACGGAAAATTAATATCTCGTAAATGGCTGCACCGATTTTTGCGAAATTTGGTGGGTATGATGCTGGTCCACTCCTGAGGCCATATCTTCAAGTTAATCACGACTGGTCAAAGTGGGCGTGGCTTATTACAAGATAAAAAACAAACATTTATTTCAGCTCAAGTATTATGCTGAGGGTTGTGAAAATCACAGGGTGTATATAGAATAGCACACACACCACCCATAGAAACAATTGTGTGTCTGTTCCACTAGGTGGCGCTATAACGGATGCAAATGCATTTTGGCCTGTAACTTCCACACCTTAAATCACATTTTTATAAACTTTATATCCACGTGTTCCCCCAATACAGTCACATCTTCTGACATAGGCCACGCCCACTCCCACTGCAAATTTCTCTTTGTAATTCACTATACATCAAAAACCTACTTTTTCGAACTCCTCCTAGCGTTTAAGGTCCATCTTCACGAAACTTTGCACATATAAGCTCCAGACTTGCCTGTCCAAAAGTTATCAAAAGAATTTTGCTACTCCAAAAAATGCGCTAGCTAAAAATAAACAGTGTTTTTCTGATAGCTAAAAAACACATACCTTTGCATATTTTTGCCAAAGTAAAAGATATCAATGTCAAACTCTATTCACTTCTTTCAGACGTCATCCAGATGCTCTGTGCCAAATTTGGCAGAAATTGGCCAATAGGAGGACGCTATAATCAGAGAAAAATGGAGTGACATGAAAATTCAACGATTCGCACGAAATTTGGCGAGCGTGATGTGGAGTCATTCCTGAGGCCAGCTGTCAAGCTTAGTGATGTTTGGTCACCGTGGCCACGCCTTATTCGCCATAAAAGACGAAGTTGTTTTTGAGGGGTAAAGCATGCTTGTAAAGTCATGAAAATTGACACACATATGACAGTATCCAAAATGAGTTGTCTGATGTGATTTTTCGGCTCTGATGTACCAACATGACTCAACAGCACCCCCTACAAATTTTCTACGAAACAGCCCCCAAAGCTGGTTTGACCTACATCTATGAAACTTGGTACGCACATGCATCACTGAAAGACGTACAAAAAAGCCTCTTGCACCCATGGGCCAAACCCAACAGGAAGTCGGCCATTTTGAATTTGCTTGTAACTGGTGTGCAACTTCACCATACATGTTCCAATCTTCCCCAAACTTCACAGGATTGATGACAGTCCTGCCCTGAACATATCTATACGCCAATAATTGGTTAGTAGTACAGCGCCACCTACTGGCAAAATTACATGTCGTCGTATGTTTTGAGGGATATGAAGTGTAACTCCTGCGTGAGGGGTCTGCCTTCGACAGGAATGAACGGCAGCATCAGCCGGCGTCCTGCTAGCGCCCTCGAGTTGCGTGAAGGTGCGAGGGCCCGTTCAATGCTGCTTGCAGCTTTAATTAGGGCCCGAGCACGAACCGTGCGAGGACCCTATTGTTTTCCTTTGGATTATTATTTTTTTTTTTTTTTTTTTTTTTCGCTTGATCGCATTTTTGGGGGCTTTAACATATTCAAAAACTCACCAAATTTGACGTGCACATTCGTCTAGGGGACATTTATGTGTACGCAAAATTTAAACGATGCCCATTGCAAAATGGCGAAATGGCGCCCCCTAGAAAATTTCAATCGGCTCCCACCGGCAGCCCGTTTGACCAAATTCCACGAAATTCGGGGAGGTCGTGTATCATCCCAAGACGCACGAAAATGCGCAGTTGGACTTTTTTCTAAAACCAACAGGAAGCCGGCTATTTTGATTTGAATATTCATTTTTTTACCGATTTTGGCGATTTCCAAGAATTCTCTCAGAGCTATCTCCTCCTAGACGGTTCATTGGATCGGCTTCAAATTTGCCGTGCTGCAACTAGACCACATGATGATCAAAAGTTATTAAAAGATCTTTCCCTCGTTAAACGGTTTGGCCGTCAGGTGGCGGCGAAGTTTGATGTCTCAAAAAAAAAAACCCAAAAACCCAGAATTGCTATTACTTGGGCGTGAAAGGTCCAATCGGCACAAAACTTGCTGGGTATGATCGTAGTCCCGCCCTGAACACGTCTACATCAAAAAATTCCCCTGTTCTCAAAGCGCCCCCTGCTGGCGACAGGAAAAGTGATGTTTTAGACTTTGAGGTGCTACTCTCAGCACGTTCAGTATATCCAACTCAAAATTGGTCAGAAAGGCCTCAACACGTTGGTAATGCTACATGATGAAGATTTGTGACGTTTCGCCGAACGGCGTTCCGCCCACAGGGCGGCGAAGTCAACGGTTCGCCAAAACGCAGTTAAGTGGCCTTAACTTCAGTGTCCTTGGTCATATCTGCCTGAAACTTCACATGTGTGTTAACAGTCCAGCCCTGAACATGTGATATGAATTTCGTTGATGGGCGTGGCCAAATGGCTTGGCCACACCCTTTAAACATCAGCCCCTACGGCACGTTTCACCGACATGCATGAAAATTGGTACACATATGTATCACATCCAGACGCACAAAAAAGCCTCTTGGACCCATTGGCTACACCCAACAGGAAGTCAGCCATTTTGAATTTGACGCCAGATTGGGCGATTCGCACTCCTCGTACTTTTTCTATCTCCTCCTACATGATTCATCGGATCGGCTTCAAATTTGGCGTGCATCAACTAGACCACTTGATCATCAAAAGTTATCATACGACTTTCCCTATGTTAAACGGTTTGGCTGTCAGGTGGCGGCGAAGTTTGACGTCTCGCCAAAAAAACCCCAAAAAACAAAAGTGCTATTACTTGGGCATGATAAGGCCGATCGGCACAAAACTTGCTGGGTATGATCGTAGTCCGGCCTTCATCACGCCAACATCAAAAAATTCCCCCGTTCTCAAAGTGCCCCCTGCTGGCGACAGGAAAAGCGATGTTTTAGACTTTGAGGTGCTACTCTCAGCACGTTCAGTATATCCAACTCAAAATTGGTCAGAAAGGCCTCAACACGTTGGTAATGCTACATGATGAAGATTTGTGACGTATTGCCGAACGGCGTTCCGCCCACAGGGCGGCGAAGTCAACGGTTCGCCAAAACGCAGTTAAGTGGCCTTAACTTCAGTGTCCTTGGTCATATCTGCCTGAAACTTTACATGTGTGTTAACAGTCCAGCCCTGAACATGTGATATGATGGGCGTGGCCAAATGGCTTGGCCACACCCACACGTTTCACTGACATGCATGAAAATTGGTACACATATGTATCACATCCAGACGCACAAAAAAGTCTCTTGGACCCGTTGGCCAAACCCAACAGGAAGTCGGCCATTTTGAATTTAATAGTCATTTTTGGCGTTTTCCACGTGTTGTATTTTAATGAACTCCACCTACAGGATGCATCAGAACAACTTCAAAATCATTGTGTGCCATCTAGACAAAGGTGTAATCAAAACTTAGAAGCAGATTTTTGCATCGTGAAACGGTTTGGTCGTCACGTGGCGGCGAAGTTTGATGTCTCGCCATAAAACACGAAATTAGTATAACTTTGGCATACATTGTCCATTCTTCACCAAACTTCACATGTTTGTTAACAGTCCAGACCTGAATGTATAGTATGAGTTTCATCAATAAGCGTGGCCCTATGGCTTGGCCACGCCCCTTAAAGTGCAGCGTCCCCCATAACAACTTTCACCGACGTGCACGAAAATCAGTATGCACATGTATCGTGTCCAGACGCACAAAAAAGCCTCTTGCACATATAGGCCACACCCGACAGGAAGTCGGCCATTTTGAAATGTACAGTCATTTTTGGCGTTTTCCACGTGTTGTATTTTAATGATCTCCTCCTCCAGAAATGAATCAATTAACTCCAAAACTGGTGTGTACCATCTACACAAGTGTGTGATCAAAACAGATTAAGAGAATTGCTCAGCATGGAACGGTGTGGCTGTGACATGGCGTCGACAATTGATGTCTCACCATGAAACACGATATTGCTATAACATGGGATCTAATGGTCGAATCTGCTCCAAACTTCACATGTATGATAATAGTCCTGGCATGAACACACCCACATGACGCTCAGGAGTCAGAGTCATAGCGCCACCCAGTGGAGACAGGACGCATTGGTTCCTACACTGTCCGAAGGAGGCGAACATTCAGCGCCTCGTCTGCCGGTCGACCTCTGGCGACACGGTGGCGGCCGCGCCAGGCCCCGAGTTTCGTGGGGTGCGAGGGCCCGCTCAACGCTGCTTGCAGCTTTAATTATTATTATTATTATTTTTTTTATCCTATGATCGCATTTTTGAGGGCCTGAACGTACTCAAAAAGTCCCAGAATTTTGCACACTCGTCACGTCTGGTGAAAAATTCGATATTTTATGGTCATTACAAAGGGGCGTGACAAAATGGCTCAACGGCGCCCCCTAACAGTTTTCAAAATCAAAGCCCCCTGCTTTAACTTTGTCCGAAGCGTACGAATTTTGGTACACATATGTAGCACGCCGAGACGGACAAAAAAGCCTCTTGGGCCCATGCCCTAAACTCAACAGGAAGTCAGCCATTTTGAATTGAATGTGGAAGTTTCATGTATTTTTGGCCATTTGCAGGGGTCATAAATGAACGAACTCCTCCTAGAGATTTTGTCCGATCGCCTTCAAACTCGGTCTGTCCCACCAACATAAACTGAAGACGAAAAGTTATCAAAAGCTTGTGTTTTCGTCACACCGTGTGACCGTGCCGGGACCTCAAACTTCGTTACAAACAGGAAGTAGTATTATAACGCAGGAAGTAGTTTATTACTCCAACATACATGCTCCAATCTTCCCCAAACTTCACAGGATTGATGACAGTCCTGCTCTGAAGAGATCTACATGTCAATAATTTGTGATTAATATAGCGCCCCCTACTGGCAGTAGAAAATGTCATGTTTTACACTTTGAAGCACATCTCCTCCAAAGTTGAATACATCAACCTCATACTTGGTGAAATTATCCATAAGGCCTTGATGATGCTTTCTATGGAAAACTGTGAATTTTCGTCAAAGGGCGTGACCTTGGCGTGGCGGCCAACTTTGATGTTTCGCCATGATGACCAAAGTAGCTGTAATTTGACTCTACGTGGACATATCTTTCCAAAACTTCACACATATGATAACTGTCCAGCCCTGAAAACATCTATACAGAAATTTTGAATCAGCATCATAGCGCCACCTACTGGCGGCAGAAGGTTACTTTTTTCATTCTTTCATGTCCCTCTTCTACCAGGTTCCCCCGAACCACCTCAATTTTGCAAATACATACTCCCAAGACCTTGTTGATGGTCAAAGCAGAAGCCTTTGAGGTTTCGTCCAACGCTGTCACTGTGGCGCCACCTTATTCGCCATAAAACACGAGGTTGTTTTTGAGGGGCAAGGGACACTCGAAAACTCACGCAACTTGGCACACACATCAGACATCCCAAATTGTGTTGATGATGTGATTTTTGTGTTTTCATGTGCCAAGATGGCTCAACAGCGCCCCCTACTCATTTTCAACGTGTTTTGGGCTATAACTCCCAGACCATATGTCACACATTCAAAAACCTCATATCCACAGATTCCCTGAATAGTGCTGAATCACCTGGGCAGGGCCACTCCCATTTCTGCCTATCATCTTTTTCACAACATCGCAAAAACTGGACAACCTACTTTTTCGAACTCCTCCTTAGGGTTTTGTCCGTTCAGCGTGAAACTTGGCAAGTACAGTCTTCGGCTGGACCTGATCTAAAGTTATCAAAGGAATTTTGATTGGTCATAATATGCTCAAATTATTAATGAATACATTTTTCTAGCTAGCTATAAAAAGGCGAACGGTGGCATATTTCGGTCAAAATAAATGCTAACAACACCAAATCTGAGATCCTTGCTTGATATGTGCCTGTGAGAGAATGAACCAAATTTAGCTAATTTTGGCCACTAGGGGGCGCTGCAAATATGGGAAATTTATATCTGGTAAATGGCTGCACCGATATTTATGAAATTTGGTGAGTATTATGCTGGGCCTGTCCTGACGCCATATCTTGAAGGTAGTCACGACTGGTAAAAGTGGGCGTGGCTTATTACAAGATTAAAAACAAACATTTATTTCAGCCCAAGTATTATGCTGAGGGCTGTGAAATTCACAGGGTATATAGAGAATAGCATACAGACCAACCATAGCAAAAATTGTGCGTCTTCTCCACTAGGTGGCGCTATAAGAGATACAAACGCATTTTGGCCTGTAACTTCCACATTTTAAATCACATCTTCATAAATTTTATATCCACGTGTTCCCTAAATAGTGTCGCATCTTCTGACATAGGCCACGCCCACTCCCACTGCAAATTTCTCTTTGTAATTTACTATACATCAAAAACCTACTTTTTCGAACTCCTCCTAGCGTTTAATCTCCATCTTCACAAAACTTTGCACATGCAATCTCCAGACTGGCCTGACCAAAAGTTATCAAAAGAATTTTGCTACTCCAAAAATTAGGCTAGCTAAAAATAAACAGTTTTTTTCTGCTAGCTAAAAAACACATACCTTTGCATATTTTTGTCAAAGTAAAAGATATCAATGTCAAACTCAATTCACTTCTTTCAGACGTCATCCAGACGATCCTAGCCCAGTTTGGCAGAAATTAGCCAATAGGGGGCGCTATAATCAGAGAAAAATCAAGTGACATAAAATTCATCGATTCGCATGAAATTTGGCGAGCATGATGTGGAGTCACTCCTGAGGCCAGCTGTAAAGCTTGGTGATGTTTGGTCACCGTGGCAACGCCTTATTCGCCATAAAACACGAAGTTGTTTTTGACGGGTAAGGGATGCTTGTAATGTCATGAAACTTGACACACATACGACAGGATCCAATATGCATTTTCTGATGTGATTTTTCGGCTCTGATATGCCAACATGGCTCAACAGCGCCCCCTACAAATTTTCTACGAAACAGCCCCCGAAGCTGGTTTGACCTACATCTATGAAACTTGGTACGCACATGCATCACTGAAAGACGTATAAAAAAGCCTCTTGCAGCCATGTGCCAAACCCAACAGGAAGTCGGCCAATTTGAATTTGCTTGTAACTGGTTTGCAACTTCACCATACATGTTCCAATCTTCCGCAAACTTCACAGGATTGATGACAATCCTGCCCTGAATACATCTATATGCCAATACTTGGTTATTAGTACAGCGCCACCTACTGGCAAAATTACATGTCTTCATATGATTTGAGGGATATGACGTCCTGCGTAAGGGATCTGCCGTGGACAGGAATGAAGGGCGGCATGAGCCGGCGTCCTGCCAGCACCCTCGAGTTGCGTGAAGGTGCGAGGGCCCGTTCAATGCTGCTTGCAGCTTTAATTAGGGCCCGAGCACGTACCGTGCGAGAGCCCTATTGAAACCGAAGGAATTCTTATTAGGGCCCGAGCACGTACCGTGCGAGGACCCTATTGTTTTCCTTAGGATTATTAGGGCCCGAGCACGTACCGTGCGAGAGCCCTATTGAAACCGAAGGAATTCTTATTCTTATTATTAGGGCCCGAGCACGAACCGTGCGAGAGCCCTATTGAAATCATAAAAATTATTCTTATTATTTTTCTTTTAAACCTTTGATCGCATTTTTGAGGGCCTGAACATGCCCAAAAAGTCAGGAAAATTTGCACACTCGTCACGTCTGGTGAAAATTTCGATATTTTATGGTCGTTACAAAGGGGCGTGGCAAAATGGCTCAATGGCGCCCCCTAACAGTTTTCAAAATCGAAGCCCCCTGCTTTAACTTTGCCCTAGGCGTATGAAATTTGGTACACATATGTATCATCCCGGGACGCACAAAAAAGCCTCTTGGAGCGACACCCTAAACCAAACAGGAAGTCGGCCATTTTGAATTGTTTTTTCAAAATAAGGTCATTTTTGGCCATTTCCACACGTTGTACTTGAGCGAACTCGTCCTACAGATTTTATCGGATTGACTTAAAAATTTACCTGTGCGTGCTCGACTACAGTGGGATCAATTTATTATTAAAAGATCTTCGTCACGTCGAAGGGCGCGGTCGCTGCGGAAGGGTCAATTTGGATATCTCACCAAAAAACACGAAATTATACTACAACTACTACAACTTTGGTGTAGATGATCCTATCTGCACCAAACTTCACATGATGGATAATAGTCCCGCCCTGAACACATCTACATCAAAAAATTCAGTAATTGTCATAGCGCCCCCTGCTGGCAACAGGAAATACCATGTTTTACACTTTGAGGTGCTGCTCTGACCACATTTACCATATTCAACTCAAATTTGGTCAGAAAGGCCTTAACATGTTGGTAATGCTCCATGATGAAGAATTTTGACTGTCGTCAAACGGTGTTCCATCCGGAGGGCGGCGAAGTCGACCCTTCGCCAAAATGCATAAAAATGGCCTTAACTTTGGTGTTTTTGATGATATCCACCTGAAACTTCATATGTGTGTCAACAGTCCAGCCCTGAATATGTGATATGAATTTCGTCAATGGGCGTGGCCATATGGCTTGGCCACGCCCATTCATATGAATTACTTCCATAGGACGTCTCACCGATATGCACAAAAATTGGTACACATCTCCATCACCCCCAGACAAACAAAAAAGTCTCTTGGACCTCTAGGCTAAATTCAACAGGAAGTCGGCCATTTTGAATGTCATGGTCATTTTTGGTGTCGCGCACGCATCGTATTTTAACGAACTCCTCCTACAGAATTCATCAGAACGGCTTCAAAATTACCGATTACCATCTAGAACACTTCCTGATCAAAAGTTATTAAAAGGTCTCGCAGAATCTAAAGGGCACGCCAGTTGTGGGAGGTTGAATTTTGACGTCTCGCCATGAAACAGGAAGTGGCAATAACTTCACTGTACTTGGTCAGATCTGTGTGAAACTTCACAGGTATATTGACAGTCCAACCCAGAACATATGTTATGAATTTCGTTAATAGGCGTGGCTAAATGGATTGGCCACGCCCATTCACACAAATAACCACCATAGGACGTCTCACTGATATGCACGAAACTTGGTAGACACATGTATAACATCCACACGCACAAAAAAGCCTCTTGCACGGATAGGCCACACCCGACAGGAAGTCGGCCATTTTGAAATTTACAGTCATTTTTGGCGTTTTCCACGTGTTGTATTTTAATGATCTCCTCCTCCAGAAATGAATCAATTAACTCCAAAACTGGTGTGTACCGTCTACACAAGTGTGTGATCAAAACACATTAAGAGAATTGCTCAGCATGGAACGGTGTGGCTGTGACATGGCGTCGACACTTGATGTCTCACCATGAAACACGATATTGCTATAACATGGGATCTAATGGTCGAATCTGCTCCAAACTTCACATGTATGATAATAGTCCTGGCATGAACACACCCACATGACGCTCAGGAGTCAGAGTCATAGCGCCACCCAGTGGAGACGGGAAGTCGCAACGCATTGGTTCCTACACTGTCCGAAGGAGGCGAACATTCAGCGCCTCGTCTGCCGGTCGACCTCTGGCGACACGGTGGCGGCCGCGCCAGGACCCGAGTTGCGTGGGGTGCGAGGGCCCGTTCAACGCTGCTTGCAGCTTTAATTATTATTATTATTAGGGCCCGAGCACGAACCGTGCGAGAGCCCTATTGAAATCATAAAAATTATTCTTATTATTTTTCTTTTAAACCTTTGATCGCATTTTTGAGGGCCTGAACATGCCCAAAAAGTCAGGAAAATTTGCACACTCGTCACGTCTGGTGAAAATTTCGATATTTTATGGTCGTTACAAAGGGGCGTGGCAAAATGGCTCAATGGCGCCCCCTAACAGTTTTCAAAATCGAAGCCCCCTGCTTTAACTTTGCCCTAGGCGTATGAAATTTGGTACACATATGTATCATCCCGGGACGCACAAAAAAGCCTCTTGGAGCGACACCCTAAACCAAACAGGAAGTCGGCCATTTTGAATTGTTTTTTCAAAATAAGGTCATTTTTGGCCATTTCCACACGTTGTACTTGAGCGAACTCGTCCTACAGATTTTATCGGATTGACTTAAAAATTTACCTGTGCGTGCTCGACTACAGTGGGATCAATTTAATATTAAAAGATCTTCGTCACGTCGAAGGGTGCGGTCGCTGCGGAAGGGTCAATTTGGATATCTCACCAAAAAACACGAAATTATACTACAACTACTACAACTTTGGTGTAGATGATCCTATCTGCACCAAACTTCACATGATGGATAATAGTCCCGCCCTGAACACATCTACATCAAAAAATTCAGTAATTGTCATAGCGCCCCCTGCTGGCAACAGGAAATACCATGTTTTACACTTTGAGGTGCTGCTCTGACCACATTTACCATATTCAACTCAAATTTGGTCAGAAAGGCCTTAACATGTTGGTAATGCTCCATGATGAAGAATTTTGACTGTCGTCAAACGGCGTTCCATCCGGAGGGCGGCGAAGTCGACCCTTCGCCAAAATGCATAAAAATGGCCTTAACTTTGGTGTTTTTGATGATATCCACCTGAAACTTCATATGTGTGTCAACAGTCCAGCCCTGAATATGTGATATGAATTTCGTCAATGGGCGTGGCCATATGGCTTGGCCACGCCCATTCATATGAATTACTTCCATAGGACGTCTCACCGATATGCACAAAAATTGGTACACATCTCCATCACCCCCAGACAAACAAAAACGTCTCTTGGACCCCTAGGCTAAATTCAACAGGAAGTCGGCCATTTTGAATGTCATGGTCATTTTTGGTGTCGCGCACGCATCGTATTTTAACGAACTCCTCCTACAGAATTCATCAGAACGGCTTCAAAATTACCGATTACCATCTAGAACACTTCCTGATCAAAAGTTATTAAAAGGTCTCGCAGAATCTAAAGGGCACACCAGTTGTGGGAGGTTGAATTTTGACGTCTCGCCATGAAACAGGAAGTGGCAATAACTTCACTGTACTTGGTCAGATCTGTGTGAAACTTCACAGGTATATTGACAGTCCAACCCAGAATATATGTTATGAATTTCGTTAATAGGCGTGGCTAAATGGATTGGCCACGCCCATTCACACAAATAACCACCATAGGACGTCTCACTGATATGCACGAAACTTGGTAGACACATGTATAACATCCACACGCACAAAAAAGCCTCTTGCACGGATAGGCCACACCCGACAGGAAGTCGGCCATTTTGAAATTTACAGTCATTTTTGGCGTTTTCCACGTGTTGTATTTTAATGATCTCCTCCTCCAGAAATGAATCAATTAACTCCAAAACTGGTGTGTACCATCTACACAAGTGTGTGATCAAAACACATTAAGAGAATTGCTCAGCATGGAACGGTGTGGCTGTGACATGGCGTCGACACTTGATGTCTCACCATGAAACACGATATTGCTATAACATGGGATCTAATGGTCGAATCTGCTCCAAACTTCACATGTATGATAATAGTCCTGGCATGAACACACCCACATGACGCTCAGGAGTCAGAGTCATAGCGCCACCCAGTGGAGACGGGAAGTCGCAACGCATTGGTTCCTACACTGTCCGAAGGAGGCGAACATTCAGCGCCTCGTCTGCCGGTCGACCTCTGGCGACACGGTGGCGGCCGCGCCAGGCCCCGAGTTGCGTGGGGTGCGAGGGCCCGTTCAACGCTGCTTGCAGCTTTAATTATTATTATTATTAGGGCCCGAGCACGTACCGTGCGAGGACCCTATTGTTTTCCTTAGGATTATTATTATTATTATTAGGGCCCGAGCACGAACCGTGCGAGAGCCCTATTGAAATCATAAAAATTATTCTTATTATTTTTCTTTTAAACCTTTGATCGCATTTTTGAGGGCCTGAACATGCCCAAAAAGTCAGGAAAATTTGCACACTCGTCACGTCTGGTGAAAATTTCGATATTTTATGGTCGTTACAAAGGGGCGTGGCAAAATGGCTCAATGGCGCCCCCTAACAGTTTTCAAAATCGAAGCCCCCTGCTTTAACTTTGCCCTAGGCGTATGAAATTTGGTACACATATGTATCATCCCGGGACGCACAAAAAAGCCTCTTGGGCCCATGCCCTAAACCCAACAGGAAGTCGGCCATTTTGAATTGAATGTGCAATTTTCATGCATTTTTGGCCATTTGCAGGGGTCGTAAATGAACGATCTCCTCCTAGAGATTTTGTCCGATCGACTTCAAACTTGGTCTGTCCCACCTACATAAGTTGAAGACAAAAAGTTATCAAAAGCTTGAGTTTTCGTCACACCGTGTGGCCGTTGTGGGACCTCAAACTTCGCTACAAACAGGAAGTAGTATTATAACACAGGAAGTAGTTTATAACTCCAGCATACATTGTCCAATCTTCCCCAAACTTCACAGGATTGATGACAGTCCTGCTCTGAAGAGATCTACATGTCAATAATTTGTGATTAATATAGCGCCCCCTACTGGTAGTAGAAAATGCCATGTTTTACACTTTGAAGCATAACTCCTCCAAAGTTGACCACATCAACCTCAAACTTGGGGAAATTATCTAAAAGGCCTGGATGATGCTTTCTAAGGAAAACTGTGAGTTTTCGTCAAAGGGCGTAGCCATGCCGTGGCGGCGAACTTTGATGTTTCGCCATGATGACAAAAGTTGCTGTAACTTGACTCTACGTGGACATATCTTTCCAAAACTTCACACATATGATAACAGTCCAGCTCTGAATATGTGATATGAATTTCGTCAATGGGCGTGGCCATATGGCTTGGCCACCCCCATTCATATGAATTACTTCCATAGGACGTCTCACCGATATGCACAAAAATTGGTACACATCTCCATCACCCCCAGACAAACAAAAAAGTCTCTTGGACCTCTAGGCTAAATTCAACAGGAAGTCGGCCATTTTGAATGTCATGGTCATTTTTGGTGTCGCGCACGCATCGTATTTTAACGAACTCCTCCTACAGAATTCATCAGAACGGCTTCAAAATTACCGATTACCATCTAGAACACTTCCTGATCAAAAGTTATTAAAAGGTCTCGCAGAATCTAAAGGGCACGCCAGTTGTGGGAGGTTGAATTTTGACGTCTCGCCATGAAACAGGAAGTGGCAATAACTTCACTGTACTTGGTCAGATCTGTGTGAAACTTCACAGGTATATTGACAGTCCAACCCAGAACATATGTTATGAATTTCGTTAATAGGCGTGGCTAAATGGATTGGCCACGCCCATTCACACAAATAACCACCATAGCACGTCTCACTGATATGCACGAAACTTGGTAGACACATGTATAACATCCACACGCACAAAAAAGCCTCTTGCACGAATAAGCCACACCCAACAGGAAGTCGGCCATTTTGAAATTTACAGTCATTTTTGGCGTTTTCCACATGTTGTATTTTAACGAACTCCTCCTACAGGATTAATCAGAATGACTTCAAAATCACTGTGTGTGATCTAGACAAGGTTGTGATCAAAAGTTATTAAAAGATTTTTCCACAGTTAAACGGTTTGGCCGTCAGGTGGCGGCGAAGTTTGATGTCTCGCCATAAAACACGAAATTAGTATAACTTTGGCATACATTGTCCATTCTTCACCAAACTTCACATGTTTGTTAACAGTCCAGACCTGAATGTATAGTATGAGTTTCATCAATAAGCGTGGCCGTATGGCTTGGCCACGCCCCTTAAAGTGCTGCGTCCCCCATAACAACTTTCACCGACGTGCACGAAAATCAGTATGCACATGTATCGTGTCCAGACGCACAAAAAAGCCTCTTGCACATATAGGCCACACCAAACAGGAAGTCGGCCATTTTGAAATGTACAGTCATTTTTGGCGTTTTCCACGTGTTGTATTTTAATGATCTCCTCCTCCAGAAATGTATTAATTAACTCCAAAACTGGTGTGTACCATCTACACAAGTGTATGATCAAAACATATTAAGAGGATTGCTCAGCATGGAACGGTGTGGCTGTGACATGGCGTCGACACTTGACGTCTCACCATGAAACACGATATTGCTATAACATGGGATCTAATGGTCGAATCTGCTCCAAACGTCACATGTATGATAATAGTCCTGGCATGAACACACCCACATGACGCTCAGGAGTCAGAATTATAGCGCCACCCAGTGGAGACGGGAAGTCGCAACACATTGGTTCCTACACTGTCCGATGGAGGCGAACATTCAGCGCCTCCTCTGCCGGTCGACCTCTGGCGACACGGTGGCGGCCGCGCCAGGCCCCGAGTTGCATGAGGTGCGAGGGCCCGTTCAACGCTGCTTGCAGCTTTAATTAGGGCCCGAGCACGAACCGTGCGAGAGCCCTATTGAAATCATAAAAATTATTCTTATTATTTTTCTTTTAAACCTTTGATCGCATTTTTGAGGGCCTGAACATGCCCAAAAAGTCAGGAAAATTTGCACACTCGTCACGTCTGGTGAAAATTTCGATATTTTATGGTCGTTACAAAGGGGCGTGGCAAAATGGCTCAATGGCGCCCCCTAACAGTTTTCAAAATCGAAGCCCCCTGCTTTAACTTTTCCCTAGGCGTATGAAATTTGGTACACAAATGTATCATCCCGGGACGCACAAAAAAGCCTCTTGGAGCGACACCCTAAACCCAACAGGAAGTCGGCCATTTTGAATTGAATGTGCAATTTTTATGCATTTTTGGCCATTTGCAGGGGTCGTAAATGGACGATCTCCTCCTAGAGATTTTGTCCGATCGACTTCAAACTTGGTCTGTCCCACCTACATAAATTGAAGACCAAAAGTTATCAAAAAAATTGACTGTTCGATACACCGTGTGACCGTGCCGGGGCCTCAAACTTCGCTATAAACAGGAAGTAGTATTATTACGCAGGAAGTAGTTTATAACTCCAGCATACATGGTCCAATCTTCCCCAAACTTCACAGGATTGATGACAGTCCTGCTCTGAAGACGTCTACATGCAGAAATATTGAAATTTGCATAGCGCCCCCTGCTGGTGACAGAAAAAGCGATGTTTTAGACTTTGAGGTCCAGCTCTGAGCACGTTCAGCAAATCCAGCTCAAATTTGGTCAGAAAGGCCTCAACATGTTGGTAATGCTCCATGATGAAGAATTTTGACTGTCGTCAAACGGCGTTCCATCCGGAGGGCGGCGAAGTCGACCCTTCGCCAAAATGCATAAAAATGGCCTTAACTTTGGTGTTTTTGATGATATCCACCTGAAACTTCATATGTGTGTCAACAGTCCAGCCCTGAATATGTGATATGAATTTCGTCAGTGGGCGTGGCCATATGGCTTGGCCACGCCCATTCATATGAATTACTTCCATAGGACATCTCACCGATATGCACAAAAATTGGTACACATCTCCATCACCCCCAGACAAACAAAAAAGTCTCTTGGACCTCTAGGCTAAATTCAAGAGGAAGTCGGCCATTTTGAATGTCATGGTCATTTTTGGTGTCGCGCACGCATCGTATTTTAACGAACTCCTCCTACAGAATTCATCAGAACGGCTTCAAAATTACCGATTACCATCTAGAACACTTCCTGATCAAAAGTTATTAAAAGGTCTCGCAGAATCTAAAGGGCACGCCAGTTGTGGGAGGTTGAATTTTGACGTCTCGCCATGAAACAGGAAGTGGCAATAACTTCACTGTACTTGGTCAGATCTGTGTGAAACTTCACAGGTATATTGACAGTCCAACCCAGAACATATGTTATGAATTTCGTTAATAGGCGTGGCTAAATGGATTGGCCACGCCCATTCACACAAATAACCACCATAGGACGTCTCACTGATATGCACGAAACTTGGTAGACACATGTATAACATCCACACGCACAAAAAAGCCTCTTGCACGGATAGGCCACACCCGACAGGAAGTCGGCCATTTTGAAATTTACAGTCAATTTTGCCGTTTTCCACGTGTTGTATTTTAATGATCTCCTCCTCCAGAAATGATCCAATTCACTCCAAAACTGGTGTGTACCATCTACACAAGTGTGTGATCAAAACATATTAAGAGAATTGCTCAGCATGGAACGGTGTGGCTGTGACATGGCGTCGACACTTGATGTCTCACCATGAAACATGATATTGCTATAACATGGGATCTAATGGTCGAATCTGCTCCAAACTTCACATGTATGATAATAGCCCTGGCATGAACACACCCACATGACGCTCAGGAGTCAGAGTCATAGCGCCACCCAGTGGAGACGGGAAGACGCAACGCATTGGTTCCTACACTGTCCGAAGGAGGCGAACATTCAGCGCCTCGTCTGCCGGTCGACCTCTGGCGAGACGGTGGCGGCCGCGCCAGGCCCCGAGTTGCGTGGGGTGCGAGGGCCCGTTCAACGCTGCTTGCAGCTTTAATTAGGGCCCGAGCACGAACCGTGCGAGAGCCCTATTGAAATCATAAAAATTATTCTTATTATTTTTCTTTTAAACCTTTGATCGCATTTTTGAGGGCCTGAACATGCCCAAAAAGTCAGGAAAATTTGCACACTCGTCACGTCTGGTGAAAATTTCGATATTTTATGGTCGTTACAAAGGGGCGTGGCAAAATGGCTCAATGGCGCCCCCTAACAGTTTTCAAAATCGAAGCCCCCTGCTTTAACTTTGCCCTAGGCGTATGAAATTTGGTACACATATGTATCATCCCGGGACGCACAAAAAAGCCTCTTGGAGCGACACCCTAAACCAAACAGGAAGTCGGCCATTTTGAATTGTTTTTTCAAAATAAGGTCATTTTTGGCCATTTCCACACGTTGTACTTGAGCGAACTCGTCCTACAGATTTTATCGGATTGACTTAAAAATTTACCTGTGCGTGCTCGACTACAGTGGGATCAATTTATTATTAAAAGATCTTCGTCACGTCGAAGGGCGCGGTCGCTGCGGAAGGGTCAATTTGGATATCTCACCAAAAAACACGAAATTATACTACAACTACTACAACTTTGGTGTAGATGATCCTATCTGCACCAAACTTCACATGATGGATAATAGTCCCGCCCTGAACACATCTACATCAAAAAATTCAGTAATTGTCATAGCGCCCCCTGCTGGCAACAGGAAATACCATGTTTTACACTTTGAGGTGCTGCTCTGACCACATTTACCATATTCAACTCAAATTTGGTCAGAAAGGCCATAACATGTTGGTAATGCTCCATGATGAAGAATTTTGACTGTCGTCAAACGGCGTTCCATCCGGAGGGCGGCGAAGTCGACCCTTCGCCAAAATGCATAAAAATGGCCTTAACTTTGGTGTTTTTCATGATATCCACCTGAAACTTCATATGTGTGTCAACAGTCCAGCCCTGAATATGTGATATGAATTTCGTCAATGGGCGTGGCCATATGGCTTGGCCACGCCCATTCATATGAATTACTTCCATAGGACGTCTCACCGATATGCACAAAAATTGGTACACATCTCCATCACCCCCAGACAAACAAAAAAGTCTCTTGGACCTCTAGGCTAAATTCAACAGGAAGTCGGCCATTTTGAATGTCATGGTCATTTTTGGTGTCGCGCACGCATCGTATTTTAACGAACTCCTCCTACAGAATTCATCAGAACGGCTTCAAAATTACCGATTACCATCTAGAACACTTCCTGATCAAAAGTTATTAAAAGGTCTCGCAGAATCTAAAGGGCACGCCAGTTGTGGGAGGTTGAATTTTGACGTCTCGCCATGAAACAGGAAGTGGCAATAACTTCACTGTACTTGGTCAGATCTGTGTGAAACTTCACAGGTATATTGACAGTCCAACCCAGAACATATGTTATGAATTTCGTTAATAGGCGTGGCTAAATGGATTGGCCACGCCCATTCACACAAATAACCACCATAGGACGTCTCACTGATATGCACGAAACTTGGTAGACACATGTATAACATCCACACGCACAAAAAAGCCTCTTGCACGGATAGGCCACACCCGACAGGAAGTCGGCCATTTTGAAATTTACAGTCATTTTTGGCGTTTTCCACGTGTTGTATTTTAATGATCTCCTCCTCCAGAAATGAATCAATTAACTCCAAAACTGGTGTGTACCATCTACACAAGTGTGTGATCAAAACACATTAAGAGAATTGCTCAGCATGGAACGGTGTGGCTGTGACATGGCTTCGACACTTGATGTCTCACCATGAAACACGATATTGCTATAACATGGGATCTAATGGTCGAATCTGCTCCAAACTTCACATGTATGATAATAGTCCTGGCATGAACACACCCACATGACGCTCAGGAGTCAGAGTCATAGCGCCACCCAGTGGAGACGGGAAGTCGCAACGCATTGGTTCCTACACTGTCCGAAGGAGGCGAACATTCAGCGCCTCGTCTGCCGGTCGACCTCTGGCGACACGGTGGCGGCCGCGCCAGGCCCCGAGTTGCGTGGGGTGCGAGGGCCCGTTCAACGCTGCTTGCAGCTTTAATTATTATTATTATTATTTTTTTCCGCGACTTTAAACGCATTTTTGGGGGCTTTAACATATTCGAAAACTCACCAAATTTGGCATGCACATTCGTCTTGGTGAAAATTTATGTGTACGCAAAACTTAAACGATGCCCGTTGCAAAATGGCGAAATGGCGCCCCCTAGAAATTTTCAATCGGCTCCCACCGGCAGCCCGTTTGACCAAATTCCACGAAATTCGGGGAGGTCGTGTATCATCCCAAGACGCACGAAAATGCGCAGTTGGACTTTTTTCTAAAACCAACAGGAAGCCGGCTATTTTGGTTTGAATATTCATTTTTTTACCGATTTTGACCGATTTTGGCGATTTGCAAGTGTTCTCTCAGAGCTATCTCCTCCTACACGGTTCATTGGATCGGCTTCAAATTTGGCGTGCTGGAACTAGACCACTTGATGATCAAAAGTTATCATACGATTTTCCCTACGTTAAACGGTTTGGCCGTCAGGTGGCGGCGAAGTTTGACGTCTCGCCAAAAAACCCCCCAAAAAACAAAAGTGCTATTACTTGGGCATGATAAGTCCAATCGGCACAAAACTTGCTGGGTATGATCGTAGTCCGGCCTTCATCACGCCAACATCAAAAAATTCCCCCGTTCTCAAAGCGCCCCCTGCTGGCGACAGGAAAAGCGATGTTTTAGACTTTGAGGTGCTACTCTCAGCACGTTCAGTATATCCAACTCAAAATTGGTCAGAAAGGCCTCAACACGTTGGTAATGCTACATGATGAAGATTTGTGACGTATCGCCGAACGGCGTTCCGCCCACAGGGCGGCGAAGTCAACGGTTCGCCAAAACGCAGTTAAGTGGCCTTAACTTCAGTGTCCTTGGTCATATCTGCCTGAAACTTTACATGTGTGTTAACAGTCCAGCCCTGAACATGTGATATGAATTTCGTTGATGGGCGTGGCCAAATGGCTTGGCCACACCCTTTAAACATCAGCCCCTGCGGCACGTTTCACTGACATGCATGAAAATTGGTACACATATGTATCACATCCAGACGCACAAAAAAGTCTCTTGGACCCATTGGCCAAACCCAACAGGAAGTCGGCCATTTTGAATTTAATGGTCATTTTTGGCGTTTTCCACGTGTTGTATTTTAATGAACTCCACCTACAGGATGCATCAGAACAACTTCAAAATCATTGTGTGCCATCTAGACAAAGGTGTAATCAAAACTTATAAGCAGATTTTTGCATCGTGAAACGGTTTGGCCGTCAGGTGGCGGCGAAGATTGATGTCTCGCCATAAAACACGAAATTAGTATAACTTTGGCATACATTGTCCATTCTTCACCAAACTTCACATGTTTGTTAACAGTCCAGACCTGAATGTATAGTATGAGTTTCATCAATAAGCGTGGCCGTATGGCTTGGCCACGCCCCTTAAAGTGCAGCATCCCCCATAACAACTTTCACCGACGTGCACGAAAATCAGTATACACATGTATCGTGTCCAGATGCGCAAAAAAGCCTCTTGCACATATAAGCCACACCCGACAGGAAGTCGGCCATTTTGAAATTTACAGTCATTTTTGGCGTTTTCCACGTGTTGTATTTTAATGATCTCCTCCTCCAGAAATGAATCAATTAAGTCCAAAACTGGTGTGTACCATCTACACAAGTGTGTGATCAAAACACATCAAGAGAATTGCTCAGCATGGAACGGTGTGGCTGTGACATGGCGTCGACACTTGATGTCTCACCATGAAACACGATATTGCTATAACATGGGATCTAATGGTCGAATCTGCTCCAAACTTCACATGTATGATAATAGTCCTGGCATGAACACACCCACATGACGCTCAGGAGTCAGAGTCATAGCGCCACCCAGTGGAGACGGGAAGTCGCAACGCATTGGTTCCTACACTGTCCGAAGGAGGCGAACATTCAGCGCCTCGTCTAACGGTCGACCTCTGGCGACACGGTGGCGGCCGCGCCAGGCCCCGAGTTGCGTGGGGTGCGAGGGCCCGTTTATCGCTGCTTGCAGCTTTAATTATTATTATTCTTCTTCTTATCCGAAATCAACTGCCTTTTTGGGGGGCGTAACATACTCGAAAACTCATGAAACTTCACAGACTCGTCAGAAGTGGTGAAAATTTACATATGGTAGGGGTTTCATGACAACGTGCACAAAAATGGCTCAATAGCGCCCCCTAATCATTTTCAACGTATTTTGGGCTATAACTCCCAGACCATGTGTCGCACGTTCACAAACCTCATATCCACAGATTCCCTGAATAATTCTGAATCACCTGGATGGGGCCAAGCCCATTTCCGCCTTAATTTTTTTTCGCAAAATCGCGAAAACTGGAAAACCTACTTTTTCGAACTCCTCCTTGGGGTTTTGTCCATTCAGCGTGAAACTTGGCCAGTACAGTCTTCGGCTGGATCTGATGTAAAGTTATCAAAGGAATTTTGTTAGGTCAAAATATGCGAAAGTTATTAACGAATAAATTTTTCTAGCTAGCTATAAAAAGGCGAACTGCTGCATATCTCGGTCAAAATCAATGCTACCAAGACCAAATCTGAGATCTTGGATTTACATGTCACTGTGAGGGAAAGAACCAAATTTAGCTACTTTTGGCCACTAGGGGGCGCTGCAAATATGGGAAATTTATATCTCGTAAATGGCTGCACCAATATTTATGAAATTTGGTGAGTATGATGCTGGTCCCCTCCTGAGGCCATACTTTGAGGTTAGTCACGACTGGTAAAAGTGGGCGTGGCTAATTACAAGATAAAAAACAAACATTGATTTCAGCTCAAGTATTATGCTGAGGGCTGTGAAATTAACAGGGTATATAGAGAATAGCATACAGACCAACCATAGCAAAAATTGTGCATCTACTCCACTAGGTGGCGCTATAACGGATGCAAACGCATTTTGGCCTGTAACTTCCACATTTTAAATCACATCTTCATAAACTTTATATCCACGTGTTCCCTACACGCAGTCGCATCTTCTGACATAGGCCACGCCCACTCCCACTGCAAATTTCTCTTTTTAATTCACTATACATCAAAAACCTCCTTTTTCGAACTCCTCTTAGCGTTTAAGCTCCATCTTCACAAAACTTTGCAAGTACAATCTCCAGACTTGCCTGACCAAAAGTTATCGAAAGAATTTTGCTACTCCAAAAAATGCGCTAGCTAAAAATAAACATTTTTTTTCTGCTAGCTAAAAAACACATACTGTTGCATATTTTTGTCACAGTAAAACCTATCAGCTTCAAACTCAAATCACTTGTTTCAAAGGTCAACCAGAGGGTCTGTGCCACATTTGGTGGAAATTGGCCAATAGGTGGCGCTATAAACAGAGAAAAATCAAGTGACATGAAAATTGATCGATTCGCACGAAATTTGGCAAGCGTGATGTGGAGTCACTCCCGAGACCACCCATCAAGCTTAGTGATGTTTTGTCACCGTGGCAACGCCTAATTTGCCATAAAAGACGACGTTGATTTTAAGGGGTAAGGGATGCTTGTAAAGTCAGGAAACTTGGCACACATATGACAGGGTCCGATTTGTGTTGTCTGATGGGATTTTTCTGCTCTGATATGCCAACATGGCTCATCAGCGCCCCCTACAAATTTTCTACGATGCAGCCCCCGAAGCTGGTTTGACCTACATCTATGAAACTTGGTACGCACTTGCATCACTGAAAGACGTATAAAAAAGCCTCTTGCACCCATGTGCCAAACCCAACAGGAAGTCCGCCATTTTGAATTTGCTTGTAACTGGTTTGCAACTTCACCATACATGTTCCAATGTTCCCCAAACTTGACAGGATTGATGACAGTCCTGCCCTGAACACATCTATATGCCAATACGTGCTTATTAGTATGGCGCCACCTACTGGCAAAATTACATTTCTTCGTATGTTTTGAGAGATATGACGTGTAACTCCTACGTGAGGGGTCTGCCTTCGACAGGAATGAACGGTGGCATGAGCCGGCGTCCTGCCAGAGCCCTCGAGTTGCGTGAAGGTGCGAGGGCCCGTTCAATGCTGCTTGCAGCTTTAATTAGGGCCCGAGCACCAAGCGGTGCGAGGACCCTCTTGAAATGCAAGGAATTATTATTATTATTATTATTATTATTATTATTATTATTATTCTTCTTAACCGAAATCAACTGCCGTTTTGGAGGCCGTAACTTGCTCGAAAACTCATGAAACTTCACAGACTCGTCAGAAGTGGTGAAAATTTACATATGGTAGGGGTTTCATGAAAATGTTCACAAAAATGGCTCAGTAGCGCCCCCTACTAATTTTCAACATATTTTGGGCTATAAGTCCCAGACCATATGTCGCACATTCACAAACCTCATACCAACAGATTCCTTGAATAGTGCTGAATCACCTGGGCGGGGCCACGCCCATTTCCGCCTTAAATTTTTTGCACAAAATCGCCAAAACTGGAAAACCTACTTTTTCAAACTCCTCCTTGGGGTTTTGTTCGTTCAGCGTGAAACTTGGCAGGTAGAGTCTGCGGCTAGACCTGATCAAAAGTTATCAAAGGAATTTTGTTAGGTCAAAATATGCGCAAATTATTCACGACTAAATTTTTCTAGCTAGCTATAAAAAGGCGAACTGTGGCATATTTCGGTCATTATACATGCTAACAACACCAAATCGGAAATCCTTGCTTGCCATTTCGCTGTGAAAGGCTGAGCCAAATTTGGCTAATGTTGGCCACTAGGGGGCGCTGCAAATATGGGAAACTTATATCTCGTAAATGGCTGCACCGATTTTTACGCAATTTGGTGGGTATAATGCTGGGTCACTCCTGAGCCCATAACTTGAAGTAAGTCATGACTGGTCAAAGTGGGCGTGGCTTATTACAAGATAAACAACAAACATTTATTTCTGCTCAAGTATTACGCTGAGGACTGTGAAATTTACAGGGTATATAGAGAATAGCACACAGACCAACCCTAGCAAAAATTATGTGTGTACTCCACTAGGTGGCGCTATAACGGATGCAAATGCATTTTGGCCTGTAACTTCCACATTTTAAATCACATCTTCATAACTTCAGATCCAGGCTTTCCCTACATAGAGTTGCATCTTCTGACATAGGCCACGCCCACTCCTACTGCATATTTCTCTTTGTACGTCACAAAACATCAAAACCCTACTTTTTCGAACTCCTCCTAGCGTTTAGGCTCCATCTTCATGAAACTTTGCACATACAATCTCCAGACTGGCCTGACCACAAGTTATCAAAAGAATTTTGCTACTCCAAAAAATGCGCTAGCTAAAAATAAACATTTTTTTTCTGCTAGCTAAAAAACACATACTGTTGCATATTTTTTTCACAGTAAAAGCTATCAACTTCAAACTCAAATCACTTGTTTCAAAGGTCAACCAGAGGGTCTGTGCCAAATTTGGCGGAAATTGGCCAATAGGGGGCGCTATAAACAGAGAAAAATCAAGTGACATGAAAATTGATCGATTTGCACGAAATTTGGCGAGCGTGATGTGGAGTCACTCCCGACACCACCCATCAAGCTTAGTGATGTTTCGTCACCATGGCAATGCCTAATTCGCCATTAAAGACAACGTTGATTTTAAGGGGTAAGGGATGCTTGTAAAGTCCTGAAACTTGGCACACATGTGACAGGGTCCGATTTTTGTTGTCTGATGTGATTTTTCTGCTCTGATGTGCCAACATGGCTCAACAGCG
The DNA here is from genome assembly GCA_019142605.1 of Cephalopholis sonnerati. NCBI lineage: Eukaryota > Metazoa > Chordata > Actinopteri > Perciformes > Serranidae > Cephalopholis > Cephalopholis sonnerati. The sequence continues at coordinate 575,931 of JAGQAX010000016.1, forward strand.
CCCCCTACAAATTTTCTACGAAGCAGCCCCCGAAGCTGGTTTGACCTACATCTATGAAACTTAGTACGCACATGCATCACCGAAAGACGTATAAAAAAGTATCTTGCAGCCATGTGCCAAACCCGACAGGAAGTCCGCCATTTTGAATTTGCTTGTAACTGGTTAGCAACTTCACCATACATGTTCCAATCGTCCCCAAATTTCACAGGATTGATGACAATCCTGCCCTGAACACATCTATACACCAATACGTGGTTATTAGTACGGCGCCACCTACTGGCAATATTACATGTCTTCGTATGATTTGAGGGATATGACGTGTAAGTCCTGAGTGAGGGGTCTGCCTTCGACAGGAATGAATGTCCGCATGCGCCGGCGTCCTGCCAGCGCACTCGAGTTGCGTGAAGGTGCGAGGGCCCGTTCAATGCTGCTTGCAGCTTTAATTATTAGGGGGCCAAGCCCGCGGGGCCTGGGGAACGCGAATGCAAAGCATACGCGTTTCCCAGGACCAGCGGTGCTGGGAACCCTATTGTTTTTGTTCGGATTTTTATTATTATTATTATTATTATTATTATTATTATTATTATTATTCTCTATTTTTATTCTTCTCCCGGTAAAAGTAGTGCTGCAGGCTAAACCGTGCAAGGGAGGGTGGTGCAATTTGGAGGGTTGGTCCAGACCTCTGCACGTACCTCAGGCGCAAAAAATGACATATGTCAGCCAGCAGGGGGCGCTATAACCAAGGTCAATGCGTTTTGGGCTATAACTCCCACACCGGACGTCGCACATTCAAAAACCTCATATCCCCAGATTCCCTGAAAAGAACTGAATCACATGGCCTGGGCCTCGCCCATTTCCACCCTAATTTTTTTTGGCAAAATCGCGAAAACTGGAAAACCAACTTTTTCGAACTCCTCCTTGGGGTTTTGCCCGATCAGCGTGAAACTTGGCACGTAAAGTCTTCCTCTGGACCTGATCTAAAGTTATCAAAAGAATTTTGTTTGGTTGAAATATGCACAAGTTATTAACGAATAAAATTTTCTAGCTAGCTATAAAAAGGCGAACTGCTGCATATCTCTGTCAAAATAAATGCTAACAACACCAAATCTGAGATCCTTGATTGACATGTGACTGTGAGGGCGTGAGCCAAATTTGGCTAATGTTGGCCACTAGGGGGCGCTGCAAAGCTGAGACATTTATATCTCTTCAATGGCTGCACCTATTTTTACGAAATTTGGTGGGTATGATGCTGCGTCACTCCTGAGGCCATATCTTGAAGTTAATCACGACAGGTGAAAGTGGGCGTGGCTTATTACGAGATAAACAGCAAACATTTATTTCAGCTCAAGTATTATGCTGAGGGCTGTGAAATTCACAGGGTATATATATAACAGCATACCGGCCACCCATAGCAAAAATTGTGTGTCTGCTCCACTAGGTGGCGCTCTAACGGACGCAAACGCATTTTGGCCTGTAACTTCCACATTTTAAATCACATCTTCATAAAGTTTATATCCACGTGTTCCCTAAATAGTTTCGCATCTTCTGACATAGGCCACGCCCACTCCCACAGCATATTTCTTTTTGTAAGTCACTACACATCAAAAACCTACTTTTTCGAACTCCTCTTAGCGTTTAAGCTCCATCTGCACGAAGCTCTGCACATACAATCTCCAGGCTTGCCTGATGAAAAGTTATCAAAAGAATTTTGCTGCTCCAAAAAATGCGGTAGTTACAAATAAACAATTTTTTTTGGCTAGGTAAAAAACACATACCTTTGAATATTTTTGTCAAAGTAAAAGCTATCAACGTCAAACTCAAGTCACTAGTTTCCGAGGTCAGCCAGAGGGTCTGTGCCAAATTTGGTGGAAATTGGCCAATAGGGGGCGCTACAAACACAGAAACATGAAGTGACATGAAAATTGATCAGATTCGCCTGAAATTTGGTGAGGTTGTTGTGGTGTCACTCCTGAGGCCAGAGTCAAATTTTTGTGATGTTGGGTCAAAGTGGGCGTTACTTGTCACAACACAAAAATTCAGCCTTTCGCACTTCCAGTGCTGATCCCATTACAATTATCATACTGCGAGTGAAACGTCGGCCTGCGTCCCGACGCTCGACCCGAACCCTTCTTTCGGTGTCAAGTTCCGTGGCCTCCGCGAGACCCGGGGGCCGAGTCGCGCGGGGAGGCTTGGCCCCCTATTATAACTGCTTGCAGTTCTAGTTATTATTATTATTATTATTCTTCTTCTTATCCGAAATCAACTGCCTTTTTGGGGGGCGTAACATACTCGAAAACTCATGAAACTTCACAGACTCGTCAGAAGTGGTGAAAATTTACATATGGTAGGGGTTTCATGACAACGTGCACAAAAATGGCTCAATAGCGCCCCCTAATCATTTTCAACGTATTTTGGGCTATAACTCCCAGACCATGTGTCGCACGTTCACAAACCTCATATCCACAGATTCCCTGAATAGTTCTGAATCACCTGGATGGGGCCAAGCCCATTTCCGCCTTAATTTTTTTTCGCAAAATCGCGAAAACTGGAAAACCTACTTTTTCGAACTCCTCCTTGGGGTTTTGTCCGTTCAGCGTGAAACTTGGCCAGTACAGTCTTCGGCTGGATCTGATGTAAAGTTATCAAAGGAATTTTGTTAGGTCAAAATATGCGAAAGTTATTAACGAATAAATTTTTCTAGCTAGCTATAAAAAGGCGAACTGCTGCATATCTCGGTCAAAATCAATGCTACCAAGACCAAATCTGAGATCTTGGATTTACATGTCACTGTGAGGGAAAGAACCAAATTTAGCTAATTTTGGCCACTAGGGGGCGCTGCAAATATGGGAAATTTATATCTGGTAAATGGCTGCACCAATATTTATGAAATTTGGTGAGTATGATGCTGGTCCCCTCCTGAGGCCATACTTTGAAGTTAGTCACGACTGGTAAAAGTGGGCGTGGCTAATTACAAGATAAAAAACAAACATTGATTTCAGCTCAAGTATTATGCTGAGGGCTGTGAAATTAACAGGGTATATAGAGAATAGCATACAGACCAACCATAGCAAAAATTGTGCATCTACTCCACTAGGTGGCGCTATAACGGATGCAAACGCATTTTGGCCTGTAACTTCCACATTTTAAATCACATCTTCATAAACTTTATACCCACGTGTTCCCTACACGCATTCGCATCTTCTGACATAGGCCACGCCCACTCCCACTGCAAATTTCTCTTTGTAATTCACTATACATCAAAAACCTACTTTTTCGAACTCCTCTTAGCGTTTAAGCTCCATCTTCACAAAACTTTGCAAGTACAATCTCCAGACTTGCCTGACCAAAAGTTATCGAAAGAATTTTGCTACTCCAAAAAATGCGCTAGCTAAAAATAAACATTTTTTTTCTGCTAGCTAAAAAACACATACTGTTGCATATTTTTGTCACAGTAAAACCTATCAGATTCAAACTCAAATCACTTGTTTCAAAGGTCAACCAGAGGGTCTGTGCCACATTTGGTGAGAATTGGCCAATAGGTGGCGCTATAAACAGAGAAAAATCAAGTGACATGAAAATTGATCGATTCGCACGAAATTTGGCAAGCGTGATGTGGAGTCACTCCCGAGACCACCCATCAAGCTTAGTGATGTTTCGTCACCGTGGCAACGCCTATTTTGCCATAAAAGACGACGTTGATTTTAAGGGGTAAGGGATGCTTGTAAAGTCAGGAAACTTGGCACACATATGACAGGGTCCGATTTGTGTTGTCTGATGGGATTTTTCTGCTCTGATATGCCAACATGGCTCATCAGCGCCCCCTACAAATTTTCTACGATGCAGCTCCCGAAGCTGGTTTGACCTACATCTATGAAACTTGGTACGCACTTGCATCACTGAAAGACGTATAAAAAAGCCTCTTGCACCCATGTGCCAAACCCAACAGGAAGTCCGCCATTTTGAATTTGCTTGTAACTGGTTTGCAAATTCACCATACATGTTCCAATGTTCCCCAAACTTGACAGGATTGATGACAGTCCTGCCCTGAACACATCTATATGCCAATACGTGCTTATTAGTATGGCGCCACCTACTGGCAAAATTACATTTCTTCGTATGTTTTGAGGGATATGACGTGTAACTCCTACGTGAGGGGTCTGCCTTCGACAGGAATGAACGGTGGCATGAGCCGGCGTCCTGCCAGAGCCCTCGAGTTGCGTGAAGGTGCGAGGGCCCGTTCAATGCTGCTTGCAGCTTTAATTATTATTATTATTTTTTTTTTTTTTATCCTATGATCGCATTTTTGAGGGCCTGAACGTACTCAAAAAGTCCCAGAATTTTGCACACTCGTCACGTCTGGTGAAAAATTCGATATTTTATGGTCATTACAAAGGGCCGTGACAAAATGGCTCAACGGCGCCCCCTAACAGTTTTCAAAATCAAAGCCCCCTGCTTTAACTTTGTCCGAAGCGTACGAATTTTGGTACACATATGTAGCACGCCGAGACGGACAAAAAAGCCTCTTGGGCCCATGCCCTAAACCCAACAGGAAGTCGGCCATTTTGAATTGAATGTGCAATTTTCATGCATTTTTGGCCATTTGCAGGGGTCGTAAATGAACGATCTCCTCCTAGAGATTTTGTCCGATCGACTTCAAACTTGGTCTGTCCCACCTACATAAGTTGAAGACAAAAAGTTATCAAAAGCTTGAGTTTTCGTCACACCGTGTGGCCGTTGTGGGACCTCAAACTTCGCTACAAACAGGAAGTAGTATTATAACACAGGAAGTAGTTTATAACTCCAGCATACATTGTCCAATCTTCCCCAAACTTCACAGGATTGATGACAGTCCCGCTCTGAAGACATCTACATGTCAATAATTTGTGATTGATATAGCGCCCCCTACTGGTAGTATAAAATGTCATGTTTTACACTTTGAAGCACATCTCGTCCAAAGTTGAACACATCAACGTCAAACTTGGGGAAATTATCCAAAAGGCATTGATGATGCTTTCTATTGAATACTGTGAGTTTTCGTCAAAGGGCATGACCTTGGCGTGGCGGGGAACTTTGATGTTTCGCCATGATGACAAAAGTTGCTGTAACTTGACTCTACGTGGACATATCTTTCCAAAACTTCACACATATGATAACAGTCCAGCCCTGAAAACATCTACAGAGGAAATTTGAATCAGCGTCATAGCGCCACCTACTGGCGGCAGAAAGTTACTTTTTTCATTCTTTCATGTCCCTCTTCTACCAGGTTCACCCGACCCACCTTAATTTTGCGGATACATAGTCCCAAGACCTTGGTGATGATCAAACCAGAACCTTTTGAGGTTTCGTACAACGCTGTCACCGTGGCGCCACCTCATTCGCCATAAAACACGAGGTTCTTTTTGAGGGGCAAGGGATACTTGAAAACTCACGAAACTTGGCACACCCATCACAAGGCCCAAATTGTGTTGTCTGATATGCTTTTTGTGTTTTGATGTGCCAAGATGGCTCAACAGCGCCCCCTACCCATTTTCAACATGTTTTGGGTTATAACTCTCAGACCATATGTCCCACATTCAAAAACCTCATATCCACAGATTCCATGAATAGCGCTGAATCACCTGGGCTGGGCCACGCCCATTTCTGCCTATAATGTTTTTCGCAACATCGCGAAAACTGGAAAACCTACTTTTTTGAACTCCTCCTAGCGTTTAAGCTCCATCTTCACGACACTTTGCACATACAATCTCGAGACTTGTCTGACCAAAAGTTATCAAAAGAATTTTGCTACTCCAAAAATTGCGCTAGCTAAAAATAAACATTTTTTTACTGCTAGCTAAAAAAAACATCACGTTGCATATTTTTGTCAAAGTAAAAGCGATCAACATCAAACTAAATTTACTTGTTTCAGACGTCAACCAGAGGCTCTGTGCAAAATTTGGCGCAAATTGGCCGATAGGGGGCGCTATAAACAGAGAAAAATCAAGTGACATGACAATTGATCGATTCGCACAAAATTTGGCGAGCGTGATGTGGAGTCACTCCTGAGACCACCTGTCAAGCTTAGTGATGTTTGGTCACCGTGGCAACGCCTTATTCGCCATAAAATACGGAGTTGTTTTTGAGGGATAAGGGATGCTTGTAAAGTCATGAAACTTGGCACACATATGACAGTATCCGATTTGTATTGTCTGATGTGATTTCTCTGCTCTGATGTGCCAACATGGCTCAACAGCGCCCCCTAGAAATTTTCAACGAAGCAGCCCCCGAAGCTGGTTTGACCTACATCTATGAAACTTGGTACGCACGTGCATCACTGAAAGACGTATAAAAAAGCCTGTTGCAGCCATGTGCCAAACCCAACAGGAAGTCCGCCATTTTGAATTTGCTTGTAACTGGTTCACAACTTCACCATACACGTTCCTATCTTCCCCAAACTTCACAGGATTGATGACAGTCCTGCCCTGAACACATCTATACGCCAATACTTGGTTATTAGTACGGCGCCACCTACTGGCAAAATTACATATCTTCGTATGATTTGAGGGATTTGACGTGTAACTCCTGCGTGAGGGTTCTGCCGTCGACAGGAATGAACGGCGGCGTGAGCCGGCGTCCTACCAGCGCCCTCGAGTTGCGTGAAGGTGCGAGGGCCCGTTCATCGCTGCTTGCAGCTTTAATTATTATTATTTTTTTTTTTTTTTTTTTCCGCGACTTTAAACGCATTTTTGGGGGCTTTAACATATTCGAAAACTCACCAAATTTGGCATGTACATTCGTCTTGGTGAAAATTTATGTGTACGCAAAATTTAAACGATGCGTGTTGCAAAATGGCGAAATGGCGCCCCCTGGAAAATTTCAATCGGCTCCCACCGGCAGCCCGTTTGACCAAATTCCACGAAATTCGGGGAGGTCGTGTATCATCCCAAGACGCACGAAAATGCGCAGTTGGACTTTTTTCTAAAACCAACAGGAAGCCGGCTATTTTGATTTGAATATTCATTTGTTTACCGATTTTGGCGATTTCCAAGAATTCTCTCAGAGCTATCTCCTCCTACACGGTTCATTGGATCGGCTTCAAATTTGGCGTGCTGGAACTAGACCACTTGATGATCAAAAGTTATCATACGATTTTCCCTACGTTAAACGGTTTGGCCGTCAGGTGGCGGCGAAGTTTGACGTCTCGCCAAAAAAACAAAAGTGCTATTACTTGGGCATGATAAGTCCGATCGGCACAAAACTTGCTGGGTATGATCGTACTCCGGCCTCTATCACGCCAACATCAAAAAATTCCCCCGTTCTCAAAGCGCCCCCTGCTGGCGACAGGAAAAGCGATGTTTTAGACTTTGAGGTGCTACTCTCAGCACGTTCAGTATATCCAACTCAAAATTGGTCAGAAAGGCCTCAACACGTTGGTAATGATACATGATGAAGATTTGTGATGTATCGCCGAACGGCGTTCCGCCCACAGGGCGGCGAAGTCAACAGTTCGCCAAAATGCAGTTAAGTGGCCTGAACTTCAGTGTCCTTGGTCATATCTGCCTGAAACTTTACATGTGTGTTAACAGTCCAGCCCTGAACATGTCATATGAATTTCGTTGTTGGGCGTGGCCAAATGGCTTGGCCACACCCTTTAAACATCAGCCACTGCGGCACGTTTCACTGACATGCATGAAAATTGGTACACATATGTATCACATCCAGACGCACAAAAAAGCCTCTTGGACCCATTGGCCAAACCCAACAGGAAGTCGGCCATTTTGAATTTAATGGTCATTTTTGGCGTTTTCCACGTGTTGTATTTTAATGAACTCCACCTACAGGATGCATCAGAACAACTTCAAAATCATTGTGTGCCATCTAGACAAAGGTGTAATCAAAACTTATAAGCAGATTTTTGCATCGTGAAACGGTTTGGCCGTCAGGTGGCGGCGAAGTGTGATGTCTCGCCATAAAACACGAAATTAGTATAACTTTGGCATACATTGTCCATTCTTCACCAAACTTCACATGTTTGTTAACAGTCCAGACCTGAATGTATAGTATGAGGTTCATCAATAAGCGTGGCCGTATGGCTTGGCCACGCCCCTTAAAGTGCAGCGTCCCCCATAACAACTTTCACAGACGTACACGAAAATCAGTATGCAAATGTATCTTGTCCAGACGCACAAAAAAGTCTCTTGCACATGTAGGCCACACCCGACAGGAAGTCGGCGATTTTGAAATTTACAGTCATTTTTGGCGTTTTCCACGTGTTGTATTTTAATGATCTCCTCCTCCAGAAATGAATCAATTAACTCCAAAACTGGTGTGTACCATCTACACAAGTGTGTGATCAAAACATATTAAGAGAATTGCTCAGCATGGAACGGTGTGGCTGTGACATGGCGTCGACACTTGATGTCTCACCATGAAACACGATATTGCTATAACATGGGATCTAATGGTCGAATCTGCTCCAAACTTCACATGTATGATAATAGTCCTGGTATGAACACACCCACATGACGCTCAGGAGTCAGAGTCATAGCGCCACCCAGTGGAGACGGGAAGTCGCAACGCATTGGTTCCTACACTGTCCAAAGGAGGCGAACATTCAGCGCCTCGTCTGCCGGTCGACCTCTGGCGAGACGGTGGCGGCTGCGCCAGGCCCCGAGTTGCGTGGGGTGCGAGGGCCCGTTCAACGCTGCTTGCAGCTTTAATTATTATTATTATTATTATTCTTCTTCTTCTTATCCGAAATCAACTGCCTTTTTGGGGGCCGTAACATACTCGAAAACTCATGAAACTTCACAAACTCGTCAGAAGTGGTGAAAATTTACATATCGTAGGGGTTTCATGACAACTTGCACAAAAATGGCTCAGTAGCGCCCCCTGGTCATTTTCAACGTATTTTGGGCTATAACTCCCAGACCATGTGTCGCACGTTCAAAAACCTCATATCCACAGATTCGCTGAATAGTACTGAATCACCCGGATGGGGCCAAGCCCATTTCTGCCTTAACTTTTTTTTCGCAAAATCGCGAAAACTGGAAAACCTACTTTTTCGAACTCCTCCTTGGCGTTTTGGCCGTTCAGCGTGAAACTTGGCCAGTACAGTCTTCGGCTGGACCTGATCTAAAGATATCAAAGGAATTTTGTTAGGTCAAAAGATGCGCACGTTATTAACGAAGAAATTTTTCTGGCTAGCTATAAAAAGGCGAACTGCTGCATATCTCGGTCAAAATAAATGCTAACAAGACCAAATCTGAGATCCTTGATTGAAATGTCACTGTGAGGGAATTAACCAAATTTAGCTAATGTTGGCCACTAGGGGGCGCTGCAAATATGGGAAATTTATATCTCGTAAATGGCTGCACCGATTTTTATGAAATTTGTTGAGCATGATGCTGGTCCCCTCCTGAGGCCATACTTTAAAGTTAGTCACGACTGGTAAAAGTGGGCGTGGCTAATTACAAGATAAAAAACAAACATTTATTTCAGCTTAAGTATTATGCTGAGGGCTGTGAAATTCACAGGTTATATAGAGAATAGCATACAGACCAACCCTAGCAAAAATTGTGCGTCTTCTCCACTAGGTGGCGCTATAACAGATGCAAACGCATTTTGGCCTGTAACTTCCACATCTTAAATCACATTTTCATAAACTTTATACCCACGTGTTCCCTGAATACAGTCGCATCTTCTGACATAGGCCACGCCCACTCCCACTGCAAATTTCTCTTTGTAATTCACTATCCATCAAAAACCTACTTTTTCGAACTCCTCCTAGTGTTTAAGGTCCATCTTCACGAAACTTTGCACATACAAGCTCCAGACTTGCCTGACCAAAAGTTATCAAAAGAATTTTGCTACTCCAAAAAATGCGCTAGCTAACAATAAACAGTTTTTTTCTGCTAGCTAAAAAAGACATACCTTTGCATATTTTTGCCAAAGTAAAAGATAACAATGTCAAACTCAATTCACTTCTTTCAGACGTCATCCAGATGCTCTGTGCCAAATTTGGCAGAAATTGGCCAATAGGAGGCGCTATAATCAAAGAAAAATCAAGTGACATGAAAATTCATCGATTCGCACGAAATTTGGCGAGCGTGATGTGGAGTCACTCCTGAGGCCAGCTGTAAGGGTTAGTGATGTTTGGTCACCGTGCCAACGCCTTGTTCGCCATAAAATACGAAATTGTTTTTGAGGGGTAAAGGATGCTTGTAAAGTCATGAAACTTGACACACATATGACAGGATCGGATATGAGTTGTCTGATGTGATTTTTCGGCTCTGATGTGCCAACATGGCTCAACACCGCCCCCTACAAATTTTCTACGAAACAGCCCCCGAAGCTGGTTTGAACTACATCTATGAAACTTGGTACGCACATGCATCACTGAAAGACGTACAAAAAAGCCTCTTGCACCCATATGCCAAACCCAACAGGAAGTCGGCCATTTTGAATTTGGTGTAACTGGTTTGCAACTTCACCATAAATGTTCCAATCTTCCCCAAACTTCACAGGATTGATGACAGTCCTGCCTTGAACACATCTATACGCCAATACTTGGTTATTAGTACAGCGCCACCTACTGGCAAAATTACATGTCTTCATATGATTTGAGGGATATGACGTGTAAGTCCTGCGTGAGGGGTCTGCCGTGCACAGGAATGAAGGGCGGCGTGAGCCGGCGTCCTGCCAGCGCCCTCGAGTTGCGTGAAGGTGCGAGGGCCCGTTCAATGCTGCTTGCAGCTTTAATTATTATTATTATTATTATTTTTTTTTTTTTTCGCGACTTTAAACGCATTTTTGGGGGCTTTAACATATTCGAAAACTCACCAAATTTGGCATGCACATTCGTCTTGGTGAAAATTTATGTGTACGCAAAATTTAAACGATGCCCGTTGCAAAATGGCGAAATGGCGCCCCCTAGAAAATTTCAATCGGCTCCCACCGGAAGCCCGTTCGACCAAATTCCACGAAATTCGGGGAGGTCGTGTATCATCCCAAGACGCACGAAAATGCGCAGTTGGACTTTTTTCTAAAACCAACAGGAAGCCGGCTATTTTGATTTGAATATTCATTTTTTTACCGATTTTGGCGATTTCCAAGAATTCTCTCAGAGCTATCTCCTCCTAGACGGTTCATTGGATCGGCTTCAAATTTGGCGTGCTGGAACTAGACCACTTGATGATCAAAAGTTATCATACGATTTTCCCTACGTTAAACGGTTTGGCCGTCAGGTGGCGGCGAAGTTTGACGTCTCGCCAAAAAACCCCCCAAAAAACAAAAGTGCTATTACTTGGGCATGATAAGTCCGATCGGCACAAAACTTGCTGGGTATGATCGTAGTCCGGCCTTCATCACGCCAACATCAAAAAATTCCCCCGTTCTCAAAGCGCCCCCTGCTGGCGACAGGAAAAGCGATGTTTTAGACTTTGAGGTGCTACTCTCAGCACGTTCAGTATATCCAACTCAAAATTGGTCAGAAAGGCCTTAACACGTTGGTAATGCTACATGATGAAGATTTGTGACGTATCGCCGAATGGCGTTCCGCCCACAGGGCGGCGAAGTCAACGGTTCGCCAAGACGCAGTTAAGTGGCCTTAACTTCAGTGTCCTTGGTCATATCTGACTGAAACTTCACATGTGTGTTAACAGTCCAGCCCTGAACATGTGATATGAATTTCGTTGATGGGCGTGGCCAAATGGCTTGGCCACACCCTTTAAACATCAGCCTCTGCGGCACGTTTCACTGACATGCATGAAAATTGGTACACATATGTATCACATCCAGACGCACAAAAAAGTCTCTTGGACCCATTGGCCAAACCCAACAGGAAGTCGGCCATTTTGAATTTAATGGTCATTTTTGGCGTTTTCCACGTGTTGTATTTTAATGAACTCCACCTACAGGATGCATCAGAACAACTTCAAAATCATTGTGTGCCATCTAGACAAAGGTGTAATCAAAACTTATAAGCAGATTTTTGCATCGTGAAACGGTTTGGCCGTCAGGTGGCGGCGAAGTGTGATGTCTCGCCATAAAACACGAAATTAGTATAACTTTGGCATACATTGTCCATTCTTCACCAAACTTCACATGTTTGTTAACAGTCCAGACCTGAATGTATAGTATGAGGTTCATCAATAAGCGTGGCCGTATGGCTTGGCCACGCCCCTTAAAGTGCAGCGTCCCCCATAACAACTTTCACAGACGTACACGAAAATCAGTATGCAAATGTATCTTGTCCAGACGCACAAAAAAGTCTCTTGCACATGTAGGCCACACCCGACAGGAAGTCGGCGATTTTGAAATTTACAGTCATTTTTGGCGTTTTCCACGTGTTGTATTTTAATGATCTCCTCCTCCAGAAATGAATCAATTAACTCCAAAACTGGTGTGTACCATCTACACAAGTGTGTGATCAAAACATATTAAGAGAATTGCTCAGCATGGAACGGTGTGGCTGTGACATGGCGTCGACACTTGATGTCTCACCATGAAACACGATATTGCTATAACATGGGATCTAATGGTCGAATCTGCTCCAAACTTCACATGTATGATAATAGTCCTGGTATGAAAACACCCACATGACGCTCAGGAGTCAGAGTCATAGCGCCACCCAGTGGAGACGGGAAGTCGCAACGCATTGGTTCCTACACTGTCCGAAGGAGGCGAACATTCAGCGCCTCGTCTGCCGGTCGACCTCTGGCGAGACGGTGGCGGCCGCGCCAGGCCCCGAGTTGCGTGGGGTGCGAGGGCCCGTTCAACGCTGCTTGCAGCTTTAATTATTAGGGCCCGAGCACCTAGCGGTGCGAGGACCCTATTGAAACTGAAGGAGTTATTAGGGCCCGAGCACGTACCGTGCGAGAGCCCTATTGAAACCGAAGGAATTCTTATTCTTATTATTAGGGCCCGAGCACGTACCGTGCGAAAGCCCTATTGAAACCGAAGGAATTGTTAGTCTTATTATTATTAGGGCCCGAGCACGTACCGTGCGAGAGCCCTATTGAAACCGAAGGAATTCTTATTCTTATTATTATTAGGGCCCGAGCACGAACCGTGCGAGAGCCCTATTGAAATCATAAAAATTATTCTTATTATTTTTCTTTTAAACCTTTGATCGCATTTTTGAGGGCCTGAACATGCCCAAAAAGTCAGGAAAATTTGCACACTCGTCACGTCTGGTGAAAATTTCGATATTTTATGGTCGTTACAAAGGGGCGTGGCAAAATGGCTCAATGGCGCCCCCTAACAGTTTTCAAAATCGAAGCCCCCTGCTTTAACTTTGCCCTAGGCGTATGAAATTTGGTACACATATGTATCATCCCGGGACGCACAAAAAAGCCTCTTGGAGCGACACCCTAAACCAAACAGGAAGTCGGCCATTTTGAATTGTTTTTTCAAAATAAGGTCATTTTTGGCCATTTCCACACGTTGTACTTGAGCGAACTCCTCCTACAGATTTTATCGGATTGACTTAAAAATTTACCTGTGCGTGCTCGACTACAGTGGGATCAAAAGTTATTAAAAGATCTTCGTCACGTCGAAGGGCGCGGTCGCTGCGGAAGGGTCAATTTGGATATCTCGCCAAAAAACACGAAATTATACTACAACTACTACAACTTTGGTGTAGATGATCCTATCTGCACCAAACTTCACATGATGGATAATAGTCCCGCCCTGAACACGTCTACATCAAAAAATTCAGTAATTGTCATAGCGCCCCCTGCTGGCAACAGGAAATACCATGTTTTACACTTTGAAGTGCTGCTCTGACCACATTTACCATATTCAACTCAAATTTGGTCAGAAAGGCCTTAACATGTTGGCCATGCTATATTGTGAAGATCATAATGTCTCGTCAAACGGTTTCGCCGTGACGGAGTGGCGAAGGTTGACGTTTCGCCGAAACCCATGAAGTGGCTCTAACTTTGGTGTACTTGGTCGGATCTGCCTGAAACTTCACATGTACGTCACTGGTCTCGCCCTGAGCATATGATATTAATTTCATAAGGGGCGTGGCTAAATGACATGGCCACGCCCTTTAAACACCAGCCCCCGTAGCACGTTTCACCGACATGCATGAAAATTGGTACACACATGTATCACACCCAGACGCACAAAAAAGCATCTTGGACCCATAGGCCACACCCAACAGGAAGTCAGCCATTTTGAATTTCATGGTCATTTTTGGCGTTTTCCACGTGTTGTATTTTAACGAACTCCTCCTACAGGAATAATCAGAACGGCTTCAAAATTGCTGTGCACCAACTAGACTAGTTTGTGATCAAAAGTTATTAACGGATTACGTAAACTCCAAACAACCTGACCTGGGCGTGGCGGCGAAGTTTGATGTCTCGCCATGAAAAATGAGATTGCTATAACTTTGGCATTAATAGTCCGAACGGTACCAAACTCCCCAGGATTCATAATAGTCCCGCCCTGAAGACGTCTACATGCAGAAATATTGAAATTTGCATAGCGCCCCCTGCTGGTGACAGAAAAAGCGATGTTTTAGACTTTGAGGTCCAGCTCTGAGCACGTTCAGCAAATCCAGCTCAAATTTGGTCAGAAAGGCCTCAACATGTTGGTAATGCTCCATGATGAAGAATTTTGACTGTCGTCAAACGGCGTTCCATCCGGAGGGCGGCGAAGTCGACCCTTCGCCAAAATGCATAAAAATGGCCTTAACTTTGGTGTTTTTCATGATATCCACCTGAAACTTCATATGTGTGTCAACAGTCCAGCCCTGAATATGTGATATGAATTTCGTCAATGGGCGTGGCCATATGGCTTGGCCACGCCCATTCATATGAATTACTTCCATAGGACGTCTCACCGATATGCACAAAAGTTGGTACACATCTCCATCACCCCCAGACAAACAAAAAAGTCTCTTGGACCTCTAGGCTAAATTCAACAGGAAGTCGGCCATTTTGAATGTCATGGTCATTTTTGGTGTCGCGCACGCATCGTATTTTAACGAACTCCTCCTACAGAATTCATCAGAACGGCTTCAAAATTACCGATTACCATCTAGAACACTTCCTGATCAAAATTTATTAAAAGGTCTCGCAGAATCTTAAGGGCACACCAGTTGTGGGAGGTTGAATTTTGACGTCTCGCCATGAAACAGGAAGTGGCAATAACTTCACTGTACTTGGTCAGATCTGTGTGAAACTTCACAGGTATATTGACAGTCCAACCCAGAACATATGTTATGAATTTCGTTAATAGGCGTGGCTAAATGGATTGGCCACGCCCATTCACACAAATAACCACCATAGGACGTCTCACTGATATGCACGAAACTTGGTAGATACATGTATAACATCCACACGCACAAAAAAGCCTCTTGCACGGATAGGCCACACCCAACAGGAAGTCGGCCATTTTGAAATTTACAGTCATTTTTGGCGTTTTCCACCTGGCGTATTTTAATGATCTCCTCCTCCAGAAATGATCCAATTCACTCCAAAACTGCTGTGTACCATCTACACCAGTGTGTGATCAAAAGATATTGAGAGAATTGCTCAACATGGAACGGTGTGGCTGTGACATGGCGTCGACACTTGATGTCTCACCATGAAACACGATATTGCTATAACATGGGATCTAATGGTCGAATCTGCTCCAAACTTCACATGTATGATAATAGTCCTGGCATGAACACACCCACATGACGCTCAGGAGTCAGAGTCATAGCGCCACCCAGTGGAGACGGGAAGTCGCAACGCATTGGTTCCTACACTGTCCGAAGGAGGCGAACATTCAGCGCCTCGTCTGCCGGTCGACCTTTGGCGACACGGTGGCGGCCGCGCCAGGCCCCGAGTTGCGTGGGGTGCGAGGGCCCGTTCAACGCTGCTTGCAGCTTTAATTATTATTATTATTTTTTTTTTTATCCTATGATCGCATTTTTGAGGGCCTGAACGTACTCAAAAAGTCCCAGAATTTTGCACACTCGTCACGTCTGGTGAAAAATTCGATATTTTATGGTCATTACAAAGGGGCGTGACAAAATGGCTCAACGGCGCCCCCTAACAGTTTTCAAAATCAAAGCCCCCTGCTTTAACTTTGTCCGAAGCGTACGAATTTTGGTACACATATGTAGCACGCCGAGACGTACAAAAAAGCCTCTTGGGCCCATGCCCTAAACCCAACAGGAAGTCGGCCATTTTGAATTGAATGTGCAATTTTCATGCATTTTTGGCCATTTGCAGGGGTCGTAAATGAACGATCTCCTCCTAGAGATTTTGTCCGATCGACTTCAAACTTGGTCTGTCCCACCTACATAAGTTGAAGACAAAAAGTTATCAAAAGCTTGAGTTTTCGTCACACCGTGTGGCCGTTGTGGGACCTCAAACTTCGCTACAAACAGGAAGTAGTATTATAACACAGGAAGTAGTTTATAACTCCAGCATACATTGTCCAATCTTCCCCAAACTTCACAGGATTGATGACAGTCCCGCTCTGAAGACATCTACATGTCAATAATTTGTGATTGATATAGCGCCCCCTACTGGTAGTATAAAATGTCATGTTTTACACTTTGAAGCACATCTCGTCCAAAGTTGAACACATCAACGTCAAACTTGGGGAAATTATCCAAAAGGCATTGATGATGCTTTCTATTGAATACTGTGAGTTTTCGTCAAAGGGCATGACCTTGGCGTGGCGGGGAACTTTGATGTTTCGCCATGATGACAAAAGTTGCTGTAACTTGACTCTACGTGGACATATCTTTCCAAAACTTCACACATATGATAACAGTCCAGCCCTGAAAACATCTACAGAGGAAATTTGAATCAGCGTCATAGCGCCACCTACTGGCGGCAGAAAGTTACTTTTTTCATTCTTTCATGTCCCTCTTCTACCAGGTTCACCCGACCCACCTTAATTTTGCGGATACATAGTCCCAAGACCTTGGTGATGATCAAACCAGAACCTTTTGAGGTTTCGTACAACGCTGTCACCGTGGCGCCACCTCATTCGCCATAAAACACGAGGTTCTTTTTGAGGGGCAAGGGATACTTGAAAACTCACGAAACTTGGCACACCCATCACAAGGCCCAAATTGTGTTGTCTGATATGCTTTTTGTGTTTTGATGTGCCAAGATGGCTCAACAGCGCCCCCTACCCATTTTCAACATGTTTTGGGTTATAACTCTCAGACCATATGTCCCACATTCAAAAACCTCATATCCACAGATTCCATGAATAGCGCTGAATCACCTGGGCTGGGCCACGCCCATTTCTGCCTATAATGTTTTTCGCAACATCGCGAAAACTGGAAAACCTACTTTTTTGAACTCCTCCTAGCGTTTAAGCTCCATCTTCACGACACTTTGCACATACAATCTCGAGACTTGTCTGACCAAAAGTTATCAAAAGAATTTTGCTACTCCAAAAATTGCGCTAGCTAAAAATAAACATTTTTTTACTGCTAGCTAAAAAAAACATCACGTTGCATATTTTTGTCAAAGTAAAAGCGATCAACATCAAACTAAATTTACTTGTTTCAGACGGCTCTGTGCAAAATTTGGCGCAAATTGGCCGATAGGGGGCGCTATAAACAGAGAAAAATCAAGTGACATGACAATTGATCGATTCGCACAAAATTTGGCGAGCGTGATGTGGAGTCACTCCTGAGACCACCTGTCAAGCTTAGTGATGTTTGGTCACCGTGGCAACGCCTTATTCGCCATAAAATACGGAGTTGTTTTTGAGGGATAAGGGATGCTTGTAAAGTCATGAAACTTGGCACACATATGACAGTATCCGATTTGTGTTGTCTGATGTGATTTCTCTGCTCTGATGTGCCAACATGGCTCAACACCGCCCCCTAGAAATTTTCAACGAAGCAGCCCCCGAAGCTGGTTTGACCTACATCTATGAAACTTGGTACGCACGTGCATCACTGAAAGACGTATAAAAAAGCCTTTTGCAGCCATGTGCCAAACCCAACAGGAAGTCCGCCATTTTGAATTTGCTTGTAACTGGTTCACAACTTCACCATACACGTTCCTATCTTCCCCAAACTTCACAGGATTGATGACAGTCCTGCCCTGAACACATCTATGCGCCAATACTTGGTTATTAGTACGGCGCCACCTACTGGCAAAATTACATATCTTCGTATGATTTGAGGGATTTGACGTGTAACTCCTGCGTGAGGGTTCTGCCGTCGACAGGAATGAACGGCGGCGTGAGCCGGCGTCCTACCAGCGCCCTCGAGTTGCGTGAAGGTGCGAGGGCCCGTTCATCGCTGCTTGCAGCTTTAATTATTATTATTATTTTTTTTTTTTTCGCTTGATCGCATTTTTGGGGGCTTTAACATATTCAAAAACTCACCAAATTTGACATGCACATTCGTCTAGGGGACATTTATGTGTACGCAAAATTTAAACGATGCCCATTGCAAAATGGCGAAATGGCGCCCCCTAGAAAATTTCAATCGGCTCCCACCGGCAGCCCGTTTGACCAAATTCCACGAAATTCGGGGAGGTCGTGTATCATCCCAAGACGCACGAAAATGCGCACTTGGACTTTTTTCTAACACCAACAGGAAGCCGGCTATTTTGATTTGAATATTCCATTTTTTACCGATTTTGGCGATTTGCTAGTGTGCTCTCAGAGCTATCTTCTCCTAGACGGTTCATTGGATCGGCTTCAAATTTGCCGTGCTGCAACTAGACCACATGATGATCAAAAGTTATTAAAAGATCTTTCCCTCGTTAAACGGTTTGGCCGTCAGGTGGCGGCGAAGTTTGATGTCTCAAAAAAAAAAACCCAAAAACCCAGAATTGCTATTACTTGGGCGTGAAAGGTCCAATCGGCACAAAACTTGCTGGGTATGATCGTAGTCCCGCCCTGAACACGTCTACATCAAAAAATTCCCCTGTTCTCAAAGCGCCCCCTGCTGGCGACAGGAAAAGTGATTTTTTACACTTTGAGGTGCAGCTCTGAGCACGTTCAGCATATCCAACTCAAATTTGGTCAGAAAGGCCTCAACACGTTGTTAATGCTACATGATGAAGATTGTGACGTATCGTCAAACGGCGTTGCGCCCAGAGGGCGGCGAAGTCGATGCTTCGCCAAAACATAGGAAAGTGGCCTTAACTTCAGTGTCCTTGGGCATATCTGCCTGAAACTTCACATGTGTTTTAAGAGTCCAGCCCTGACAATGTCATGTGAATTTCGTTGATGGGCGTGGCCAAATGGCTTGGCCACACCCTTTAAACATCAGCCCCTGCGGCACGTTTCACCGACATGCATGAAAATTGGTACACATGTGTATCACATCCAGACGCACAAAAAACCCTCTTGGACCCATTGGCTACACCCAACAGGAAGTCAGCCATTTTGAATTTGACGCCAGATTGGGCGATTTGCACTCCTCATACTTTTTCTATCTCCTCCTACATGATTCATCGGATCGGCTTCAAATTTGGCGTGCATCAACTAGACCACTTGATGATCAAAAGTTATCATACGATTTTCCCTATGTTAAACGCTTTGGCTGTCAGGTGGCGGCGAAGTTTGATGTCTCGCCATAAAACACGAAATTAGTATAACTTTGGCATACATTGTCCATTCTTCACCAAACTTCACATGTTTGTTAACAGTCCAGACCTGAATGTATAGTATGACTTTCATCAATAAGCGTGGCCGTATGGCTTGGCCACGCCCCTTAAAGTGCAGCGTCCCCCATAACAACTTTCACCGACGTGCACGAAAATCAGTATGCACATGTATCGTGTCCAGACACACAAAAAAGCCTCTTGCACGTATAGGCCACACCCGACAGGAAGTCGGCCATTTTGAAATTTACAGTCATTTTTGGCGTTTTCCACGTGTTGTATTTTAATGATCTCCTCCTCCAGAAATGAATCAATTAACTCCAAAACTGGTGTGTACCATCTACACAAGTGTGTGATCAAAACATATTAAGAGAATTGCTCAGCATGGAACGGTGTGGCTGTGACATGGCGTCGACACTTGATGTCTCACCATGAAACACGATATTGCTATAACATGGGATCTAATGGTCGAATCTGCTCCAAACTTCACATGTATGATAATAGCCCTGGTATGAACACACCCACATGACGCTCAGGAGTCAGAGTCTTAGCGCCACCCAGTGGAGACGGGAAGTCGCAACGCATTGGTTCCTACACTGTCCGAAGGAGGCGAACATTCAGCGCCTCGTCTGCCGGTCGACCTCTGGCGAGACGGTGGTGGCCGCGCCAGGCCCCGAGTTGCGTGGGGTGCGAGGGCCCGTTCAACGCTGCTTGCAGCTTTAATTAGGGCCCGAGCACGAACCGTGCGAGGACCCTATTGTTTTCCTTAGGATTATTATTATTAGGGCCCGAGCACGAACCGTGCGAGGACCCTATTGTTTTCCTTAGGATTATTATTATTATTATTTTTTTTTTTTTTTTTTTTCGCTTGATCGCATTTTTGGGGGCTTTAACATATTCAAAAACTCACCAAATTTGACGTGCACATTCGTCTAGGGGACATTTATGTGTACGCAAAATTTAAACGATGCCCATTGCAAAATGGCGAAATGGCGCCCCCTAGAAAATTTCAATCGGCTCCCACCGGCAGCCCGTTTGACCAAATTCCACGAAATTCGGGGAGGTCGTGTATCATCCCAAGACGCACGAAAATGCGCACTTGGACTTTTTTCTAAAACCAACAGGAAGCCGGCTATTTTGATTTGAATATTCATTTTTTTACCGATTTTAGCGATTTTCAAGAATTCTCTCAGAGCTATCTCCTCCTAGACGGTTCATTGGATCGGCTTCAAATTTGCCGTGCTGCAACTAGACCACATGATGATCAAAAGTTATTAAAAGATCTTTCCCTCGTTAAACGGTTTGGCCGTCAGGTGGCGGCGAAGTTTGATGTCTCAAAAAAAAAAACCCAAAAACCCAGAATTGCTATTACTTGGGCGTGAAAGGTCCAATCGGCACAAAACTTGCTGGGTATGATCGTAGTCCCGCCCTGAACACGTCTACATCAAAAAATTCCCCTGTTCTCAAAGCGCCCCCTGCTGGCGACAGGAAAAGTGATTTTTTACACTTTGAGGTGCAGCTCTGAGCACGTTCAGCATATCCAACTCAAATTTGGTCAGAAAGGCCTCAACACGTTGTTAATGCTACATGATGAAGATTGTGACGTATCGTCAAACGGCGTTGCGCCCAGAGGGCGGCGAAGTCGATGCTTCGCCAAAACGTAGGAAAGTGGCCTTAACTTCAGTGTCCTTGGGCATATCTGCCTGAAACTTCACATGTGTTTTAAGAGTCCAGCCCTGACAATGTCATGTGAATTTCGTTGATGGGCGTGGCCAAATGGCTTGGCCACACCCTTTAAACATCAGCCCCTGCGGCACGTTTCACCGACATGCATGAAAATTGGTACACATATGTATCACATCCAGACGCACAAAAAACCCTCTTGGACCCATTGGCTACACCCAACAGGAAGTCAGCCATTTTGAATTTGACGCCAGATTGGGCGATTTGCACTCCTCATACTTTTTCTATCTCCTCCTACATGATTCATCGGATCGGCTTCAAATTTGGCGTGCATCAACTAGACCACTTGATGATCAAAAGTTATCATACGATTTTCCCTATGTTAAACGCTTTGGCTGTCAGGTGGCGGCGAAGTTTGATGTCTCGCCATAAAACACGAAATTAGTATAACTTTGGCATACATTGTCCATTCTTCACCAAACTTCACATGTTTGTTAACAGTCCAGACCTGAATGTATAGTATGACTTTCATCAATAAGCGTGGCCGTATGGCTTGGCCACGCCCCTTAAAGTGCAGCGTCCCCCATAACAACTTTCACCGACGTGCACGAAAATCAGTATGCACATGTATCGTGTCCAGACACACAAAAAAGCCTCTTGCACATATAGGCCACACCCGACAGGAAGTCGGCCATTTTGAAATTTACAGTCATTTTTGGCGTTTTCCACGTGTTGTATTTTAATGATCTCCTCCTCCAGAAATGAATCAATTAACTCCAAAACTGGTGTGTACCTTCTACACAAGTGTGTGATCAAAACATATTAAGAGAATTGCTCAGCATGGAACGGTGTGGCTGTGACATGGCGTCGACACTTGATGTCTCACCATGAAACACGATATTGCTATAACATGGGATCTAATGGTCGAATCTGCTCCAAACTTCACATGTATGATAATAGTCCTGGCATGAACACACCCACATGACGCTCAGGAGTCAGAGTCATAGCGCCACCCAGTGGAGACGGGAAGTCGCAACGCATTGGTTCTTACACTGTCCGAAGGAGGCGAACATTCAGCGACTCGTCTGCCGATCGACCTCTGGCGACACGGTGGCGGCCGCGCCAGGCCCCAAGTTGCGTGGGGTGCGAGGGCCCGTTCAACGCTGCTTGCAGCTTTAATTATTATTTTTTTTTTTTTTTTTTTCGCTTGATCGCATTTTTGGGGGCTTTAACATTTTCAAAAACTCACCAAATTTGACGTGCACATTCGTCTAGGGGACATTTATGTGTACGCAAAATTTAAACGATGCCCATTGCAAAATGGCGAAATGGCGCCCCCTAGAAAATTTCAATCGGCTCCCACCGGCAGCCCGTTTGACCAAATTTCTCGAAATTCGGGGGGGTCGTGTATCATCCCAAGACGCACGAAAATGCGCAGTTGGACTTTTTTCTAAAACCAACAGGAAGCCGGCTATTTTGATTTGAATATTCCATTTTTTACCGATTTTGGCGATTTGCTAGTGTGCTCTCAGAGCTATCTCCTCCTAGACGGTTCATTGGATCGGCTTCAAATTTGCCGTGCTGCAACTAGACCACATGATGATCAAAAGTTATTAAAAGATCTTTCCCTCGTTAAACGGTTTGGCCGTCAGGTGGCGGCGAAGTTTGATGTCTCAAAAAAAAAAACCCAAAAACCCAGAATTGCTATTACTTGGGCGTGAAAGGTCCAATCGGCACAAAACTTGCTGGGTATGATCATAGTCCCGCCCTGAACACGTCTACATCAAAAAATTCCCCTGTTCTCAAAGCGCCCCCTGCTGGCGACAGGAAAAGTGATTTTTTACACTTTGAGGTGCAGCTCTGAGCACGTTCAGCATATCCAACTCAAATTTGGTCAGAAAGGCCTCAACACGTTGTTAATGCTACATGATGAAGATTGTGACGTATCGTCAAACGGCGTTGCGCCCAGAGGGCGGCGAAGTCGATGCTTCGCCAAAACGTAGGAAAGTGGCCTTAACTTCAGTGTCCTTGGGCATATCTGCCTGAAACTTCACATGTGTTTTAAGAGTCCAGCCCTGACAATGTCATGTGAATTTCGTTGATGGGCGTGGCCAAATGGCTTGGCCACACCCTTTAAACATCAGCCCCTGCGGCACGTTTCACCGACATGCATGAAAATTGGTACACATATGTATCACATCCAGACGCACAAAAAACCCTCTTGGACCCATTGGCTACACCCAACAGGAAGTCAGCCATTTTGAATTTGACGCCAGATTGGGCGATTTGCACTCCTCATACTTTTTCTATCTCCTCCTACATGATTCATCGGATCGGCTTCAAATTTGGCGTGCATCAACTAGACCACTTGATGATCAAAAGTTATCATACGATTTTCCCTATGTTAAACGCTTTGGCTGTCAGGTGGCGGCGAAGTTTGATGTCTCGCCATAAAACACGAAATTAGTATAACTTTGGCATACATTGTCCATTCTTCACCAAACTTCACATGTTTGTTAACAGTCCAGACCTGAATGTATAGTATGACTTTCATCAATAAGCGTGGCCGTATGGCTTGGCCACGCCCCTTAAAGTGCAGCGTCCCCCATAACAACTTTCACCGACGTGCACGAAAATCAGTATGCACATGTATCGTGTCCAGACGCACAAAAAAGCCTCTTGCACATATAGGCCACACCCGACAGGAAGTCGGCCATTTTGAAATTTACAGTCATTTTTGGCGTTTTCCACGTGTTGTATTTTAATGATCTCCTCCTCCAGAAATGAATCAATTAACTCCAAAACTGGTGTGTACCATCTACACAAGTGTGTGATCAAAACATATTAAGAGAATTGCTCAGCATGGAACGGTGTGGCTGTGACATGGCGTCGACACTTGATGTCTCACCATGAAACACGATATTGCTATAACATGGGATCTAATGGTCGAATCTGCTCCAAACTTCACATGTATGATAATAGTCCTGGCATGAACACACCCACATGACGCTCAGGAGTCAGAGTCATAGCGCCACCCAGTGGAGACGGGAAGTCGCAACGCATTGGTTCTTACACTGTCCGAAGGAGGCGAACATTCAGCGACTCGTCTGCCGATCGACCTCTGGCGACACGGTGGCGGCCGCGCCAGGCCCCAAGTTGCGTGGGGTGCGAGGGCCCGTTCAACGCTGCTTGCAGCTTTAATTATTATTATTATTTTTTTTTTTTTCGCTTGATCGCATTTTTGGGGGCTTTAACATTTTCAAAAACTCACCAAATTTGACGTGCACATTCGTCTAGGGGACATTTATGTGTACGCAAAATTTAAACGATGCCCATTGCAAAATGGCGAAATGGCGCCCCCTAGAAAATTTCAATCGGCTCCCACCGGCAGCCCGTTTGACCAAATTTCTCGAAATTCGGGGGGGTCGTGTATCATCCCAAGACGCACGAAAATGCGCAGTTGGACTTTTTTCTAAAACCAACAGGAAGCCGGCTATTTTGATTTGAATATTCCATTTTTTACCGATTTTGGCGATTTGCTAGTGTGCTCTCAGAGCTATCTCCTCCTAGACGGTTCATTGGATCGGCTTCAAATTTGCCGTGCTGCAACTAGACCACATGATGATCAAAAGTTATTAAAAGATCTTTCCCTCGTTAAACGGTTTGGCCGTCAGGTGGCGGCGAAGTTTGATGTCTCAAAAAAAAAAACCCAAAAACCCAGAATTGCTATTACTTGGGCGTGAAAGGTCCAATCGGCACAAAACTTGCTGGGTATGATCATAGTCCCGCCCTGAACACGTCTACATCAAAAAATTCCCCTGTTCTCAAAGCGCCCCCTGCTGGCGACAGGAAAAGTGATTTTTTACACTTTGAGGTGCAGCTCTGAGCACGTTCAGCATATCCAACTCAAATTTGGTCAGAAAGGCCTCAACACGTTGTTAATGCTACATGATGAAGATTGTGACGTATCGTCAAACGGCGTTGCGCCCAGAGGGCGGCGAAGTCGATGCTTCGCCAAAACGTAGGAAAGTGGCCTTAACTTCAGTGTCCTTGGGCATATCTGCCTGAAACTTCACATGTGTTTTAAGAGTCCAGCCCTGACAATGTCATGTGAATTTCGTTGATGGGCGTGGCCAAATGGCTTGGCCACACCCTTTAAACATCAGCCCCTGCGGCACGTTTCACCGACATGCATGAAAATTGGTACACATATGTATCACATCCAGACGCACAAAAAACCCTCTTGGACCCATTGGCTACACCCAACAGGAAGTCAGCCATTTTGAATTTGACGCCAGATTGGGCGATTTGCACTCCTCATACTTTTTCTATCTCCTCCTACATGATTCATCGGATCGGCTTCAAATTTGGCGTGCATCAACTAGACCACTTGATGATCAAAAGTTATCATACGATTTTCCCTATGTTAAACGCTTTGGCTGTCAGGTGGCGGCGAAGTTTGATGTCTCGCCATAAAACACGAAATTAGTATAACTTTGGCATACATTGTCCATTCTTCACCAAACTTCACATGTTTGTTAACAGTCCAGACCTGAATGTATAGTATGACTTTCATCAATAAGCGTGGCCGTATGGCTTGGCCACGCCCCTTAAAGTGCAGCGTCCCCCATAACAACTTTCACCGACGTGCACGAAAATCAGTATGCACATGTATCGTGTCCAGACGCACAAAAAAGCCTCTTGCACATATAGGCCACACCCGACAGGAAGTCGGCCATTTTGAAATTTACAGTCATTTTTGGCGTTTTCCACGTGTTGTATTTTAATGATCTCCTCCTCCAGAAATGAATCAATTAACTCCAAAACTGGTGTGTACCATCTACACAAGTGTGTGATCAAAACATATTAAGAGAATTGCTCAGCATGGAACGGTGTGGCTGTGACATGGCGTCGACACTTGATGTCTCACCATGAAACACGATATTGCTATAACATGGGATCTAATGGTCGAATCTGCTCCAAACTTCACATGTATGATAATAGTCCTGGCATGAACACACCCACATGACGCTCAGGAGTCAGAGTCATAGCGCCACCCAGTGGAGACGGGAAGTCGCAACGCATTGGTTCTTACACTGTCCGAAGGAGGCGAACATTCAGCGACTCGTCTGCCGATCGACCTCTGGCGACACGGTGGCGGCCGCGCCAGGCCCCAAGTTGCGTGGGGTGCGAGGGCCCGTTCAACGCTGCTTGCAGCTTTAATTATTATTATTTTTTTTTTTTTTTTCGCTTGATCGCATTTTTGGGGGCTTTAACATTTTCAAAAACTCACCAAATTTGACGTGCACATTCGTCTAGGGGACATTTATGTGTACGCAAAATTTAAACGATGCCCATTGCAAAATGGCGAAATGGCGCCCCCTAGAAAATTTCAATCGGCTCCCACCGGCAGCCCGTTTGACCAAATTTCTCGAAATTCGGGGGGGTCGTGTATCATCCCAAGACGCACGAAAATGCGCAGTTGGACTTTTTTCTAAAACCAACAGGAAGCCGGCTATTTTGATTTGAATATTCCATTTTTTACCGATTTTGGCGATTTGCTAGTGTGCTCTCAGAGCTATCTCCTCCTAGACGGTTCATTGGATCGGCTTCAAATTTGCCGTGCTGCAACTAGACCACATGATGATCAAAAGTTATTAAAAGATCTTTCCCTCGTTAAACGGTTTGGCCGTCAGGTGGCGGCGAAGTTTGATGTCTCAAAAAAAAAAACCCCAAAACCCAGAATTGCTATTACTTGGGCGTGAAAGGTCCAATCGGCACAAAACTTGCTGGGTATGATCATAGTCCCGCCCTGAACACGTCTACATCAAAAAATTCCCCTGTTCTCAAAGCGCCCCCTGCTGGCGACAGGAAAAGTGATTTTTTACACTTTGAGGTGCAGCTCTGAGCACGTTCAGCATATCCAACTCAAATTTGGTCAGAAAGGCCTCAACACGTTGTTAATGCTACATGATGAAGATTGTGACGTATCGTCAAACGGCGTTGCGCCCAGAGGGCGGCGAAGTCGATGCTTCGCCAAAACGTAGGAAAGTGGCCTTAACTTCAGTGTCCTTGGGCATATCTGCCTGAAACTTCACATGTGTTTTAAGAGTCCAGCCCTGACAATGTCATGTGAATTTCGTTGATGGGCGTGGCCAAATGGCTTGGCCACACCCTTTAAACATCAGCCCCTGCGGCACGTTTCACCGACATGCATGAAAATTGGTACACATATGTATCACATCCAGACGCACAAAAAACCCTCTTGGACCCATTGGCTACACCCAACAGGAAGTCAGCCATTTTGAATTTGACGCCAGATTGGGCGATTTGCACTCCTCATACTTTTTCTATCTCCTCCTACATGATTCATCGGATCGGCTTCAAATTTGGCGTGCATCAACTAGACCACTTGATGATCAAAAGTTATCATACGATTTTCCCTATGTTAAACGCTTTGGCTGTCAGGTGGCGGCGAAGTTTGATGTCTCGCCATAAAACACGAAATTAGTATAACTTTGGCATACATTGTCCATTCTTCACCAAACTTCACATGTTTGTTAACAGTCCAGACCTGAATGTATAGTATGACTTTCATCAATAAGCGTGGCCGTATGGCTTGGCCACGCCCCTTAAAGTGCAGCGTCCCCCATAACAACTTTCACCGACGTGCACGAAAATCAGTATGCACATGTATCGTGTCCAGACGCACAAAAAAGCCTCTTGCACATATAGGCCACACCCGACAGGAAGTCGGCCATTTTGAAATTTACAGTCATTTTTGGCGTTTTCCACGTGTTGTATTTTAATGATCTCCTCCTCCAGAAATGAATCAATTAACTCCAAAACTGGTGTGTACCATCTACACAAGTGTGTGATCAAAACATATTAAGAGAATTGCTCAGCATGGAACGGTGTGGCTGTGACATGGCGTCGACACTTGATGTCTCACCATGAAACACGATATTGCTATAACATGGGATCTAATGGTCGAATCTGCTCCAAACTTCACATGTATGATAATAGTCCTGGCATGAACACACCCACATGACGCTCAGGAGTCAGAGTCATAGCGCCACCCAGTGGAGACGGGAAGTCGCAACGCATTGGTTCTTACACTGTCCGAAGGAGGCGAACATTCAGCGACTCGTCTGCCGATCGACCTCTGGCGACACGGTGGCGGCCGCGCCAGGCCCCAAGTTGCGTGGGGTGCGAGGGCCCGTTCAACGCTGCTTGCAGCTTTAATTATTATTTTTTTTTTTTTTTTTTTCGCTTGATCGCATTTTTGGGGGCTTTAACATTTTCAAAAACTCACCAAATTTGACGTGCACATTCGTCTAGGGGACATTTATGTGTACGCAAAATTTAAACGATGCCCATTGCAAAATGGCGAAATGGCGCCCCCTAGAAAATTTCAATCGGCTCCCACCGGCAGCCCGTTTGACCAAATTTCTCGAAATTCGGGGGGGTCGTGTATCATCCCAAGACGCACGAAAATGCGCAGTTGGACTTTTTTCTAAAACCAACAGGAAGCCGGCTATTTTGATTTGAATATTCCATTTTTTACCGATTTTGGCGATTTGCTAGTGTGCTCTCAGAGCTATCTCCTCCTAGACGGTTCATTGGATCGGCTTCAAATTTGCCGTGCTGCAACTAGACCACATGATGATCAAAAGTTATTAAAAGATCTTTCCCTCGTTAAACGGTTTGGCCGTCAGGTGGCGGCGAAGTTTGATGTCTCAAAAAAAAAAACCCAAAAACCCAGAATTGCTATTACTTGGGCGTGAAAGGTCCAATCGGCACAAAACTTGCTGGGTATGATCATAGTCCCGCCCTGAACACGTCTACATCAAAAAATTCCCCTGTTCTCAAAGCGCCCCCTGCTGGCGACAGGAAAAGTGATTTTTTACACTTTGAGGTGCAGCTCTGAGCACGTTCAGCATATCCAACTCAAATTTGGTCAGAAAGGCCTCAACACGTTGTTAATGCTACATGATGAAGATTGTGACGTATCGTCAAACGG
Source organism: Cephalopholis sonnerati (assembly GCA_019142605.1). Lineage (NCBI taxonomy): Eukaryota > Metazoa > Chordata > Actinopteri > Perciformes > Serranidae > Cephalopholis > Cephalopholis sonnerati. The sequence goes on from JAGQAX010000016.1 coordinate 605,208, forward strand.
CGTTGCGCCCAGAGGGCGGCGAAGTCGATGCTTCGCCAAAACGTAGGAAAGTGGCCTTAACTTCAGTGTCCTTGGGCATATCTGCCTGAAACTTCACATGTGTTTTAAGAGTCCAGCCCTGACAATGTCATGTGAATTTCGTTGATGGGCGTGGCCAAATGGCTTGGCCACACCCTTTAAACATCAGCCCCTGCGGCACGTTTCACCGACATGCATGAAAATTGGTACACATATGTATCACATCCAGACGCACAAAAAACCCTCTTGGACCCATTGGCTACACCCAACAGGAAGTCAGCCATTTTGAATTTGACGCCAGATTGGGCGATTTGCACTCCTCATACTTTTTCTATCTCCTCCTACATGATTCATCGGATCGGCTTCAAATTTGGCGTGCATCAACTAGACCACTTGATGATCAAAAGTTATCATACGATTTTCCCTATGTTAAACGCTTTGGCTGTCAGGTGGCGGCGAAGTTTGATGTCTCGCCATAAAACACGAAATTAGTATAACTTTGGCATACATTGTCCATTCTTCACCAAACTTCACATGTTTGTTAACAGTCCAGACCTGAATGTATAGTATGACTTTCATCAATAAGCGTGGCCGTATGGCTTGGCCACGCCCCTTAAAGTGCAGCGTCCCCCATAACAACTTTCACCGACGTGCACGAAAATCAGTATGCACATGTATCGTGTCCAGACGCACAAAAAAGCCTCTTGCACATATAGGCCACACCCGACAGGAAGTCGGCCATTTTGAAATTTACAGTCATTTTTGGCGTTTTCCACGTGTTGTATTTTAATGATCTCCTCCTCCAGAAATGAATCAATTAACTCCAAAACTGGTGTGTACCATCTACACAAGTGTGTGATCAAAACATATTAAGAGAATTGCTCAGCATGGAACGGTGTGGCTGTGACATGGCGTCGACACTTGATGTCTCACCATGAAACACGATATTGCTATAACATGGGATCTAATGGTCGAATCTGCTCCAAACTTCACATGTATGATAATAGTCCTGGCATGAACACACCCACATGACGCTCAGGAGTCAGAGTCATAGCGCCACCCAGTGGAGACGGGAAGTCGCAACGCATTGGTTCTTACACTGTCCGAAGGAGGCGAACATTCAGCGACTCGTCTGCCGATCGACCTCTGGCGACACGGTGGCGGCCGCGCCAGGCCCCAAGTTGCGTGGGGTGCGAGGGCCCGTTCAACGCTGCTTGCAGCTTTAATTATTATTATTTTTTTTTTTTTTTTCGCTTGATCGCATTTTTGGGGGCTTTAACATTTTCAAAAACTCACCAAATTTGACGTGCACATTCGTCTAGGGGACATTTATGTGTACGCAAAATTTAAACGATGCCCATTGCAAAATGGCGAAATGGCGCCCCCTAGAAAATTTCAATCGGCTCCCACCGGCAGCCCGTTTGACCAAATTTCTCGAAATTCGGGGGGGTCGTGTATCATCCCAAGACGCACGAAAATGCGCAGTTGGACTTTTTTCTAAAACCAACAGGAAGCCGGCTATTTTGATTTGAATATTCCATTTTTTACCGATTTTGGCGATTTGCTAGTGTGCTCTCAGAGCTATCTCCTCCTAGACGGTTCATTGGATCGGCTTCAAATTTGCCGTGCTGCAACTAGACCACATGATGATCAAAAGTTATTAAAAGATCTTTCCCTCGTTAAACGGTTTGGCCGTCAGGTGGCGGCGAAGTTTGATGTCTCAAAAAAAAAAACCCCAAAACCCAGAATTGCTATTACTTGGGCGTGAAAGGTCCAATCGGCACAAAACTTGCTGGGTATGATCATAGTCCCGCCCTGAACACGTCTACATCAAAAAATTCCCCTGTTCTCAAAGCGCCCCCTGCTGGCGACAGGAAAAGTGATTTTTTACACTTTGAGGTGCAGCTCTGAGCACGTTCAGCATATCCAACTCAAATTTGGTCAGAAAGGCCTCAACACGTTGTTAATGCTACATGATGAAGATTGTGACGTATCGTCAAACGGCGTTGCGCCCAGAGGGCGGCGAAGTCGATGCTTCGCCAAAACGTAGGAAAGTGGCCTTAACTTCAGTGTCCTTGGGCATATCTGCCTGAAACTTCACATGTGTTTTAAGAGTCCAGCCCTGACAATGTCATGTGAATTTCGTTGATGGGCGTGGCCAAATGGCTTGGCCACACCCTTTAAACATCAGCCCCTGCGGCACGTTTCACCGACATGCATGAAAATTGGTACACATATGTATCACATCCAGACGCACAAAAAACCCTCTTGGACCCATTGGCTACACCCAACAGGAAGTCAGCCATTTTGAATTTGACGCCAGATTGGGCGATTTGCACTCCTCATACTTTTTCTATCTCCTCCTACATGATTCATCGGATCGGCTTCAAATTTGGCGTGCATCAACTAGACCACTTGATGATCAAAAGTTATCATACGATTTTCCCTATGTTAAACGCTTTGGCTGTCAGGTGGCGGCGAAGTTTGATGTCTCGCCATAAAACACGAAATTAGTATAACTTTGGCATACATTGTCCATTCTTCACCAAACTTCACATGTTTGTTAACAGTCCAGACCTGAATGTATAGTATGACTTTCATCAATAAGCGTGGCCGTATGGCTTGGCCACGCCCCTTAAAGTGCAGCGTCCCCCATAACAACTTTCACCGACGTGCACGAAAATCAGTATGCACATGTATCGTGTCCAGACGCACAAAAAAGCCTCTTGCACATATAGGCCACACCCGACAGGAAGTCGGCCATTTTGAAATTTACAGTCATTTTTGGCGTTTTCCACGTGTTGTATTTTAATGATCTCCTCCTCCAGAAATGAATCAATTAACTCCAAAACTGGTGTGTACCATCTACACAAGTGTGTGATCAAAACATATTAAGAGAATTGCTCAGCATGGAACGGTGTGGCTGTGACATGGCGTCGACACTTGATGTCTCACCATGAAACACGATATTGCTATAACATGGGATCTAATGGTCGAATCTGCTCCAAACTTCACATGTATGATAATAGTCCTGGCATGAACACACCCACATGACGCTCAGGAGTCAGAGTCATAGCGCCACCCAGTGGAGACGGGAAGTCGCAACGCATTGGTTCTTACACTGTCCGAAGGAGGCGAACATTCAGCGACTCGTCTGCCGGTCGACCTCTGGCGACACGGTGGCGGCCGCGCCAGGCCCCGAGTTACGTGGGGTGCGAGGGCCCGTTCAACACTGCTTGCAGCTTTAATATTATTATTATTATTCTTAACCGAAATCAACTGCCTTTTTGGGGGCCGTAACATACTCGAAAACTCATGAAACTTCACAGACTCGTCAGTCGTGGTGAAATTTTACGTATGGTAGGGGTTTCATGACAATGTGCACAAAAATGGCTCAGTAGCGCCCCCTACTAATTTTCAACATGTTTTGGGCTATAACTCCCAGACCATACATCGCACATTCACAAAACTCATATCATCAGATTCCCTGAATAGTGCTGAATCACCTGGGCAGGGCCACGCCCATTTCCGCCTATAAATTTTTTGACCAAAATCGCGAAAACTGGAAAACCTACTTTTTCGAACTCCTCCTTCAGGTTTTGTTCGTTCAGCGTGAAACTTGGCACGTACAGTCTGCAGCTGGACCTGATCAAAAGTTATCAAAGGAATTTCGATTGGTCAAAATATGCTCAAATTATTACGAATGAATTTTTCTAGATAGCTATAAAAAGGCGAACGGTGGCATATTTCAGTCAAACTACATGCTAACAACACCAAATCTGAGATCCTTGCTTGACATGTGCCTGTGAGGGGTTGAACCAAATTTAGCTAATTTTGGCCACTAGGGGGCGCTGCAAATATGGGAAATTTATATCTCGTAAATGGCTGCACCGATTTATACGAAATTTGGTGAGTATGATGTTGGGTCACTCCTGACGCCAGAACTTGAAGTTAGTCATGACTGCTCAAAGTGGGCGTGGTTTATTACAAGATAAAAGACAAACATTTATTTCAGCTCAAGTATTATGCTGAGGGCTGTGAAATTCACAGGGTATATATAGAATAGGATACAGACCACATATAGGAAAAATTGTGTGTCTTCTCCACTAGGTGGCGCTATAACAGAGGCAAACGCATTTTGGCCTGTAACTTCCACATTTTCAGTCACATCGTCATAACTTTACATCCACGTCTTCCCTAAATAGAGTCGCATCTTCTGACATAGGCCCCTCCCACTTCCACTGCATATTTCTCGTTGTAAGTCACTACAGATCAAAAACCTACTTTTACGAACTTCTGTTAGCGTTTAAGCTCCATGTTCACGAAACTTTGCACATACAATCTCCAGACTTGCCTGATTAAAAGTTATCAAAAGAATTTTGCTACTCCAGAAAATGCGGTAGTTATAAATAATCAATTTTTTTCAGTTAGCTAAAAAACACATACTGTTGCATAATTGTGTCAAAGTGAAAGCTATTGATGTCAAACTTGTATCACTTGTTTCAGAGGTCAACCAGAGGGTCTGTGCCAAATTTGGCAAAAATTGGCCATAAACGGAGAAACATGAAGTGACATGAAAATTGATCAGATTCGCCCGAAATTTGGTGAGGTTGTTGTGGTGTCACTCCTGAGGCCAGAGTTAAATCTTAGTGAAGTTTGATAAAAATGGGCGTTACTTGTCACAACCCAAACGTTCAGCCTTTCGCACTTCCAGTGCTGATCCCATTACAATTACCACACTGCAAGTGAAACGTCGGCCTGTGTCCCAACGCTCGCCCCTAACCCGTCGGTCTTCGGGGTCGAGTTCCATGGGCTCCGCGAGACCCGGGGGCTGAGTCGCGCGGGGATGCTTGGCCCCCTATCATAACTGCTTGCAGTTCTAGTTAGGGGGCCAAGCCCGCGGGGTCTGGGGAACGCGAATGCAAAGCATACGTGTTTCCCAGGACCAGCGGTGCTGGGAACCCTATTGTTTTTGTTCAGGTTTTTATTAGGGCCCGAGCATGTACCGTGCGAGGACCCAGTTGTTTTCCTTAGGATTATTATTTTTTTCCGCGTAATGAATCGCGTTTTTGGGGGCTTTAACATATTCGAAAACTCACCAAATTTGGCGTGCATATTCGTCTAATTGAAAATTTATGTGTACATGAAATCTCAACGATGCCAGTTGCAAAATGGCGAAATGGCGCCCCCTAGAAAATTTCAATCGGCTCCCACTGGCAGCCCGTTTGACCAAATTCCCCGAAATTCGGGGGGGTTGTGTATCATCCCAAGACGCACGAAAATGCGCGTTGGACTTTTTTCTAAAACCAACAGGAAGCTGGCTATTTTGATTTGAATATTCATTTTTTTACCGATTTTGGCGATTATTGACTCAGAGCTATTTCCTCCTACACGGTTCATCGGATCGGCTTCAAATTTGGCGTGCTGCAACTAGACCACTTGATGATCATCATAATCGGCGAAGTTTGACGTCTCGCCATGAAAAACAAAATTTTTATAACTTTGGGGTAAATGTTCTGATCTGCACCAAACTTCACAAGGATATATAATAGTCCCGCCCTGAATACATCTACATGCAGAAATTTTGTATTTGTCATAGCGCCCCCTGCTGGAAACAGAAAATGCCATGTTTTAGACTTTGAGGTGCAGCTCTGAGCCCGTTCAGCATATCCAACTCAAATCTGGTCAGAGAGGCCTCAAGACCTTGGTAATGCTATATTATGAAGATTGTGATGTATCGTCAAACGGCGTTCCACCCAGAGAGCGACGAAGTCAATGTTTCGCCAAAATGCAGGAAAGTGGCCTTAACTTCAGTGTCCTTTGTCATATCTGCCTGAAACTTCACATGTGTGTTAACAGTCCAGGCCTGAACATGTGATATGAGTTTCGTTGATGGGCGTGGCTAAATGACTTGGTCACGCCCATTCATAAAAGTAACCCCCATAGGACGTTCACCGATATGCACAAAAATCGGTACATACATGTATCACACCCAGACACACAAAAAAGCCTCTGCACCATTAAACCAAACCCAACAAGAAGTCAGCCATTTTGAATTTTGCGGCTATTTTTGGCTTTTTGCACGTGTTGTATTTTAACAAACTCCTCCTATAGGATTCATCAGAACGACTTCAAAATCACTGTGTGCCATCTAGACAATGTTGTAATCAAAAGCTATCAAAAGATTAGTAGATCGTTAAACGGTTTGGCCGTCAGGTGGCGGTAAACTTTGATAATTCACCATGATTACAAAAGTTGTGTAACTTGACTCTAGGTGGACATATCTTTCCAAAATTTCATACAGATGATAAGAGTCCATCCCTGAAAACATTGACGGCAGAATTTTTCATCACCGTCATAGCGCCGCCTACTGGTTGCAGAAAGTTACTGCTTTCATTCTTTCATGTCTCTCTTCTACCAGGTTCATATCAACCACCTCAGTTTGGTGAGACATAGTCCCAAGACCTTGATGATGATGACACCAGAAGCTTTTGAGTTTTCCTCAGCTGTCACTGTGGCAACGCCTCATTCGCCATAAAACACAAAGTTGTTTTTGAGGGGTAAGGGATGCTTTTAAAGTCATGAAACTTGGCACACATATGATAGGACCGATTTGTGTTGTCTGATCTCATTTTTATGCTTTGAAGTGCCAATATGGCTCAACAGCGCCCCCTACAATTATTCAACAAAGCAGCCCCCGAAGCTGCTTTCACCTACATGTAGGAAATTTGGGAGGCACATGTATCACTGAAAGACGTACAAAAAAGCCTCTTGGAGCCATGTGCCAAACCCAACAGGAAGTCCATCATTTTGAATTTGCTTGTAACTGCTTCACAACTTGACCGTACATGTTCAAATCTTCCCCAAACTTCACAGGATTGATGATAGTCCTGCCCTCAACACATGTATGCGCCAATACTTGGTTATTAGTACGGCGCCACCTTGTGGCCAAATGACATGTCTTTGTATGATAACTCCTGCGTGAGGGGTCAGCCTTGGACAGGCATGAACGGCGATGTCAGCCGACGTCCTGCCACTGCCTTCGAGTTGCGTGAAGGTGCGAGGGCCCGTTCAACGCTGCTTGCAGCTTTAATTATTATTATTATTATTACGACAAAAGTAAATCGCTTATTTGTGAGGTTTTAACATGCTCAAAAACTCCTGAAATTTGGCGGTCGCATCAGTCGCGGTGTAAATTTACGTATTTTAGGGTTCGCGGCAATGGACGGGTCAAAATGGATAGGCCACGCCCATTAAAGAGCAATCTCCTTATAAACAGCGCCCTCCTCATGAATTTTCACGGATCTGCACGAAAATCGGTACACATGTAGATCATGCCGAGCCGCACAAAAAAGTCTCTTGGAGCCATAGGCCACGCCCAACAGGAAGTTGGCTATTTTGAATTTAGTGGCCATTTTTGGCGTTTTACCACGTGTCATATTTTGACAAACTCCTCCTACACGATTAATCAAAACGACTTCAAAATCGCCGTGTACCAACTAGATAAGTTTGTGATCAAAAGTTATTCAAAGATCCGCTACCCGTCGAACACGGAATCGGCTTTTTGGCGGCGAAGTTTGAAGTTTGAAGTTTGTCTCGCCATGAAAAACGAAATTGCTATAACTTTGGCATTAATCGTCCGATCTGCAACAAACTTCACATGATTCATAATATTCCCGCCCTGAACACGTCTACATGCAGAAATTTTGTAATTACCCTAGCGCCCCCTGCTGGCAACAGGAAAAGCGATGTTTTTAGACTTTGACGTGCAGCTCTGACCACGTTCACCATATGCAACTCAAATTTGGTCAGACAGACCTCAAGACGTTGGTAATGCTACATTATGAAGATTGTGACTAGGCGTCAAACGGTGTTCCGCCCAGAGGGCGGCGAAGTCGAAAATTCGCCAAAACGCGTTGAAAATGGCTTTAATGACATTAACTTCTGTGTCCTTGGTCATATCTGCCTGACACTTCACATGTGTGTTAACAGTCCAGGCTTGAACATGTGATATGAGTTTCGTTGATGGGCGTGGCCAAATGACTTGACCACGCCCTTTAAACATCAGCCCCTGCCGCACGTGTCACCGACATGCACGAAAATTGGTACACGCATGTATCACACCGAGACGCACAAAAAAGTCTCTTGGACCCACTGGCCATACCCAACAGGAAGTCGGCCATTTTGAATTTTGATGCTATTTTTGGCGTTTTCCACATGTTGTATTTTAACGAACTCCTCCTACAGGATTAATCAGAATGACTTCAAAATCACTGTGTGTGATCTAGACAAGGTTGTGATCAAAAGTTATTAAAAGATTTTTCCACAGTTAAACGGTTTGGCCGTCAGGTGGCGGCGAAGTTTGATGTCTCGCCATGAAACACGAAATTGCTATAATTTTGGGACACATTGTCCAATCTTCACCAAACTTCACATGATTCATAATAGTCCCACACTGAACACGTCTACATGACAAAGTTCTGTGATAGTCATAACGCCCCCTAGTTATTAGTCTTCTTCTTCTTATCCGAAATCAACTGCCTTTTTGGGGGCCGTAACATACTCGAAAACTCATGAAACTTCACAGACTCGTCAGAAGTGGTGAAAATTTACATATGGTAGGGGTTTCATGACAACGTGAAAAAAAATGGCTCAGTAGCGCCCCCTACTCATTTTCAATGTATTTTGGGCTATAACTCCCAGATCATGTGTCGCACATTCAAAAACCTCATATCACCACATTCCCTGAATAGCGCTGAATCACCTGAAAGGGCCACGCCCATTTCCGCCTAAAATTTTTTTTGCAAATGCGCAAAACCTGGAAAACGTACTTTTTCTAACTCCTCCTTAGGGTTTTGTCCGTTCAGCGTGAAACTTGGCAGGTACAGTCTTTGACTGGACCTGATCTAAAGTTATCAAAACAATTTTGTTCAGTCAAAAAATGCGCAAATTATTAACGAATACATTTTTCTAGCTAGCTATAAAAAGGTGAACGGTGGCATTTTTCGGTCAAAATAAATGCTAACAACACCAAATCTGAGATCCTTGCTTGACATGTGCCTGTGAGCATGTGAGCCAAATGTGGCTAATGTTGGCCACTAGGGGGCGCTGCAAATATGGAAAATTAATATCATGTAAATGGCTTCACCGAGTTTTACGAAATTTGGTGGGTATGATGCTGGGCCACTCCTGAGGCCATGTCTTGAGGTTCATCACGACTGGTCAAAGTGGGCGTGGCTTATTACAAGATAAACAACAAACATTTATTTCAGCTCAAGTATTATGCTGAGGGCTATGAAATTGATAGGCTATATATAGAACAGCATACAGACCACCCATAGAAACAATTGTGTGTCTACTACACTAGGTGGCGCTATAACAGCTGCAAACGCATTTTGGCCTGTAACTTCCACATTTTAAATCACATCTTCATAAACTTCATATCCACGTGTTCCCTAAATAGCGTCGCATCTTCTGACATAGGCCACGCCCACTCCCACTGCACATTTCTCTTTGTAAGTCACTATACATCAAAAACCTACTTTTTCGAACTCCTCCTAGCGTTTAAGGTCCATCTTCACGAAAGTTTGCACATACAATCTCCAGACTTGCCTGACCAGAAGTTATCAAAAGAATTTTGCTACTACAAAAACTGCGCTAGCTAAAAATAAACATTTTTTTTCTGCTAGCTAAAAAACACATACCATTGCATATTTTTGTCAAAGTAAAAGCTATCCATGTCAAACTCAATTCACTTCTTTCAGACATCATCCAGACACTCTGTGCTAAATTTGGCAGAAGTTGGCAAATAGGGGGCGCTATAATCAGAGAAAAATCAAGTGACATGAAAATTCATATATTTGCACGAAATTTGGTGAGCATGATGTGGAGTCACTCCTGAGGCCAGCTGTAAAGCTTAGTGATGTTTGGTCACCGTGGCGACGCCTTATTCGCCATAAAAGACGAAGTTGTTTTTGAGGGGTAAGGGATGCTTGTAAAGTCATGAAACTTGACACACACATGAAAGGATCCGATGTGGGTTGTCTGATGTGATTTTTTGGCTCTGATGTGCCAACATGGCTCAACAGCGCCCCCTACAAATTTTCTACGAAGCAGCCCCCGAAGCTGGTTTGACCTACATCTATGAAACTTGGTACGCACATGCATCACTGAAAGACGTATAAAAAAGCCTCTTGCAGCCATGTGCCAAAACCAACAGGGAGTCCGCCATTTTGAATTTGCTTGTAACTGGTTTGCAACTTCACCATACATGTTCCAATCTTCCCCAAACTTCACAGGATTGCTGACAGTCCTGCCCTGCACACATCTATACGCCAATACTTGGTTATTAGTATGGCGCCACCTACTGGCAAAATTACACGTGTTCTATGATTTGAGGGATATGACGTGTAAGTCCTGCGTGAGGGGTCTGCCTTCGACAGCGATGAACGGCGGCGTGAGCCGGCGTCCTGCCAGCGCCCTCGAGTTGCGTGAAGGTGCGAGGGCCCGTTCAATGCTGCTTGCAGCTTTAATTATACTTCTTATCCGAAATCAATTGCCTTTTTGGGGGGCGTAACATACTCGAAAACTCAAGAAACTTCATGGACTCGTCAGAAGTGGTGAAAATTTACATATGGTAGGGGTTTCATGACAACGTGCACAAAAATGGCTCAATAGCGCCCCCTAGTCATTTTCAACGAAGCAGCCCCCCAAGCTGGTTTAACATATGTGTATGAAACTTAGTAAGCACCCAACAGGAAGTCGGCCACTTTGAATTGCATGTGAAATTTGGGTGGATTTTTAGCCATTTGCAGGGGTCGTACATGAACGAACTCCTCCTAGAGATTTTGTCCCATCGACTTCAAACTTGGTCTGTCCCACCTACATGCATTGAAGACAAAAAGTTATCAGAGGTTTTTGTAAACGGGACTTCGTTTGACCGTAGCGGGTCCTTAAACTTCAAAACAAACAGGAAGTAGTATTATAAAACAGGAAGTAGTTTATAACTCCAGCATACATGGTCCAATCTTCTCCAACCTTCACAGGATTGATGAAAGTCAAGCTCTGAAGAGATCAACATGTCAATAATTTATGATTGATGTAGCGCCCCCTACTGGTAATAGAAAATGTCATGTTTTCTACCTTGAAGCACATCTCCTCCAAAGTTGACCACATCAACTTCAAACTTGGAGAAATTATCCATGAGACCATGATGATGCTTTAGTGTGAACACTGTGACCTCTCATCAAAGGGCGTGACCATAGCCTAGCGGCAAACTTTGATGTTTCGCCATGATGACAAAAGTTGCTGTAACTTGACTCTATGTGGACATATCTTTCCAAAACTGCACACATATGATAACAGTCCAGCACTGAAAACATCTACAGAGAAATTTTGAATCAGCATCATAGCGCCACCTATTGGTGGCAGAAAGTTACTCTTTTCATTCTTTCATGTCCCTCTTCTACCAGGTTCACCCGAACTACCTTAATTTTGCGGATACATACTCCCAAGACCTTGATGATGATCGAACCACAACCTTTTGAGGTTTTGTCAAACGCTGTCACCGTGGCGCCGCCTCATTCGCCAAAAAACACGAGGTTGTTTTAGAGGGGCAAGGGATACTTGCAAACTCACGAAACTTGGCACACCCATCACAAGGCCCAAATTGTGTTGTCTGATATGCTTTTTGTGTTTTGAAGTGTCAAGATAGCTCAACAGCGCCCCCTACAATTTTTCGATGAAGCAGCCCCCGAAGCTGGTTTCACCTACATGTATGAAATTTGGTAGGCATATGTAACACTCCAAGACGTACAAAAAAGCCTCTTAGAGTTATGCCCCAAACCCAACCGGAAGGCCGCCATTTTGAATTTGCTTGTAACTGCTTCACACTTCACAATACACGTTCCAATATTCCCCAAATTTCACAGGATTGATGACAGTCCTGCTCTGAACACATCTATACGCCAATACTTGGTTGTTAGTACGGCGCCACCTATTGGCAAAATTACATGTCTTCGTATGATTTGAGGGATATGACATGTAACTACTGCGTGCAAGGTCTGCCTTCGACAGGAATGTACAACGGCATCAGCCGGCGTCCTACCAGCACCCTTGAGTTGCGAGAGGGTGCGAGGGCCCGTTCAATGCTGCTTGCAGCTTTAATTATTATTAGGGCCCGAGCACCACGGGTGCGAGGACCCTCTTGAAATGCAAGGAATTATTATTATTATTATTATTCCTAAAAGTAAATTGCCTTTTTGGGGGCCTTAACATACTCGAAAACTCATGAAACTTCGCAGACTCATCAGAAGTGGCGAAAATTTACATATGGTAGGGGTGTCATTATAATGTGCAAAGGAATGGCTCAGTAGCGCCCCCTAAACACATTCTACGGAACAGCCCCCGAAGGTACTTTAACTTACGTGTATGAAACTTGGGAGGCATATGTAACACACCAAGACGTACAAAAAAGCCTCATGGGCCCATGCCCTAAACCCAACAGGAAGTCGGCCATTTTGAAGTGAATGTGTAATTTTGATGCAATTTTTGCCATTTGCAGGGCTCGTAATTGAACGAACTTGTCCTAGAGATTTTGTCCGATCAACTTCACACTTGGTCTGTCCCACCTACATAACTTTAAGACAAAAAGTTATCGAAAAAATAGACTTTTCATCACACCGTGTGACCGTGCCGGGACCTCAAACTTCGCCACAAACAGGAAGTAGTATTATTACACAGGAAGTAGTTTATTACTTCAGCATACATGGTCCAATCTATCCCAAACTTCACAGGGTTCATGACAGTCCCGCTCTGAAGAGATCTACGTAAGGGATAATGTAGAGCGAGCCGGTCACTATAGAGAAATAAACCCCGACAGGGTGATGTAGGACCCCGACGCGAAGCGGAGGGGTCCTACATCACCCTGAAGGGGTTTATTTCTCTATAGTGACCGGCTCGCTCTACATTATCCCGCTTATTACACGGCTACTCACTAAAGAAATCAAAAGTTTGACATCAAATGCTTATCTAAATATGATTTTATTGATTTAGCCTACAAAAGTTTTCATTGAATCCGCTTGAAAAAATAGTCCGCTGCTTGAAAAAAGAGTCCGTTCCTTTCTACGGTTGAACAGTAACGGAAAGCAACGGTAACTCTGAAGCGAAGATTAGCTTATTTGTAATTCACATTAAACTGAACATTTCCATTGATTGTGAAGTGAGACAAGGTGAATGGGACGTCCTTGGGAATATTGATGCTGACGTCTCTGTCCTCATTCATGTCCATATTTCCTCCCTGCTGTGGCCCTGCAGCTGACATACCTGGAAACAGTTTTTCACCGTTACAACTGCTCTCAATATTATCTCATCACTAACGCTTTAAGAGAGGCACTCACCCGATCTGCTGCTGCTGCCAGAATTAGAGGACAGGATCTTGCTCCACTTTTCCCGATCTGTATTGGTCGGAGCCCAGTAGCTTCTCAGACTGCTCTCACATCTGTGCCCTGTCACAGACATAATCTCCCTACTTGCCAGACCTGCCTGAGAGAGGAGGTGGACAGCTGTGCTCCTCAAGCTGTGATTTGTGTATCTCTTAGAAAGCCCGGCTGCCTGGCTGATTTGGGGTAACATTTGCCCGAGGTAATTGTGCCCCATGGGTTCACGAGAGTACCACACTGCTTGCCTCTTCAGTAGCTGTTGATCCTTTCTTAGTGGATGAAGGTAAAACGCTTCAGCGTCGGGAGGGCACAGGGATAGATATTTCTTGAAACTGGCAACGGGGCAGTTTGGATTGTCAGGGTCAGCAAAGATGCATCCTCTGTAATTTTCTTTGCATGGATCTTTGGCATCTTTGTGGTTTTTTGTCTCAGCGTTGTGGGCGAGAGAAATATACTCGTTACCATTCTCATCCTCTTTCACAATGAAAGAGTCTCTTGTCAGGTCTCGATTGCCTTCTCTCCCCCGTCTTGCGAGATGCAGCTGTACATCAAACCACACTTTTCGGACCAGTCCGACCGCTGTGTGTGGGGACAGCGCCTCTGAGCACCTGAGGAGCCGCAAATCTGTTGCTGAGATGGGAGGGTGATGCTGGCTGACGTCTTTCCCGTTTTTACGGAGGGTTTTAATGACTGATTTAAATACCCCGTTGCTGGACTTGAAAGTAGCACAGTTCATAATATCAAATTTTGAGAAATGTCGAGATATCCCAGCCCTAATTGCAATGTAACTGGCAACTGAGTAGGTCTTGCCGCTGGAGTTTTGAACAGATGCATAAAATGATCGCAGCACCTGGTTGAGGTTTTCTGCGGAATAACTGTCAAAGTTTGTTGACATTTTCTTTTCAATTAGCCAGTCTTTAAACACACTCATGGCCCATGCCGTGTTCCGTTTTGTATTAACTTCATGTTTGTCTTCCTCAATTTTGTCAATTTCGGTGTCATCTAATTCCTTGTGTCTTTTCACCTCTCTTTCTTTTTCTTCGCTGGTTTCCTCTCTTCTTCTTTTCTTTACCGGGGACTGGTCAGCCATCAACCATGAATCCAATGTTTCGTTTTCTCCAAATATATTAAAATTGATTTTGGAAAAATATTCCATTTTTGATGGAGCAACAGAAAACAACAGAAAATTAACGATTTCTTGCCGCAGGTATAAACGTCTTTCTGCGGATTGATATGACAGGACATGATTCGCCCGAGTCGATCAGAAGTGTCCTTAACAACGGTCTGCTATTCATAGCAACGGTCTGCTGTTCAGAAATAACAGACCGTAGAATGTTGTAATTGACCAATCAGGATCGAGCATTTGACAATGCCGTGTAATAAATGACAATAATTTGTGATTAATATAGCGCCCCCTACTGGTAGTATAAAATGTCATGTTTTACACTTTGAAGCACATCTCCTCCAAAGTTAACCACATCAACGTCAAACTTGGGAAAATTATCCAAAAGGCCTTGATGATGCTTTCTATGGAAAACTGTGAGTTTTCGTCAAAGGGCGTGACCATGCTGTGGCGGCGAACTTTGATGTTTCGCCACGTTCACAAAAGTTGCTGTAACTTGACTGTACGTGGACATATCTTTCCAAAACTTCACACATATGATAACTGTCCAGCCCTGAAAACATCTATACAGAAATTTTGAAACAGCGTCATAGCGCCACCTACTGGCGGCAGAAAGTTACTTTTGTCATTCTTTCATGTCCCTCTTCTACCAGGTTCCCCTGAACCACCTAAATTTTGCAAATAAATACTCCCAAGACCTTGATGATGATCAAAGCACAAGCCTTTGAGGTTTCGTCAAACGCTGTCACTGTGGCGCCGCCTTATTCGCCATAAAACACGAGGTTGTTTTTGAGGGGCAAGGGACACTTGAAATCTCACGCAACTTGGCATACACATCAGACAGCCCAAATTGTGTTGTCTGATGTGATTTTTGTGTTTTCATGTGCCAAGATGGCTCAACAGCGCCCCCTACCCATTTTCAACATGTTTTGGGTTATAACTCTCAGACCATATGTCCCACATTCAAAAATTTCACATCCACAGATTCCATGAATAGCGCTGAATCACCTGGGCTGGGCCACGCCCATTTCTGCCTATAATGTTTTTCGCAACATCGCGAAAACTGGAAAACCTACTTTTTCGAACTCCTCCTAGCGTTTAAACTCCATCTTCACGACACTTTGCACATACAATCTCCAGACTTGTCTGACCAAAAGTTAGCAAAAGAATTTTGCTACTCCAAAAATTGCGCTAGCTAAAAATAAACAATTTTTTACTGCTAGCTAAAAAAAACACCACGTTGCATATTTTTGTCAAAGTAAAAGCGATCAACATCAAACTAGATTCACTTGTTTCAGACGTCAACCAGAGGCTCTGTGCAAAATTTGGCGGAAATTGGCCGATAGGGGGCGCTATAAACAGAGAAAAATCAAGTGACATGAAAATTGATCGATTCGCACGAAATTTGGCGAGCGTGATGTGGAGTCACTCCCGAGACCACCTGTCAAGCTTAGTGATGTTTGGTCACCATGGCAACGCCTTATTCGCCATAAAATACGGAGTTGTTTTTGAGGGATAAGGGATGCTTGTAAAGTCATGAAACTTGACACACATATGACAGTATCCGATTTGTGTTGTCTGATGTGATTTCTCTGCTCTGATGTGCCAACATGGCTCAACAGCGCCCCCTACAAATTTTCAACGAAGCAGCCCCCGAAGCTGGTTTGACCTACATCTATGAAACTTGGTACGCACGTGCATCACTGAAAGACGTATAAAAAAGCCTGTTGCAGCCATGTGCCAAACCCAACAGGAAGTCCGCCATTTTGAATTTGCTTGTAACTGCTTCACAACTTCACCATACATGTTCTTATCTTCCCCAAACTTCACAGGATTGATGACAGTCCTGCCCTGAACACATCTATACGCCAATACTTGGTTATTGGTACGGCGCCACCTACTGGCAAAATTCCATGTATTCGTATAATTTGAGGGATATGACGTGTAAGTCCTGCATGAGGGGTCTGCCTTCGACAGGAATGAACGGCGGCATGAGCCGGCATCCTGCCAGCGCCCTCGAGTTGCGTGAAGGTGCGAGGGCCCGTTCAATGCTGCTTGCAGCTTTAATTAGGGACCGAGCCCATAGGTCAAGGACCCTAGTGAAATTGCAGTGCACAAAATCAGGAAAAGAGCCGGTCAGAGGGTCCTGTAGCGCTCCACATCGAGAAAAGTCGTCGCCGAAGGCATTCTGTGCGAGGAGATGAGGAGTCTTCGCCGAAGGCGAAGACACTATTGTTTTTGGTGCGTTTATTATTATCCGCAACTTTGGGCCCAAATTTGACCCCCTAAACATGCTCGAAAACTCACCAAAATTGGCACACCTGTCCAAAAAGTGACACAAAATCAGGCCATGTAAAAAAAACAGAAAAATCCAAAAATGGGCTCTCTAGCGCCACCTAGCACACAAAAACGCCCGCCACGGCCCGTAGGAATGTCGTAGAAAGATCAAATGAAAACCGGCTCGTTCGTCTCATCAAGACCTACAAATCACGTCCAATGTTACAAAGCCCTAAATGCAACAGGAAGTGAGTTATTTGCCCTTTCACAATAAAATTTCGACTGAAAATTTGCCTTTTTTGAAAACTATCTCCTCCGACACCGTTTATCGAACCGACCTGAATGTCACTCAGGTGACAGTTCACACCCTTATGAAAAAAAGTTATTAACTTTTTCATTACTGGCCCGGTTTTCATTTTATACGCTCTCAAAGCGCCCGACGCACACACATTTTGAAAATCCTCGAAATTTCTCCCATAGGAAATGAATGGGAGAAGAGAAGAAATTCACCAACACTCGGTGTTAAACAAAGTTTAATAACATTGGCATGCTTTCAGCTACAGACTCCATTAAAACTGTAAAATGTTGCCGCAGTTCTCATCTATTCACACATGTTCTCATTTTTTTTGTATCTGTTATGGTTTTTGATCAGTGCCTCCAAAAGTACCATGAGTAAATCAGACGAAAGTTGGAGTTTATAATGGGTGCCTATGAGACGGAATGTTTGCCGCTAGAGTGCGGAGCTGCTCTGAAAACTGTCCAAAAAACTTTTTGAAACTGCTCCTACGGGCACATACTTTAAGCTAGACACACCATTGTCTCAAAAGTAGTAGAGATTTTTGTCCTGATTCATAAAAGTGTCTCCTTTTCACACTGACGGGAACAGAATTTGAACTGTGCGCCTCCAAAGACAATGAGCACCCTCCTTCTCTCCCCTCCGCTCCAATGCATTTTCTGACTGCTGATCTCAGGAGAAAAGCTTAACTGCCTTCATGTTTAACTCGCTAAAATATCCATATTTCTGCGTCTATGTGGAAAATAAGCACATCACAATGATCCCCACGTTCTTCTGGTCGTCACCATATCTTTCTTTCATTCGTAGCTGAAACGGTGTGGTCACCAGAGCCTATTGTTTGATGTGTCGCTTTTTGGCCATAGACTGAAGAAAATGCTGTGTCACTGACCTACTTTCAGCTGCACCTGTGTGCCTCTCCTCTGTTCTGTGTTGCTATGACGACCACTGCCTTTGATTGACAGCTGCTCATGAAGCATCACACTGTGGATTGGATCCAGTCTAATGTATATTGGCTACACCAGGGCTCTGTTCCGAAATCTATACTGCCATGAGTACACTTACACACAGTACACTGTTCGCACTTACAGAGTGCACATATTTCAGCGAGTAAGTGCTCTTCCGATTCATTACTCTATGGCGCACTTACCGGATGTTACGATCACGACTACGGCTGTGACTCGTCAGTGACCTCACCCGCCAACAAACTGGAACAGACGGCAGGTCAGTGGTCCCGCCCACTGACCTGTAAGTGGCCCCGCCTCTTCCGTTACGTAGCTAAGATGGCGGCCGTTGAGTACGAAAAGTGTACAATGTTCCACACTCTCAATTTTGGCCGTTATGAGTACACATCCAGGTCTTTTAGGTACACTTCTTTTTCGCTGCAGTCGTAATGTGAACACCCTCTGTACCCAAAGTGGGTACGGTAAGTACAGAAAGTATGGGTATTGGAACAGACGGCAGGGCTTCTCTCATATTAGTCCCGCCCTGAAACAGGAAGTAGTTTATAACTCCAGCATACATGCTCCAATCTTCCCCAAACTTCACAGGATTGATGACAGTCACCCATGTGTCAATATTTGGGAATACACATAGCACCACCTACTGGCAATAGGAAGTACATCTGTTCACACACTTTTCCTTGGATTTACCTCAAATTTACATGCTGTGGCCTATATTCCATGTACATTCAAACTTAAATATGTCAAATGTCACACTTAGCTGTACCGCCACAAAACAGGAAGTAGTTTATAACTCCAGCATACATACTCTAATCTTCCCCAAACTTAACTTGATTGATCACAATCCAGCCCTGAACACATACATGTGTCAATATTTGGGCTTACACATAGCGCCACCTACTGGCAACAGAAAATACATATTGTCAGACTATTTGATGGTCACAAACATCCGTTAGTTCAACATTGGAGCAACACACATATAACCACAAACACACAGCTGGAGCTACAGGCCAAAACGGGCAAGGGGCTATGGGCTAGGGGCAAGGGGCAACGGGCAACGGGCAATGGGCAAGGGGCGTGGGTGCGAGGTCCAGCACAATGCTGCTCGCAGCTTTAATTAGGGACCGAGCCGGAGGCAAGGGCTCCTCTCAAAGAGAGGAGTCCATGCCAAAGGCAAGGACCCTATTGTAATTGGAAGTTCACAATAGGGAAACAACAGGGAAATGAGCCGGCCAGAGGGTTCTACAGCGCCCCCCTGTGAGAAAAGTCGTCTGTTTGAGGAGGTGCTGAGTCATCGGACACTACTGTTATTGTTGCTGTTCAGATTTTTTTCTCCCGCCGCCACTTCAAACCCAAATTTGACCCCCTAAACATGCTCAAAAACACACACCAAAATTGGCACGCATATCCGGCCTGGTGAAAAATTATATAAAATGAAAAAATTAACCCAAAAAATGTAAAAATGGGCTCTCTAGCGCCACCTAGGCACACAAAAATGCACAAAAATGCACGCTACGGTCCGTAGGAATGTTGTAGAAAGATAAAAAAAAAACTGGCTTGTTCGTCTCTTCAAGACCTAAAAATGACATGTTGGCACCCGAAGCTGTAAAACCAACAGGAAGTGAGTTATTTGCCCTTTCAAAATAAGATTTTGACTGAAAATGTGCCTTTTTTGAAAACTATCTCCTCCGAGGCCATTTATCGTACCAACTTGAATGTCGCACAGGTGACAGTTGACACTCTTCTGAAAAAAAGTTATTAGTAACTTTTTCATTACTGGCCCGGTTTTGATTTTATAGGCTCTCAAAGCATCCAACGCACACACATCCTGAAAAATCTTCAAAATTTCTCCCATAGGAAATGAATGGGATCGGGGGAGAAAATCACCAACACTTGGTGTTAAACAACCCTTAATAACTTTGCCATGGTTTCAGCTACAGACTCCATTAAAACTGTAAAATGTTGCCACAGTTCTCGTCTATTCACGCATGTCCCCATCTTTCTTGTATCTTTTACGGTTTTTGATCAGTGCCTCCAAAAGTACCACGAGCAAATCAGGAGAAATTTTGAGTTATGAGACGGAATGTTTGGCGCTAGAGTGAGGAGCTGCTGTGAAAACTGTCCAAAAAACTCACCTCACGGGCACATACTTGGAGCTAGACACACCATTTTTTCAAAGTAGTAGAGATTTTTGTCCTGATTCATGAAAGGGTCTCCTTTTAACACTAACATGAACAGAATTTGAACTGTGAGCCTCCAAAGACAATGAGTACCCTCCATGTGTCCCATCCGCTCCAATACAATTTCTGACTGCTGATTTCAGGAAAAAAGCTGAACTGCCTTCATGTTTAACTCGCTCTGTTGTCCACATTTCTGCAAAAATAAGGACATCACAACGATCCACACATTCTTCCGGTCGTGACCATAACTTTCTTTCATTCATTCGTAGCTCAAACGGTGTGCTCACCAGAGCCATTTGTTCGATGTGTCGGTTTTTGGCCACTGACTGAAGAAAATGCTGTGTCACTGACCTGATTTCAGCTGCACCTGTGTGCCTCTCCTCTGTTCTGTGTTGCTATGACGACCATTCAGTCACACTTCGGCTTATCATTCCCAAGAGTCGGGTTGATGAGTTACAGAATTTTAATTTTCCCTGAAACATTTGGCCTAATAAATTATTTCCAGTGTTCAAAGACATCCTGATCATATTCTGCGCTATTACATAATTAATTCACAATCAGAATATCAATAAATACAGATGCAAATAATGAATAAATCACATAAACACATTCTGTGGCTCTGAGCAGGACACAGGACAGATTATAAATACAGAGCACAGGTTGTTGTTCATGTGCAGGTGATTGTTAGAGAGAGGGAAAATATCACTGCTCTGTTACTGATAACTGGATCTGTATCTGTATCATTATTTACAGTACAGGCCAAAAGTTTGGACACACCTTCTCATTCAATGCGTTTTCTTTATTTTCATGACTATTTACATTGTAGATTCTCACTGAAGGCATCAAAACTATGAATGAACACATGTGGAGTTACGTACTTAACAAAAAGAGGTGAAATAACTGAAAACATGTTTTATATTCTAGTTTCTTCAAAATAGCCACCCTTTGCTCTGATTACTGCTTTGCACACTCTTGGCATTCTCTCCATGAGCTTCAAGAGGTAGTCACCTGAAATGGTTTTCCAACAGTCTTGAAGGAGTTCCCAGAGGTGTTTAGCACTTGTTGGCCCCTTTGCCTTCACTCTGCGGTCCAGCTCACCCCAAACCATCTCGATTGGGTTCAGGTCCGGTGACTGTGGAGGCCAGGTCATCTGCCGCAGCACTCCATCGCTCTCCTTCTTGGTCAAATAGCCCTTACACAGCCTGGAGGTGTGTTTGAGGTCATTGTCCCGTTGAAAAATAAATGATCGTCCAACTAATCGCAAACTGGATGGGATGGCATGTCGCTGCAGGATGCTGTGGTAGCCATGCTGGTTCAGTGTGCCTTCAATTTTGAATAAATCCCCAACAGTGTCACCAGCAAAACACCCCCACACCATCACACCTCCTCCTCCATGCTTCACAGTGGGAACCAGGCATGTGGAATCCATCCGTTCACCTTTTCTGCGTCTCACAAAGACACGGCGGTTGGAACCAAAGATCTCAAATTTGGACTCATCAGACCAAAGCACAGATTTCCACTGGTCTAATGTCCATTCCTTGTGTTTCTCGGCCCAAACAAATCTCTTCTGCTTGTTGCCTCTCCTTAGCAGTGGTTTCCTAGCAGCTATTTGACCATGAAGGCCTGATTCGTGCAGTCTCCTCTTAACAGTTGTTCTAGAGATGGGTCTGCTGCTAGAACTCTGTGTGGCATTCATCTGGTCTCTGATCTGAGCTGCTGTTAACTTGCGATTTCTGAGGCTGGTGACTCGGATGAACTTACCCTCAGAAGCAGAGGTGACTCTTGGTCTTCCTTTCCTGGGTCGGTCCTCATGTGTGCCAGTTTCGTTGTAGCGCTTGATTGTTTTTGCGACTCCACTTGGGGACACATTTAAAGTTTTTGCAATTTTCCGGACTGACTGACCTTCATTTCTTAAAGTAATGATGGCCACTCGTTTTTCTTTAGTTAGCTGATTGGTTCTTGCCATAATATGAATTTTAACAGTTGTCCAATAGGGACTGTCGGCTGTGTATTAACCCGACTTCTGCACAACACAACTGATGGTCCCAACCCCATTGATAAAGCAAGAAATTCCACTAATTAACACTGATAAGGCACACCTGTGAAGTGAAAACCATTTCAGGTGACTACCTCTTGAAGCTCATGGAGAGAATGCCAAGAGTGTGCAAAGCAGTAATCAGAGCAAAGGGTGGCTATTTTGAAGAAACTAGAATATAAAACGTTTTCAGTTATTTCACCATTTTTTGTTAAGTACATAACTCCACGTGTTCATTCATAGTTTTGATGCCTTCAGTGAGAATCTACAATGTAAATAGTCATGAAAATAAAGAAAACGCATTGAATGAGAGGGTGTGTCCAAACTTTTGGCCTGTACTGTATGTATATATAAAATTATGTGTCTGCAGTAACAAACTCTATTACAAGTTTCTATAGCTGTTAATAAAGTCCCCTGACAGCTGACCCAACTGTGATCAGCTGCCGCTGTCATCACAAAGGGACGTCGCTTCACGTGATGCTTCAGAGAAAAAGACATTTCATTTCGGTCACGCGGAGCTGCGCCATATTAAGTGCCGTCCCAAATCAACCATCGCTGAGTGCGAGTGGACTGCTCAGCCCTTAAATAGCGAGTCTGCATCAGTGCAGGCAAAGACTTTATTATGAGGAGACTGATCACTTCCATATCAATGAATGGGGGTAGTTCGTAACGGCAGTAGTATGGCGGTCGTAAGCACATGTCCCGCCTCTTCCGCCACTCACAAAGCCAATTGTTTGGTGATTTTTTTGTCAATCATGTTGTAGTGACGTAAGCCTGCCTAACCACCTTTACGACAGTTTGGTCAAGTTGCTGCATAGAGGACTCCGGAGGGAGGGACCATTGACAGTAGTAGGGAGGGTCACGGGGAAAGTGTGGTTGGAAAGCTATGCCTCGCCGCCTCGCTCTGCCTGTGTATTTGCATGCCTCTCAGTCTGCGACCACAGATAATAAGAGAACAGACTTAATCCATCGACTTTATTTATTCTAGACAACAAACATTCTTGGTTATAGTCGGGATGAAATTACAAACAGACACAGTTGAAAATATAAATTGTTTTCCTCTTTTTTTTTTTTTGCTTTATTTAACAAAATCATGTACAAACAACATGGCTTACATATTTTTTAACGTTACAAAGGAGCAGGTGCGTAGGAAGAATGCAGAAGAGAGAATCTACATGAGAAAATAACATCTCCATGAAATAAATAAAATAAAATAAAATAGAATCAAATAAAGAATTAGCTAGGGCTTTTGTCCTAGATGATATTTTTCAAATAAACTGAAAAGTTTCATTGCATATTTGCCTTTCATTATGTTGAGGGTTTTGGTGAAGGAAAGAAACTCGTTATGCAACACATAAAACCTAGGTTTCACTTTCATATATTTGCATTTGTGTATGTAAAATTTTCCAAGGATTAGTATATTGTTTACCAGAAAGTCCCACTCATTATTGTCCATAACAACACCATAAATAATGTCCTTTTGAGAAAAGGGTTTGAGTCGGATCTTTGTGTGCATCCAGTCATGTATATCAGTCCAGAGTGCTTCAGAGAACATACATTGAAAAAATATATGATCAGAGGTTTCAATATCATCACAAAATACACATTTATTTGTTTCAAAACCAAATCTCTGTCATAATAGTTCACCAGAGGGATACACACCATTTAAAATTTTAAAATGAATTTCTTTAGCTGTTGGATTTATGGGAAATTTTAAGTATTTAGAGTGTAAAGAATATATAATCTCTTTGGAAAAGATTTGTTTAATGGAATTTCGAAAAGACAATAAAGGGTGTGTGATGTCGTCAAACATCTTTCTAATTGTTTTATTAGGAATTTTAATGTTCTCAAAGTCACAGCTTCCAACTAGGAGATGTGGAAGAATAGGAGAGATGTGAGTCGAGTTCGAAACAATCCTTTGAATTAAATTCAAAGTAGGATTAGGGATAGCTTTCATTATGGATGCAAAGGAATTACGGTCAACTACTATATTATATTTAAGGTAAAAATTTTCATATGTCATCACACGCCCATCTTCCTCAACCAAATGAATTAAAGACCAAATACCTTTATCCATCCAGTCCTTGTTATACAACGACTTGTTTTTAACTGTAATGTATCTATTGTTCCATATCGGTGTGTTGTGCGGGGTGAAATTATGATTATACAAGAATTTCCAATACAAAAGGACTTGCTGGTGAAAGAGAGATAATTTAATGGGAAGTTTCTGAATACTGAAATCGCATTTTAATAAAAACAATAAATAAATGCCTCCAAATTTCTTGAAGATTTCTCTGGGGATATGATACCAGAAGCTAAGTTAAGGAAGGATTTTAACCAGTTAATTTTCAGTGTTCCATTGATAAAATCAAAATCAATAGCCTGTAGGTCCCCATCTTTATATTCTTTGGTCATCTCTGTTCTCTTAATATAGTGCATCTTTTTCTTCCAAATATAATCAAAATTAATTTGGTTGACCTTCTTAATGACTCTGTTAGGAATGGCCAAAGAATACGCTGGATTGATACATCTCGATATGCTTTCCATCTTAGTAAGAAAAACTTGACCCAGTAAACTGATGTCTCTCAATAACCAGGAGTTAAGTTTAGTTTGACATTCAGTTATTACTCTCCACACATTCAGATTTTCTCTTTCAGTTGGGTTTTTAGATATATGTATTCCTAAGTATTTGACAGCTGATTTTATAGGAATGTTGTATGCTTCTGTTAAATCACTTTGATGAACTGGCATCAACTCATATTTGTTCAAATTAAGTTTAAGTCCCGAGGCATTAGAAAATGTATTAATTGCTTTTATTATCTTGGGAACCTCAGTTAGGTGTTTCATAAAGATGGTCGTATCGTCTGCAAGTTGGCTTATGACAACAGGTAACCCCATAACATTTAAGGGCCTTACATCTAATTTCTACCGACACTTTTGGGTCTGAATTTTTAATGAAAATAGAAAGCATTTCTGTGCCAATTATAAAGAGAAATGGAGAGATAGGGCAGCCTTGTTTGACCCCACATTTGATAGCAAATCTTGGTGATGTACCTCCTGGTAATGAGATAGAACTATTTGCATTATCATAAAGAGACTCTATAGTGGCACGAAATTTATTCCCAAAGCCTAAAAGTTTTAAGCACTGAAAAATAAAAGGATGTTCAATTGAGTCGAAGGCTTTATAAAAGTCAAGAAACAAAATAAAGCCATCATCTTCCATTAAATGTTTATAATCTTGGAGATCGATCACCAAACGGATGTTGTTGTGAATGGATCTATCTTTCATAAATCCAGATTGGGAGTCACTTATTATTTTGTCTAGATTACTTTTTAATCTATTGGCATAAACAAGGGTTACAATTTTATAATCAGTATTCAATAACGTGATAGGTCTAAGATTATCCAATACTTTGGAATCTTTACCCGGTTTGGGGATTAACGTAATTACACCTTGTTTCATAGTGGGAGGAAATAACAGATTATCAGTTGCTTCCTTCAACATGAGAATAAAAGGATTTTTTAGTAGGTCCCAAAAGTGTCGGAAGAAATTAGATGTAAGGCCATCACAGCCGGGAGATTTATTTAAAGACAGGCTGTCTACAGCTTTGTCCAGCTCAAAAATAGTAATATCAGCTTCACATAATTTTGCAAACTCCTCATCTATACAGGGGATAAGATCTTTGATATGGTTGAAAAAATAGTCTGAATCAGTCTCAGAAAAGGCAGAAGAGTATAATTTATTGTAAAAATAAGTTATTTTCTTAGTAATCAAGGTTGGATCTGTACATAGTTGGTTTTGAATCAATAAGGTTTTAATTGAATTTCTCTCTTGCCTTCTTTTTTCTAATCGACAGAAATAAGCTGCGTTTCTTTCAATCAATCAATCAATCAATCAATCAATCAATCAATCAATCAATCAATCAACTTTTATTTGTAGAGCCCTTTACAACACACAAGGTGACCAAAGTGCTTTCCATTAAAATCAACATTAAAACAAAACAATTTAAATTAAAAACAATAAATAATAACAATACAATACAATTAAAATGGCAAAAATATCTCACATCATTACTGTGTATTAAAAGCCAGTCTGAATAAGTAGGTTTTGAGCCTGGATTTAAAAAGCCCAAAGTCAGTGATGGTGCGCATTTCAGGGGACAGCTTATTCCACAGTCTGGGCCCAGCGACCGAGAAGGCCCGATCACCCCAGAGTTTAGTCCTCACTCTGGGGACTTCCAGCAAGAGCTGGTTTGAGGACCGTAAGGCCCTAGTAGGGTTCTGAACACGCACCTGTTCAGACAAATAGGGAGGGGCAAGGCCATTAAGGGCTTTAAAAACAAAGATTGACATTTTAAAATAAATTCTAAAAGAAACAGGAAGCCAGTGGAGGGCAAATAAAACTGGGGTGATGTGTTCCCGACGTCGAGTGTTGGTTAAAAAGTATGCGGCGGCGTTCTGGACCACCTGAAGACGGTTGAGTTTCACCATCTTCTATCCATTTAGCTCTGGATCTTATGTAGGCCCCTTCTGCTTTTTTGAGATAAATCTCATCCGAGTTTTGTTTGCAGAGTTAGTTATTTCTGTTTATCACTGTCAGTTGGTGATGCCTTATTACAATAATTGTTTATTTCTTTGATTAAATTAAGGTCTGCTAGTTTGTTACTTCTGTTAAATGATATCCCAAAATGAATGGAAAATTCTCGAATTTTAAATTTTAAAAACTCCCACTTTGAAGTATACGATATAATAGCGTTGTCAGCAATCACTTCAGCAATTACAGATTTTATACCATCACAATATGCTTGACTATTTAATAAGGTTGAATTGAATTTCCAGTAGCCCTTGTTTCTACAGCTACCACCAGAGGGTTTAAAACTCAACTTAATAACAGAGTG
Organism: Cephalopholis sonnerati; assembly: GCA_019142605.1. NCBI lineage: Eukaryota > Metazoa > Chordata > Actinopteri > Perciformes > Serranidae > Cephalopholis > Cephalopholis sonnerati. Next base: position 632,432 of record JAGQAX010000016.1, read on the forward strand.
ATCTGATAAGGGAGCTGCTGACATACAGCAGTCTGAAACATAATGCGTCATTGAGGCAGAAATTAACCAGAAGTTGATTCTGGATTTTAATGTATTATTTGGTTTGAACCAGGAGTATTGTTTAGTGTCAGGGTGTTTAAGGTGCCAGGGGTCTACTAAGTCATGATTGCCACAGAAATGAGATAAGACAGGGTTATGAGAGCTGTGTTGACTTTTAGAAGGGTATATGTCCAAATATTCATCATAAACCATATTGTAATCTCCCCCCACAATTAAATTTGCAAGTGGATAGGTAAGTTTAAGCTTTTCAATATTATCAGAAAGCTCTGTGGGTTGTTGAAGCCATAGATATTAACAAGGATACTATATTGATCATCAATATTCAAAACACAGATTAGACAGTGACCATTGTAACTGGATTTAGAGGCCACCAGTTTACCAGGAGAGTTACAGAACAGAATGGACCAACCCAGGTGATTTCGTGGTTTTGAGTGTGTTTCCTGTAACAAAATAAAGTTTGCTTTCTCGCCCTTACAGAATAAAAAAAATGATTTTCTCTTAGTGATATCTCTTAAGCCCCTAGCATTCAATGAATTACAAGAAAAATCAATCAATCAATCATTGTGAACCACAACTAGCAACAGCTAGTAAACAGTAAGAAGTCCAACTGAGTAAAGAGAAGTGGAAAATAAGAAAAAGCCCGCAAAGATAACTTTAGGCAATGTCCCTTCAATATCAAAACAATCCTTTGACTAAACCATCCAACCTTTCTATAGTTGGGAAGATTAAAACCCTGTTTAAAGCTTATTTATTCATAAGTTTTAACTACCAGTATACTGCAAGTGTTTTTATTAAGTGATTCTGTGTCCATCAATGTATCCAGCCCCTCCTCTGTAGTAAGCTCGTTTTCCAGCCGCCCATGCTTGTTGTATCTTTGGCCACAGCGCCACACGAGCCTGCCTGTCAGCCTTGCAGAGGTCTTCGATAAAGCTGATCCCAAGTTCTTTGCAGATGGAGGAATCCTTGGTCATCTTCCACAGCGCATCCCGGTGAATTCTCTGTGTGAACTGGACGATGACCTGCCTGGTCTTGTTTTTCTCTCGTCTGCCCAGCCGATGAGCCGAGTCCGCAATGTGGTTGATGTTGGGAGCCCATGTGGGGGAGATTTTTATCAGCAGGTTAGCCACCACTTCCCGTGTATTTTCACCTTCTTTCTCCTTTATCCCTCGGATTCTGAGATTCCACCGATGCTTGTATCGTTCAATCTCCAGGACTCTTTCCATTAGCTCAGCGTTGTCTTTTTTTATTGCCGACACCTCCCGCTCCGTGGTTTGTAGCTGAGTTTTGCAGTCTTTGATCTCTGCCAACCGCTTTAGCCATGCTGGCTAGCATAACTGAGTTCTGTTGTATTTGGGTGCAGAGACTATCCACTTTATCAGTGAGCTGTTTTATTGCTTCCAGGACGATCATCGTACCTTCGTCAGTAGTCGAGTCTCTCATTTTGGCAGACGGTTGGTTTTTTACCGGAGAAAATGGGTCTTTTCTTTTGAGGCTCTTGTTGATATTTCCATCTTAGCCGTGTAGTTGTGGTGAATAGTAGTTGTATTCCCGCGGGCTGGAGTGGTTGGTTTCATGGCTCAGTTCTTGTCAATATTGAACGTCGAAACAATATAAAACTTTAAAGGGTCATGAAGAGGTAGTTGGACGGTGAAGTTATTGGAAAATTGGGACAAGCAGACAGCGCTCAGAAGTTATGATGCACCCAGTCCGCCATCTTGCCGGAAGTCCAAGCCACAGGTATCTGGGTGTGCGCTCGCTTGCTTCCTCATGATTATTAAAGACGCTGCGCTCCAGGGTTCCCCACCCCTAAAAACAAAGCTCATGCACTGGTGACTTCTTTCATTGTTGGAGCCGTTTATTGAAACGGTGTCGTGAAGCTTCACGGGTGTGCAGTTGAATAACCTGAGAAGAAAAAAAAGCGGTTTTAAACTTTGTTAAGGAACATAACTGGCAAGTCTTCTCATTGATTTGGATCAGTCTTTTTTGCTGATGCCATTCATATAGTTTTTATGTCCCAGCGAGCTCTGGAAGTAGAGAACCAGACCTCCACCCATTCATTTTGAAAGGGTGAAGGTTGTTAAGTTCAAAAAGCTACCCTGGCGCGTATCAAAGATGGCGTCGGAGTGTTACGACTTGCCTTAGAAGGACTTTGGTGCAGGCTTCTGATGAGCCTAGCAGGAAGCGCAACATCACAATGGAGGAAACAACGTGCAAATGTAAGAGTTCCGTCTTTCTACTCTGTAAAATATTTTAGATCAAACACACACATTTGTTTTTCTCGCACTGACTTTACAGTCTCAAACAAACTCACAGAATGTTTGGTGCCAAAAGATGAAAACCTACATGTCCATATGCTTAAACAAACTATTTAAAACTGTATAAACATTTCCTCATCCTATTCTCAGAATTTTTAGAAAATATATAAGTATGTGTTCACAGGGACAGAACAAACGTAAGATTGCCTAGATTAATTAATGGAGTCCATCTGTGAATGTGTAAACTGTGTCTGGAAAATATGAACAAGTTAATTACTTTACACTGCACTGTAACTCTTATCTGACTTATTCAAGTTTATTTTTAATTTAACTCATTTTAATTCATATTTATTTTTTTTTAATAGCCTGTTGTTCTATTTTGCTTTCACATTGATTGATTCTGCTTTCTGTATTATTCTTGCTCTTCTTATCCTATGAAACATGACAGCTGCGGTAGCTGCGCAAGCAAAGGTCTGTCGGTATCCATGGTTACGTCTGCTTCCTACTTCCGGTGGAGTGGTGAGGACGTTGGTTTGGCTTCTCTTTTATACACTTCCCCTTAATCAGGAGTGCCCTCCGCAGCTGCGAGTGTAACTTGATTTGGAATGACACTCGGTAGTGAAGTGGTAGTGGGTATGGAGTGGTTTGGGATTGGACCATATTTCCTCGTTTCCTCTCTCGCGTCTCATCGTGAGGGCGGAGCTAAAACACGAGTAAGAGACGCAAGTGACGGAAACGTGGATGTGAGATTCTGTATTGGGAAGAACCCCCAGTATACACTGAGTAATGCGCGTTCCCTACACCGGAAGTTACAGTCAAGTCGTTAGTGTTCATGAGCTCGGCAGGACTGGACCGGCAAAGACGATACCAGGGGAGAAGAAGCGTCAGTGGACTGCAAAACAACGTACAATCCACGGAATGACACGTATTGAGGTTTGTTCTGCTATTAATTGTTTAACGCTAATCAATCTTACTCCCGTTTCGTCGAAGTAGCGGGGGAATCCTATTTACGTGTGTTGCTCACTAAATTAGCCGAGAAGCGTTAGCCATCGTTACAACAGCCGTGGTTAGCGGGCTAACTTATAGCATTTCGTTAGCTAATCACGATAAACAGGTGTCTGCATTCCATTAGTACGCCGAGGGTGTTAAGTTGTTATTCGTGTTAATCATCCGGACAAAGTATTGCACAAAATGGTTGTGTTGTTATCAAACAATCAGTTGTTCATTGACGTCGATAGCAGCGATGTAAGCTAACATGCTAAAGGTTAGCTTACTGTGTAGCTACGCCCATAGGCCTTAACATTGCTAAACGAATAACGTCATTTTTCTTTGGTGCATTGTTTAATTGTATTGTGTGTAAATAAACTAGGAATGTAATGAGAGTTCCCTATCGTTCAGAATACACGATCTTTATCGTGTAATACGAGTCAGCAACCAGGTCGAGGAAATTCAGGTTAAGTCTCAAATCTAAACTGACGTTAAACGTATTTTTCCGTTTGCGTGAGTGATAGTGCATTGTTTTTTATTTACATACGTTGCTGAATTGCTTTACCCTGTCTTTTTCCCCCTATCACAGTTACTTATTGTGAACATCCGCATAGCAAGAGCCTGACGTCCAAGTGTTGAGAAGCCTTGTCTATTTCGGAGGAAGGAGTGTGACTGGCCGCTCTGTTGGCTGGGGAGTCTGTTCTTTCAGTGACCCCGGTGCGTGTCTGTGACCGTAGTGTGTGAGCAGCTCTACCTCCCTATGTGTGTCACAATGGGGGACATCAGTGACTTGGACCGACAGATTGAGCAGCTCAGACGCTGCGAGCTCATTAAAGAAAATGAAGTCAAGGCACTGTGTGCCAAAGCCAGGTAATGGATCAGAGCATTGGTCATATGTGTGTGCATATATATATATGTGTGTGTGTGTATGTGTGTGTGTGTGTGTGTGTGTACACACACACACACACACATATATATATATATATATATATATATATACATACATACATATGTGTAAATATATAGATAGATAGATAGATAGATAGATATGTGTATATATATATAGATATAGTTAAGTATATATAGTTTACTGGATTCATTGACTTTTATAAACTATTGACATTAAACAAGAGCATTTGAATACCTTTTTTGATCTTATATAATGATTCCATGATGTCACATTCCAACCTGTTATTGCAAATGGATAAAATAAAGATGAAATTATTTGTGATTAAGCACAGAACATTTTTTATTTTTATTTTTTATTTATTTATTAAGATTAAGATTAATTAATTATTTTTTGTAATATATTGACAGCCCTTATATTTATGTGTGTGTGTGTGTGTGTGTGTGTGTGTGTCTGTGTACAAATACATGCAAAAATATGTATAAATATATACCTGTCAAATGGTGTATCAGCTAAAATGTATGTACTTTCAGAGAGATTCTGGTCGAAGAAAGCAATGTCCAGCGAGTAGACTCTCCTGTCACAGTAATTAACCCTTTCTTTTGGATGTTGTTTGCTCAGAATTTGACTCAAGGTAGTTAAATTATGGTAATAATGTTTCTTTGTTTTTTTGTTTTTCCTCATAGGTGTGTGGTGATATACATGGTCAGTTCTATGACTTAAAAGAGCTGTTTAGAGTAAGAACTGTTTCTTGTTACACACTGCGTACTACAGACTTAGTTGTCACATTTTGATGTTATTTCTGTATGTAAGTTTTTGATCACAGTGCTCACATCTGACATGCCAGCTTGAAGCAAGGTGTAGATAAATCTCCTAGATTGAGCTTGCAGGGACATGCTCTATTTGCATGCAGGGACATGCTCTATTTGTTAGATGGAATCTGTTTGCTAGGAGTGCTGTAATGTAATGTTGATGCATTTACATCAAGTTCACCCTACCTCAGTGTTAAACTAATTGTTTTATTCTTTCCACATAATAGGTTGGTGGTGATGTCCCAGAGACAAACTATCTCTTCATGGGTGATTTCGTGGACAGAGGCTTCTACAGTGTGGAGACTTTCCTTCTTCTGCTAGCTCTCAAGGTATACGGTTTGTTCTTTGAGACACGGAAGTGTTCAGAGAATAGGTCAGATCTCTCTACCTGCACTGTAGTTCTCACAGCTGTTTAATAGGAGGAGCTGCTCTGTGTTGTATCTTGTATGTAGTCTTTATTCTTGGGCATGTGTTTTCATCTCTTGTGGACATGCAGAAGGCGTATTATGTCCCCTTGGCCTCATCTTTTTGCTTCTGCTGTGCTTCCCAGGTGCGGTATCCAGACAGGATAACCCTGATTCGGGGAAACCATGAGTCCCGGCAAATCACCCAGGTCTATGGCTTTTATGATGAGTGCCTCCGCAAATATGGCTCAGTCACAGTGTGGAGGTACTGCACTGAGATATTTGACTATTTGTCCCTCTCTGCAATCATTGATGGCAAGGTGAGATACTTTGTGGGGTATTTCCTTCCACTTTAATAACAATTAAAGTCCATGCTATAAATTCCCAGAGACTTCAATGTTTTAACAGAAGTATTGCTACACTAACAGCTGGTTGAGTAACTTCTTCGTTTCTGAGAAACTTATGCACAGTCCATCAATTGGTTGATACATCTCTCTCTCTCTCTTTATTTCTTTCTTTCTTTCTTTTCAGATCTTTTGTGTGCATGGTGGCTTGTCTCCCTCTATCCAGACATTGGATCAGATCCGAACCATAGACAGAAAACAGGAAGTTCCACATGATGGGCCTATGTGTGACCTACTGTGGTCAGACCCTGAAGGTATACAGGCAACCTGTCAAGCCCTCACATGTTTATGAATGTCCAAGGAGACTGTTTGATGAAAGGAAAACTGAAAGCAATGGTGGAATTGTAGTTTTATATATACAGCAGTAATTATCAGAGGTTAACCCTGATGCCACATCAAAAGCAGATCCTCACTAGACTGATTTTCTCTTTCTCAGACACCACAGGTTGGGGTGTGAGTCCCAGAGGTGCTGGCTACTTGTTTGGGAGTGACGTGGTGGCCCAATTCAATGCTGCAAATGACATCCACATGATCTGTCGAGCGCATCAGTTGGTCATGGAGGGCTACAAGTGGCACTTCAACGAAACAGTGCTCACTGTGTGGTCAGCACCCAACTACTGCTACAGGTATGTAGATTAAGTCCCTATTTGAAGAGACATAATGTCAGCACCTCCTCAGACAAGTTAACAGATTATCCCAGTTGATAACACAGTTTTAAAGATGAATCACACTACAATACTACACAGAAAAATACAGTATTCTCATTCATTTGAATGGAGCCAGTCTGTTGGCACAGGAAGAATGCCGATGCAGAGTTGTCCAGCAAAAAAGTTGATATAAGCCCCTTTTCCACCAACATTCCCAGGAACTTTTATTACCAGGAATTTATTTACCAGGGTAAAAGAATTCCCGGTAATCTGTGTGGTTTGCAATTCCACTGCACCTCAAAGTTCCAGAAAATTTACTTGTTGGCTGGCACCATAACATTAGTGTTGGTAGAAAGAGGACGGGCTGTTTGTCTCAGCCAGCAGCTAAGTTTAAAAGTATTTTAAGATAAGAGTCAAACCAAATTAGTCCACATACAGACAGCTGTCATTTGAGCTTATTATTAACAATCTGCGTGTAACACATAAAGTTAGTGTCGGTGGATGAGAGACTGTGGATGGGGCATACTGAATATCGCTGTCAACATGTTTACATGTTCATGAGTAATTTTTGAGTTTGTTTCCACCGTGGCTGCCGCTCAGCTGTTCACCGCTTACCGTAGCATGTAGGTGTGTGTGTACATTCAGCGCCGGCACAGAGCGCAGAGAAAAGGCTGCAGGATTATACTGAAGTCCTACCCCCCTACTAGGTACTTTTTTTTTAGGGAAAGCTGTGGGTAGGGCAAAAGTTTTTTCCCTGGGTAATTTTGGTGGAAACGCTGCAAGGCTTTTCAAAATCCGGGGTAAATAAAAACAAGTTCCTGCAGTGGAAAAGGGGCTATAGCCTAAGCTTTTGCTGCAACACTATACAATGCTGGTAATAACAATGCTGCCCATACGCACACACACACACACACACACACACACACACACACACACACACACACAGTGAAAGAGCTGACTGTAAGCATTTCATGGCAAGGCTGACATTACCTAACAGCGACATAGGAGGCAGAGTTGAGCTGTCTAGACATTAGTGTGATTTTTGTCATGACTGCTATACAGCTCTGTGTTGGGTGTCAAATTCAAAACAGTTGTTTTGTTGATGAACCTTGTGAGTTAGGAGGAAAACTGCTAGGAGCTAGGCTAATCTAGGTGCCATATACACGACGTGTCTTAAACGGCCGAGAAAAGGCCAATTTACATAAAATCCTGACTGCAGAGTTGATTTTTCAAGTATTTGGTCTAAAATGTTGTCCATGGGACGGATGTAAAGCTTTGAGTAGCCCTGCACTTAAATGATGAACTTCTTCATATTTAAATATGATCATCTTTTGGCTGTGATTGTTCCTGTTGCTTGACATGTGGTGCATGCTGCCACGTTCCAAAAGTTGAACTCTGTTTGTCTTAGGGTGCAGTGTCTACATTGAAAACATTGGATTTGAGGGTGCAGAAAACACAGCATTTGAACAGCCCCTCATGCCATATAAAATATCATAGGCTTGTGCTAGTAATGTTAGCATGTTTTATTTGTGGGGAAAAAGTGTAGCAAAAGACAAGTGTTTTGTGTGTAATTCTTGTGAGTTAGGGTTTAAGCCCCAAAGGGACAGAACCCTATTGAGGTTGTGCCAATCTGTAATGATTATTTATGCAGAGGCTGCAACAAGTTGCTATAAATGAGACTTCAAAACGTCATCACTCCAACATGGGTTTATAGCCATGCTGCGAGGGCGATGTGAAGACATACGACTACGGTGTAGTTTGCTTATAACCATACATTAGCTTTTTACATCTTAAAGTGGTGTTCATCTGTTCAGATTATTTTGCTGGATGTGCAAGTATCATGAACATTTATTTGCCACCAAGCTTATTTTCTGGAATAATCTGAAATCCAATGGAAAAATCCCATTGCTGTTTCCAAAATTGTGCTTTTTGGCGTTACACACAACGCAGTCATGTGGTCGACTTGGGTCATAGTTCTAGGATAGCATTTGCACATCTCTAGTTATTGGGCCAAGGTTTTTGTTTCTACCCCTCTCCAGCTCACAGCAATTTAAGCAGCGACGTCTGACAATGAATTATAACTATTATAACCCAGCACACACTCAATAGGGTTCTGCCTCCTCAGGGTTCGAACCCTAACTATAACAATAACAACAGAATTACGGCCAATAGTAATAGTACTACATGATAGTACATATATGAGGTTTTTAATGTTGTGAGTCCCAGGTGGTTATTTCAGTGGGTCCCTGGGTCCCAGTTAGGGTTGGGCTCGTGTAAAAATGTTCTAACCTGATTGATATTAAGAGCTGGACCATACCAGTATAATGAATTTTAGGCATGTGACACAGCAGCCACTCCTGAGTGGAACATAATTGTGTCCTAACAAGCGTCCAACCATTATTAAGTTGCATCACGTGACGTTGGAGCTCTCTGTCCACACTGAGTTCATTAAATATATACCTCTGTCAAGTCATTGAAACAACTCCTGTGAATATCAGTTGTGCACTAGATATCAGGCTGGAGATGGGACCACTTAAAAGATGGATGAGTACTAGCTGTCTTCCTTATCTTGGTACTTTTTAAACAGAAAACACAGGTTTTGTATTGTGATATTTACCGGAAATGTCATACAAAATAGCCATCAGCAGTAAGCCAAGGCTTTTATTAGTGTTGGTCATTTACCAGAAACTCCCTCCTGCCAGTTGCCATTTTATGTTGGTTTTGATATTTGATATTTATTTCCAACATGTACAAAAAGACATGAATAAAAAAACAAGCAGAGAGACATATTTACAAATAATGAAAAATTATAATGTAGAAACAATTTGATTTACACATCAGGAAAGGAGGGGGAAGAAGTATTAACATATTAAATCACCACCCCTTCTTAAGTAATCAAGTGTAATAAATCAGACAGCTTACTTTTATAGATAAGCATAGGCTTATGCATAGGCTTACCTTAGACTTTTCTATTTTTACAATTTTTATTTTTTTAACTTTTTAACTTAACTGCAAAAATAACCCATGTAAATATTAATAGTAGTTACCATATATCTATTTTACAAAATATAAACCAGCAGTCACTGGGTGAGAGGCGGGGCACACCCTGGACAGGTTGCCAGACTATCACAGGGCTGACACATAGAGACGGATAACCATCCACGCTCACAATCACACCTACAGCCAATTTGGAGTCTAACCTGCGTGTCTTTGGACAAAATATGATTATTTATAATTCCTCCAGTTTATACATGCATACAGCAACATACTCATGAACAAATATTTACTTATTTACATATTATTACATTGTTATTTACAGGAAAAAAATTAAGTAGAGAAAGTAAACTGTAATCCACGTAAACATCTGGTGAATGTCAAACCCCTTCTTCAACACTTTACCTCCTAAATATCATGCTTTAACTCTTTGAAACCTGAGCAAATTGGCTTGATTTCTTTCAAAAACATGAAGAAGGCAATGAGCGACCAAAGAAGAAATTAACTCTAAAATTTGCAAGAATTGAGCAAAAAAAAAAAAGAGCAAATTAAAAACAAGAAAATTAGTTTGAAAAAAAGTTAAAACAAACAAACAAGGAAATGACCTGGAAAAAAGTGTTTTAAAAATATAATACAATCCAAAATGTTACCATATTGGTGCCGTTTTAGTTTTCTTTAGAGACTGACTCTGCCAGGTCTCTGGTCACCCAAAAAATGAGTGGGTGTGTGGTGTGTCCCTTGTCAATAGTGAGTTTAGTGTGTCCTTTAAGATTTAAATGCATCAGGGACACAGGACTCATAGCTGGCAACATCGCAAATGTTCTAACCAGTTCTGTCTCTCTGGACAATCAGATGTGGAAATGTGGCAGCCATCTTGGAGCTGGATGAGCATCTACAGCGGGAGTTTATCATATTTGAGGCAGCGCCGCAGGAGACCAGAGGCATCCCCTCCAAGAAGCCAGTAGCCGACTATTTCCTGTGAAGCCTTTTAGCAGGCAGCAATGATGTGTTGAAATCTCTGGTACAGTTACACACCAGATGCCCTCCATCCTGCTGCTGGACGGTCCTGTCAGTCTGAACTCAAAGCAGTTAGACAGAAAACCTGCCAAACCCTGCAAAGCTTCATACAGCTTCAGCTTGAAGAACTGGGTTTTTGCTGTACTGCCTAAGGCTGACAGAGCAGTCATTGCGAAGGATGTAGGGGCGAGGTGGATACTGGGCCCATGACTGTTGTCACTTCTTCTCATTTTCTCCCCTCAATCTCCTTCCTTTGCTCTCCTTCTCTTCCTGTAGATACCACACTTGACCTCTATCACTCTTGTAGTACTTCTCATTTAGTTTTAGAAGTATATGGAAGGAGGTAGATTTGTTCTTTTTTTCCCCAAAAATATGCAGATATAGAAAGTCTAACCATTTTATCATTTAAGGAATTCTTTCAATGCATATGTTGTCTGGTTTTTGATTTTTGTACAATTGTTGCTGCCAGGATTAAATGCAAGGTGACGTATTTCCTTGCCCTCCTTTTTGTTCTTATGTTTAACTGTCATCTGTCATGTGCATCACTATTTAACATGTGCTGCTGCTCAGCACCATCACAAATACCAGAAATGTAATGACTGGCCAACAGAAGTCACTATATTCACTGTTTTCTCTCTTAATTCATTTAAATCTACAAATCTCTGTAGGTATGTCAATTTTGATATTGTGAGAATAAAGTTTTTGTATCAATGCTGATTTCTTTTAAGGTGTGGTTTTAATGTCACATCCATACTAACTATGGCTAAGAATTAGAGGTGTTCACAGAATTCATGGGTCATTTCGATACAGCACAGTGGTGTCATGGGTTGATACATTTTCAATACAGCAAAGGTGGAAATGCCAGAGAAATTTTCTTGAATTTTATTTTTTAAATTGTATGTTATTTTAATTCATTTAAATAAGTCATTTAATTATTTAAACCAACTAGTATGATCTCTTTTGACCATGAACAATGATGGCACTGTACCTGAGTGACCCACCTTTTGGGGTGTCATCTTGGCAGCATACAAACAAAAATAGCTCTTCACGTGGGTGTAAATATAGATAGTGCAGGCAGTGTGGTTGAACTGGGGTTCCTGCTCGGAACAGGAACTATAAGTGCTTCGCCCTTCCTCTGGCCAAGAGAGAAGCCATCTACGTAAAACTGGATCCACCATTATAAAATAGAGGAGACAGTCTATGACACCACTTAAAATGATTAAAATCTGCTTAAAATGCAGTCCTGAGTTTTCTCCCCAGACAGTTTAATGCCCATTCACACCATGACCCCTCTAACCGTAACGACCCACATGATGGCCAGATGGGTCAATGACATATGTCACCTTAACGACGTTGAAGCTCAGAGCTCACGTGTGACCTCAATGTCTCTGAAAGGGGCCACACCCACACCGTCCCCACCAGTCAGAACTGAGTAAGCCTTTTGGATAAGATGTGAATCATCTTCGAGAAACTCAAGCAAGTCCAGTTGCTTACGGATTAGCATTTAGGATTACCATGACCTGTATGACTGCGAATCTTCACCAACATGTGGCCCCAAATAGCTCTATAATCACTATGCTGTTTAGATATGGAAAACGAAATTACATTTGTATTTTTATTCATTGTGCCCCAAAATAACTCACAAATGGCTGCCAAAGCACTTAAAAATATGCACCTCAGTGGTATACTACTTACTGTAGTCTTCTACTTCAGAGGAAAACATTATGCCACTACATTTGAAAGTTCAACCTCAAACAGACGTTAAGTTAATTTAAGTACATTGTGTCGTCATTGCCTCTTACTGTTCTCCCTCCCACTGCTGTATCCATCCCTGAACACATGCATTCAATTTTTTAAACACCTGTATGGTGTAAAAAGAAACACTTGTCATCATGTATCGCAAATGATATATATATATATATACATATATATGGTGTAAGGGTCACAGAATATTTTGAGAACTGACAAAACTGTTAAAATCATTTGTTTTAAAAAAAAATCTGACTAATATTAGGACTTAGTTCATTGACCATTGTTTGCACACAAAAAATGGTTTTCTAAGAGTGGTTAGAGTACAGTGTATAAGAGTAAATTGTATTAACTTTACTGTGTTGCACTTTGGAGCTGGTCCCTAACCACTTTCCTAGCCTCCATTATGGGTGCAACTTCCAGCATTGAACTGAAACCGGCAATTTCCAGTGGTAACAGTTTGTTCACGGTACTTTATTCTTCTTTGTAAGAGCAACTGGGAAATAAAACGTAAAACACAACCCCTGTTATAGCTCATTATCTGATCATACCTCTGCCATTTCTGACAGCCATCTCAAAGCATTGTTTTGTTTTTTCCTTTTCAACCAAGCACGCTAGCAATTAGCTTGCCTTGCACCGTTAAAATATTAACTTTAACATGGCCCAAGCTAGGTTAATGTAAACATCTGCTCCTTCTTAAGATGATTTCTGATTTCTGATGACGTAATAAGAGATAGGCTACTAACACATTTGGCAAACATTTAACATAAATAAGTATTAACTGTAGCTCCATGAAAAGTGAATAATTGTTTCCCAGCTAATCCTCTGCTCGTCTGTGTTAGCGATGCAGGTTACACATTTTTCTTTTAACTTTTAATTTATTTAATAGTGTTCTGAGCGAAACATGACGCTGACTTTAACAGCAGACTTCAGTTATAGCAATATAAAGTAGTAGTAAAAGAAATAACTTAGGCATTCATTTTTTTATATGATATAAAGGAAGTACGGTAAATCAGTAACACATTCTCAGCCCTAATGGCAAAATACATATTTCAAGGTATGTTGCTGAGGTTATTTTACAACGAGCAATTTTCTAATGTAGGTTGAGAATGAAGTAAGTCGGGGAAAGACAGGGATATCATGTACTGACGTTGAGTGATGGACCTGCTCTGATTTTAATACTTTTTTGCTATGTCTTGAGAAACTCTTGTGGTTTTCTTTCTCATACCAATGGTACCTTTGGCAACAGGAACAATCCCTTTTTGTTCTGGTTACATGTTCAACACACAGTTGCTGAAGACAAAAAACTAGATTAGACTGGTTGTTAGTAATTACAGACATGGACAGTGCAACAGCTACCAGAGCTCAGCAAAGACATTTTAAAAAAAAATGCAAGTTAACATTAGTTAAATATTTGTTAAAAAATCAGTATTTGCTAAACTGAAGGCAAATTACTTTTGAAAAGAACCAGCATTGGCAGTCAGCCACCAAGAGAAGCTACTTCCCGTATCTCACTGGAAGTTGCACCCATAAACATTTCTACAGAAGCACCCTCAGGAATAAGGTGAATAGCAGAGCAATGTTGTCTGTCCAGCTGGGTGGACAGCTCGTTTTGATGAAATGTAGTTTGTTGTCTCGGTTGGAAAGAAGCATCATGTGTGTTTTATCAATGTGTCGCTTATGAGTTACTGATCCAGAATATCTTTCCAACTTTAACAAAATGCTTTTGGTCAGACAGCTGCTGTCCCCTCTTCCACTATTTTTTCTACTTTCATTGGCACTAAATTTTTTTCGTGGTTCTGAGTACTGGATCATACCGGCCTCCTTTCTTTCCTAGTTGTAAGGTCATATTGCAAAGAAAACACCAAAGACCTACTCGTGGTCAGAAACACTGTGAAATATATGGGTCCCCAGCAATACACCCATCAAGTGCAAAGTAGATTGGATGAGATCGAGATCTGCAAAGGACACATAGAAGGTGTGACAGAGAGACAAACAGAGAAAGACAGACAGACGACAAAACCCCCTTTTTTCATTTTATTTCATTCATTTGAATGCCAGACTTTTTTTACTGTATTGTATTAATAGTTTTAGCATTAACAGTTAATAGTTTTACTACAGAAAAATGGTTTGGAATTGGCTGTTTCTTCTAACACTGCCATTACCAACATTACCACAACTGTACTACTACATTTACCTGACAGAAAAATGTGACAGGTTATGCTGCAGAATCAGATTTCACTCACTAAATAACAGTTAAAATATGATGCATTATTATTCATTAAACTATCCGGCATTATATTAGAACTGAAAGCTCCATCTTGAATAAACCTGAAGTAAACTCAGTGTAAGTGCATTGTGCTGATAATACCTCTCTTTCACTCTACACTTAAAGTAAATATTTGGATTTGGACTTTTAATTGTGGGATATTAAAGCAATGTGCCAACATTTCCATAACCACTGCGGTTATTAAGTAGAGAACTGATTTCATTATTGGAGCTGTTTTGCCAGCGGTAACGTTAGTGTTTGTTGCAAACTTATGCTGTTGCTGTAGGGTATCTGCTGCTGTTTACTGACTCCAGGGAAGTCACCATCACTAAATTAACTCCGTGTCTCCAGGAAGGTCATGAAAAGTTGGATTGTAACGTTCATATGTCTAACATCCAGCAGCAAAAGTGACTGTAGTCTATCCACTTGTTTTCGTTGACTCTAGGGAAGCCATGAAGTGTTTGATAGTGAAAATAAATACATCAAAAAAAGAAACTCTCAGTTGTAATGTTAGTAGTAGCGTCGATATATCCAGCATCCAAAAGTGGAAGTTGACTGAAGTCCACCAGTGAATAGCGAAAAGCGGATCATGAGCATGGTGGGATAGCTCAGGGCCTCTGCCCTTTTCTATCCATTGCTGGTGGTCTCGGTTAATGGCAGAGGCAGAATGAGCTAAAGGACTATAGAGGTTGGAGGACACATGAGGACCAAGGCATGACACAACAGGCAGAAAGAAGGAAAAGAAGAGAAATAAAGGAAGAGAAAGAGAGAGATATGGCTTGTGTGTGTGGTGTGTGTTATTTATATTGATGTGTATGTGTGCATGTAGGTGATGTTGGGCAGCAGTGGTGGAGTAATATTCTATGTGTGTGGGGTTGATTACTTAGTTATGGTGGGGTGGGGAAATTTGGCCAGCTGTTAAATAAATGACAGGGGGTGGCAGGTGTTACGTCTGTTTCCTGTATGGTTTTCTGGAGGGCAGGATTGTTGGGTGTAGTCTTTAAATATCTCTATGCTATTGTTTGTGTCTTTGTCTCATAGTCTTGATGCCAGTTGTGGTGTGTATGTAGCGGTTGCTGATGAAGAATGGGAGTCTGTGTGCCAGTTTCAGTGCTTTGTTTTGGATTGTTTGCAAACGTTGGAGTCGGTTGTTGAGGAAAGTGACCCAGGCAGGGACAGAGTATTTGAAGAGCAGTCAGATGTATGACAAGTAGACTTTGAGATGGTTTAGTCTATTGTTTGCTCTTTGCTAACATTCATGTCCTGTTACTGCATCTCCCTAACTCGGCTTGTTCTCCGGAGCCTTTGTGCTCCACCGTCTCGCAGGTTAACTTGTACCACAGCTGTGCCTGGATGGTGTGTCGTGGTTGTGCTGCTGCCGTGGTCCTGCCTGATACCTCCCACTGCAGCTGTTACTATTAGTCATACTTGTACTATTATACACATATCATTATTGTCACATACTCATACATAATCATATTATTAATATAATATCTGTCTCTCTTTATGTCTCATTGTGTCATATGGATTACTGTTAATTTAATTATGTTGCTCGTCTGTCCATCCTGGAAGAGGAATCCCTCCTCAGTTGCTCTTCCTGAGGTTTCTACCACTTTTTTTTTCCTTATCCGCTGTGAGGGTCCTAAGGATAGAGGGATGTTGTATGCTAAGCCCTTTGAGGCAAATTGTGATTTGTGATATTGGGGTTTATAAATAAAAATGATTGAGTGATTGATTGATTGATTGTTCTAGGTTATCGATGTGTGTTGTCGAGGTCATGTTACCCCAAGGAATGTTGCTTTGTTACTGATGTTTATTTTCTGGTTGTAGAGTGTTAGGTTGATGCTCACATTTTTTTTTTTTTTCAAATGATGCTGTTGGCATTAGTGAGGAGCTGACGACTCTACAGGGAGTGTAGTCTGATGTGCTTCATGGAGACGTGGCTGAATGACAACGTGCCTGACAGCTGTGTGAACCTACCCAGCTTCTCTCCTGTGCGAGCGGACAGGGACATGAAGGTGAGCAGCAAAAACAGAGGTGGGGGATTGATCCTGCTTGTGAACAATAAATGGTGTCATCCTGGACATATCACGGTAAAGGACAAGATCTGCAGTCAGGATATTGAACTGTTGGCAGTCAGTCTTAGACTGTATTATGTGCCTTGAGAGTTTTCACACATTGTCGCCATTATTGTTTACATTCCGCCACGGGCAGCAACAGCAGTGGCGTGTGATGTCATCCATGAAACTGTTCAGACCCAGCATCCTAGGGTATTCATTGCAATAATGGGGGATTTTAACAACACTACTTTCTCCTCCCATCTCTCTGGGTTTGTTCGGTATGCGGACTGTCCCACTGAGGAGAATAAGACACTGGATTAATTTTATGGAAATGCCAAGGACGCCTACAGTGCCTATGCCCTACCACCTCTTGTCAGATCATATCAGTCTTTCTCCAGCCCACATATAAACCCTTTGTGTTAAAGTTGCCTGTTACCACCCGCTCAGTCAGGAAGTGGTCCCTGGAGACCAGTGAGTCTCTCAAGGACTACCCCTGCATCCATTCCCCCTTCCACAGTGTCACCTACTGCTGCTGCACCTGCTCCACTTTCACCTGGAAGTAGCCCTTCCCCTATTAGACCCTGGAGCACCTGGTCCTCTGTTTCATCAAGTCAGAGGTCACTGATGCTGTGGACCCCCTCCAGTTTGCTTTTCAGAAGCACATGGGAGTGGAAGACGCAGTTCTTTAATACATTTAATATGTCCTGAATCCAGTCACACACACACTAACACACGTCATATTGGCCACAACTGGACTGGACTGTGTAATGGACAATTTTATTTTAATTTAATCTCTATTTGTGCACTTATTTTAATGTATTTTATTTTGTTTTTTTGACTTTTATGAGCTGCTGGACAGCTGAATTTCCCTTTGTGATGAATAAAGTTCTGTCTATTCTATTCTATTGTTGACTGCAAATGTGTTTTTTTTTGGTGAAGAGAACGCATTGTGTCTTGGCAGGGTTGAGTTTGATTCTCCATGTTTGACCAGTTTTCTATTTCAGTGTAGCATTTGTGAAGTTTCTTGCCTGCTAGTTTTGGGCATTTGGAGCTGGACCAGTGACAGAGTTTGTCTGCAAACTGTGAACCTTTGCTGTGGTGGCTGGGGAGTAATATACAGTATGTCAGAGATGTATAACAGAAAAAGGAGTGGACTCCTGCTTGGGGGGCGAAAGGTGTTGGTGGTGGTTACTTTGACTTTGATTTGTCGCTTATTGAGAAAGCTTGAGATGATAGATTGGGTAGGTTTTTTGAAAGTTTGAGGTTTCAGTGAAGTGGTCTGTATCTGAGTCCGTTGTGCCATACTTTGTCGAATGCTTATTCAATATCATAGAAGATAGCAAGGGTCATTTCTTCTTTGGTGAAGTTTCTGTAGATGTTGTCTGATAGTCAAAATACCGTAAAACTTAAAGTAAAAGCCTAGTCCAAATTAAACACCCAGTCCCTATTACTGGCCCACTGTAGCTACACATTTTGACATTTTTGAATTCCCAGGAGGCCCATTGGGGCAGCTGTGGCTCAGAGGTAGAGCGGGTTGTCCACAAATCAGAAGATCAGCAGTTCAATCCAGCCTGCATGTCGAAGTATCCTTGAGCAAGATACTGAACCCCAAATTGCTCCCAATGATGCTTCCATCAGTGTGTGAGTGTGTTAAAAACTGAGTAGCAGGTGATACCTTGTATGGCAGCCTCTGCAACCAGTGTATGAATGAGTGTGTAAATGGGTTAATGTGACTAGTGTAAAAAGCGCATTGAGTGGTTGGATGACTAGAAAGGTGCTATATAAATGCGGGTCCATTTACCATTTACTGTTTGGTTGGTTAGGCATGGGTGAGCATTAACAGTTTTCCAATGTGACTGAGGAGGCGTATGGGGCAGTATCTTGTGGCATTGTGGAGGTCTTTTCCTGGTTTATATATCATATTTAAGACTGCAGTCTTCCACAGAGATGGGAATTTACTGGTTACGACAAGGTGGAGAAGAGTTGTCCAAGGTGCTGGAGGTAAGTGACAGGTACTTGTTCTGGTATGGTGTATGGTGTCGACGTTTTCTTCGCTTGGTGCATTGGTTGTATTTCTTGGGTGGTATCTATTTTGTGATGGTGCTCTATACCATCATGGCTGGCTGTGGATATCTGTTTTCTTTCTTGCTGTGTAATTTCTTTGTCAACCAGGGTTTTCCACGTTCTGTCAAAATATGAGTCATCTGGACATGAATGAATCTTTTCAAGATGATCACAGAAGAGTATAGCTTTGTCTTTACTGCCAGTGATGATTGTGCCCAGGGATTTGAGTGGTGGTGTGTTGTTGTTTCGTTTAGGCTCTTTTTTCCCAGACAGTCAAGGGATTTGTATCGTGGATGAGGTTTCTGTAGAATGTTTTCCAGGTTTTCTGTTCGTGAAGGGAAAGTTGTATTTTTAGGGTACTTGTGTTTTGGCGTTGGGTCATCTAAACCTGAAGAACCCTCCTCACAGTTTCCTTTTATGATGTATGTGCTGGAGGGGGTGAGGGGTTAATGTCTGTGTCAGTGCTTTGTCAGATAGATTTTAAGTATTGTTTCCTCTCTGGCTTAGATGAGAAGTTGGTTGTTTCTTGTTGGTCCAGACCATTGGGCATGGTAATGAGCATGGTGTGCTTTAGTTTTTTTTTTTAAAACTGTTCTGTATGCTTCCCATTTTGCTGTTCTGTAGTTATATTTCTTCCTCTGTGTTACTTGTAGATGAAAAGAGAATGTGGTAACAACAGGTAGATGGTCACTGGGAAGATGGTTAGTGGTAGTGAAGTAATTAAGTTTTGTAGCCAGGTCAAGAGAGCAGATAATCAAATCCAGAGTGTCTTTATTGCCTGTTGATGAGGTCAACTTAAGTCTACTTGCCACTGCAGCCTGTAATAAAGCCACCCTGTGGAGGTAAGTGAAACAGTGCAGCAGCCGCCTGCAAAGGCCCAGCAGTGGATGTAGGTGACAACTTGCTAGACTCTGCAGAGCCCTGCAGCTGCAAAGAGCCGCAGAGCGCTGTTGCTTATTCAAATTTTATTAATATAAACATGTCGCATGCACAAATTACACCAGTTTGACACTGTACGTCCTTGGGTCCCCAGCAGTACACTCACCAAGTGTGAGGTATTTTGATTAAAAGATTCGCGGGATATATGTAAGATTAACACACAGACACAAACAGACTTACACACAAACAGAGATTCCTTGCTTCATAGTTGGATAACATGTAGTATTATAGTTGTAAACCAATACAAACCAAAGAAACAATTCTGTTTCTGAAATGCCAGTGAAATTTCCTTTTTTCAATTATATTATTAAATATATGAAAACTAACATTATTTAGGCCTTTGTTTTATGGAGTTAGATTAGTCTCAATATTAATAAATGCACACAGAAGGATTCACAAATGCATGTTAAGATTTATATATAAATGACTCTCTCCACACAAATATTTTCAATGCACACACATATATTTGGCATTTTATATAAATGTAAAAAAAATCCACAAATAACCAAAAAAGTTTCACAAATGTATTTCTGATGCACACACAAATATTTATTGTTTTAAATATATGCAGTTTTCATCAAAACATATGTGGATGTTGATACATTCATATACAGATGCTTTTATTTTGTGAACCTCTGCGCATTCGTGTGTGAATCTTTTTGAGACTCCCCTGACGTGACCCGATCCACAAATGCATTTTTTCTACCAAGGGGATATAGGTAGCCAATCAGATGTCTCCTTCCTCTTCAGCCAATCACATGAGCGTCTCGCTACCACCCCCACGTGGGGTGTGTTTTAACGTCGTAGTGTCAGAGGGTGGCAGTAATGCACAACTACATTGTTTGCTGACCGCCAAATTAATAAGGACGAGAAGAAGAAGAAGCAGCAGCAGACAGCGGTCAATGCAGAGCCCCGGGTCAATGGTCCGTTATCCGGTAATTACCGGACTTTGACCGGTAAAATCTGCCGAAGTCCGACATTTTTTAACACCGCCGGTCCAAATGTCCGGTGAAAATATTCCCTCCAAGCACAATTTGAATTAAACATGTCAAAGGATTTTTTCATTTTGTTTATCTAGAGTTTTTATTGCATATATATTTCAATAGCGAACTGACTTTTTTATTTCAAGTTGGCAGCACGCCGCGTTATTAACACTAGGACCGCCAACATTCTAGCAGCGGTCAGCCAGACCGTCATACACAATTCGATTGTTTTTGCTCAGAAGCACATCAAGAAGTTGTTGTTTTTTTTTAGATAAACGTACCAGCAATTAAATTTAATGAACAAAATGTCACAGTCAAGAGGATCAGCAAACCTTTCAACGCCTCATGTCAATATACAAGTCAGCTTTTTAAAATGTATTTAATTTTTTTACCGTGCGCATTTTTTTCGCTGCTTCACGTCTCCATTCATAATGACAATTAGCACTCTTAGTACACTCTTAAATAACAAATAGTATATAACTTTTAGTCTGCTATATTGTTGACTATATAGTGAATTTTTATAAAATATTGCAGAAGAAAAGACATAAAAACCGAAATAATGAGAGGATTTTTAAAATTATTTTGATGCTGCTGCTCCCCTCCTCTCTGCAACTCGGGAAATTCGTTTCACTGAGAAACACACACACACACACACACACGGACATATACGAATGGGTGAATGGATGACGGATGTACAGCTTGAGGTTATTGCTACAATACAGATTAATACACAAAGCAAAAACACTTAAACCAGACAGGCTAGCTATGGGCACGAACAAATGCAAAAATAACTGCAGAAAATAACATGAAAAGAGGACCCAACAAACAAATGAACAAGGGCACGATCGACACGTCGGAAAGCCGATCACGTTGTCCGGTGCCAATTTTTTCTAGGGGAAACCCTGGTCAAGAGCTGACCCGGGGCTCTGCATTGATCGCTGTCTGCTGCTGCTTCTTCTTCTTCTCGTCCTTATTAATTTGGCGGTCAGCAAACAATGTAGTTGTGCATTACTGCCACCCTCTGACACTACGACGTTAAAACATACCCCATGTGGGGGTGGTAGCGAGACGCTCATGTGATTGGCTGAAGAGGAAGGAGACATCTGATTGGCTACCTATATCCCCTTGGTAGAAAAAATGCATTTGTGGATCGGGTCACGTCAGGGGAGTCTCAAAAAGATTCACACACGAATGCGCTGAGGTTCACAAAATAAAAGCATCTGTATATGAATGTATCAACATCCACATATGTTTTGATGAAAATTGCATATATTTAAAACAATAAATATTTGTGTGTGCATCAGAAATACATTTGTGAAACTTTTTTGGTTATTTGTGGATTTTTTTTACATTTATATAAAATGCCAAATATATGTGTGTGCATTGAAAATATTTGTGTGGAGAGAGTCATTTATATATAAATCTTAACATGCATTTGTGAATCCTTCTGTGTGCATTTATTAATATTGAGACTAATCTAACTCCATATTGTTTTGGGGTTAAATCAGCTCGTTTAAATCTGGGTAAAGCAAAATCAGTGATATCTTTCTAAACACACCATACATGTCAGAAAGAACTTGTTGAAAATGTGAAAAGACCGGGAACTGTGTGGTAATTAATTGTGAAGTTAGACCATTATGGCCCAGAAAGCATTTTCCCATAGCCCACCATTGTAAAAGACACGTCTGTAAAATTGTTGACGAGACACAATGAACTGCAAATAAGGTCAATAATTAATCTTTTCATTCAGAATTTTAGAGCCATGGTAATTTTTTAGTTGTAAAACTTTCATCAAACCGTGAAAAGCTATTAAAAAATCTGTGATGTCACTATAATGTAAAATCTGTGAGTCAAGCAAGAACTCACAGGTGGTGCCAGGAGAAGAAACAGTACTGCATATTTTTTAGTGGGCTGCATACTGCGTTAATAAACCATGAAGTTAGAAAATGTTTTTGGTGTTTATGCTACATGAGCGACTCCATCAGAATGAAGAGGTTCCATCTTGGCCTCTGGTATCTAGTTAATATGAAACAGAAAAGGATACCAAGGATACCAAGCTTGTATAGACGTGAAAGGCACCTGCAAAGCAGCGATAAGTTATAACCTTAGAATGAGAATGGGCTGGATATTCCTCATTTTTCACAGCTATTATCTACAGTAGCTCTGTATCAAAGCCTTAATTTCCCATTTTTTGGATATGTCGGAAAGCTAGTTTAGGCAGATATTTCACAGATTTACTCAACTGGAAACAATCAAAAATTACGATGCAGTTGAGAGCAAAATGGTAAGAATGCGCATAGTTAGGGACCGTAGTAAAAGATCCATTTCAGTATTCAATAACTTTTTGTTTTTCAACATAGAACTATCTAGTCCATCAGTAAAAATCTATATAAATATACACAAAGAATCTTACTAGTTTGCTACAGAAACACTCCTCAGCACTGCATTAACCCAAATGAATATCGTGATGGTAGACTGAGGCAAAAGAAATATTTATCCAACACAAACCCAGCTGACCTTAAAGAAACACAATGTTTCAAATCTTCAAAACAAACCATTCAAGGCAAACGATAAACCAAACCATAATGAATAACAAATCAATTTTAAAGAAAAGGAAATACGTCATTACAATATTGTTAGCTGTCGCCAACAGCTATTTTGGAGCAAAGTCACTGACCTTTTCAAGGTTTTCTGATCAACGTTCACCAATGACACAAAGGTAAACTATATATGTCAGTATTTCCATATAACTGTAACTTATAAAGTTAGGTCATGTAGCAGTAAACAACATTTACTTACCTTATGAGTTTGCCAACGTTAGGTTGTTAAGCTAATGTCATTAGCAAAATAGCAATAACGTTAGTTCTGAAAGTAGATCAGTTCAGTTACAGACAGGCAACGTGTAATGTTCTGCCTGCAATTTTTTTGTTTGTGGTACATCCTTAATTTAAAAATCTGTCGGAATTTCCGATTTACGCCTGACACAGAGTAGTTGCAAGTTCAATGTGCTCCATATATTTGGCATATCAATTTTAGTACGATGCGACATTTTAATATTTTGGTGGCGTAGCTTTGTAGCTTACACTATTTAAACGCATTTGGGCGTGTCATAGTGAGTAGGACACAGAAGAAGTCAACTAAAGTCGCTGTGCAAAGTTTAACTAGCCCTGCACTTAAGCAGACACTTATGGCTAATACTAGCTCTACCCTCAGCCACCCCTACCCATATCCTCCATCACCTACAGAGCAAGCCAAGGAGAGCACTCTTATTCAGCTATTCAAGGCGAGATGGCCACCTCTCGTCAACTACTGACATAATCAAACAAGAGATGGCTACATGGCTGTGTGGCTCAATACCAGACTCTGCTGCAGCTGGCAGGCTTCCAACTCTTCAGAGCAGATTGCGACACGGAACTTTCTGGCAAAATCAAAGGTGGAGGAATCTGTTTTTATACTAACAGTGGCTGGTGTAATGATGTGACAGTGATCCAGCAGCACTGCTTTCCTGATCTGGAATCTTTTTTCATCAAGTGCAAACCTTTTTACTCCCCCCGTGAGTTTGCTTCATTCATTCTGGTCGGTGTTTACATCCCACTGCAGGCCAACGTGCAGGAGGCACAGCGCACGCTCGCCGCGCAGATACTGTGTGTGGAGCGGACTTACCCAGACTCCTTAGTTATTGTCCTTGGCAACTTTAACAAAGGTAACCTCACCCATGAACTCCCCAAATACAAACAGTTTATAAAATGTCCGACCAGAGAGAAGAATATCCTGGATCACTGTTACACTGTCAACAACGCCTATCATGCTGTCCCCCGCGCTGCACTAGGCCACTCTGACCACGCCACAGGCAGAAGTTAAAACTCTGTGAACCTGTTGTGAGGTCATCAAAGAAGTGGAGCAGTGATGCTGTGGAGGATCTTCAGGCATGTTTGAAAACTACTGACTGGGATGATTTCAGGACTGCCACCAATAGTCTGGATGAGTACACAAAAACTGTGATATCATACATCAGCTTCTGTGAGGACAGCTGTATACCTTCACGCACCACGGTGAGGTATAACAATGACAAACCCTGGTGTAGTCCTAAACTCAGACAGTTGAAGCGGCTGAAGGAAGAGGCATTTAGGAGAGGGGACAAGGAGAGGTTTAAAGAGTCAAAGTACAGGTTTAGCAAGGCAGTGAGGGAAGCTAAACGGCTGTATGTTGAGAAACACCAGTTCTCAGCCAATGACTCTACTTCTGTCTGGAAGGGGCTCAGACAGATTACAAACTACAAACCTAAACCCCCCCATTCTGTCAATGACCTGCGCCTAGCCAACAATCTGAACGAGTTTTAAGTGTCGATTTGAAAGACAATGGGACAGTTCAGACACCATCCCCTGCGACCACCAGCTCTAACCCACCAGCATCACCTCCCTCACCTCAGCGGGGGGCTGCTGCCCCCCTCAACTGCCCGCACCTATGGCCCCCTCTTCCCCCCCACTACTTTCACTATCCAGGAGAGGGATGTCAACACGCTCTTTAAGAGGCTGAACCCCCGCAAAGCAGCCAGACCAGACTCTGTCTCTCCGTCCACCCTGATGCACTGCACTGACCTGCTGTCTCCAGTGTTCACCCACACCTTCAACACCTCACTGGAGACATGCCATGCCAAGTCGTGAAGCAGGCTGCTGCTTCAAGACCTCTACCATCATCCCCGTCCCCAAAAAGCAAAGGACCACAGGACTTAATGACTACAGACCCATCACCTGACCTCTGTGGTAATGAAGTCCTTTGAGCATCTTGTGCTGTCACACCTCAAGACCATCACCGAACCTCTGCTGGACTCCCTGCAGTTCGCCGACAGAGCCAACAGGTCTGTAGACTACGCTGTCAACATGGCCTTCCACTTCACCCTCCAGCATCTGGACTCCCCAGGAACCTACGCCAGGATCCTGTTTGTGGACTTCAGCACTGCCTTCAATACAAACATCCTAGCTCTGCCACAGGACAAGCTCTCCCAGCTGTGTGTGCCTGACTGTACCTGCAGGTGGATCACTGACTTCCTGTCTGACAGGAGGCAGCACGTGAAGCTGGGGAGACATGTTTCTGACACCCAGACTATCAACATTGGATCTCCCCAAGGCTGTGTACTTTCTCCTCTGCTCTTCTCCCTGTACACCAACAGCTGCACCTCCAGTCATCAGACCGTCAAGCTCCTGAAGTTTGCGGACGATACCACCCTCACTGGACTCATCTCTGACGGGGATGAGTCCACTTACAGGTGGGAGATTGACCAGCTGGTGACCTGGTGCAGGCTGAACAACCTGGAGCTCAGCGCTCTTAAGACAGTGGAAATGGTTGTAGACTTCAGGAAGAACCCAGCCCCGCCCACCCCCATCACCCCGTATGACTCCCCAGTCGACACTGTGGAGTCATTCCGCTTCCTGGGGACCACCATCACCCAGGACCTCAAGTGGGAGCTGAACATCAGCTCCCTTATAAAGAAGCACATCAGAGGATGTACTTCCTGCGGCAGCTGAAGAAGTTCAGCCTGCCGAAGACAATGATGGTGCACTTCTACACTGCCATCATTGAGTCCATCCTTACCTCCTCCATCACCATCTGGTACGCTGCTGCCACTGCCAAGGACCAAAGCAGACTGGAGCGTATCATTTGCTCCGCCGAGAAGGTGATTGGCTGTAATCTTTCCTCCCTCCAGGACCTGTATGCCTTGAGGACTCTGAGGCGTGCAGGAAAGATTTTGGCTGATCCCTCCCACTCTGGACACAAACTCTATGAGACTCTCCCCTCTGGCAGGAGGCTGCTGTCCATCAGGACCAAAACCTCACGCCACAAAAACAGTTTCTTTCCGTCTGCAGCTGGCCTCATCAACAAGACCAGAGACCCCCACCTACTCTGCTCCTCACCCCCTGTAACCAACACACAGTCATCAACTTGGTCATTCACATGTCATACGCTGCATTCTGTTGATTTGCACATCTGTACTTTGCACAATTGTTATTTGCACACAACCCTATTCATGTGTACAGTGTACATATTTTTTATATTACTATTATTATTGTTATTTGCTTTCAGATTGTATATTTAATTGTTTATAGTACTCCTTTTTTATACTTATGCTTCTAATTACTCTATATTTTCGTATATTTTATATTCTTTGTTATGCACCAATACAGCAAGCCAAATTCCTTGTATGTGAAAACCTACTTGGCAATAAAACAGAATTTGATTCTCTGATTCTGATTCTTTAAATACTTTTATTTTCTCTTATTTCTTCCTTTGAGCATTAATGGACCTTTAATGAAAAATGCATAGATATAGGCATTTTGCAATATTATTAATTTAAAAAAAGAAAGAAAGAAAAGGACAAATCTGTCATTGTATATATTGGGATGGATACATATGTGTGTGTGTGTGTGTGTGTGTGTGTGCAACACCAGCAAGAGGCATACAGTACATATAATCAGCAAGACTCTTTGGCCTCAATTTAGGCTAAGCTATGATGCCAGTATTGTTTACATTTTGTTATGAAGCCTATTAAGGTCCTGATCTGTCCTTGTTCCTCAGGAGATCGCTATTTTATATAACTGTTGTTGTTGTTGCTGGGGTCCCTCATAGCGCTATGAGCAGACCTTTACGTTACATTTTGAGATTTTATCTTATTTCATGTATTTATTTATCATTTTCCTCTTAAGTTGTGTCTATTGATACCTAATATACACAAGTAGGAGCAATTGTTTCTTTTTTTAATGGTGTTTTTCCCAGCTGATGGCAGTGCAATGGAAAAGTGCCAAGTGTGTTCAAGGCTTCTTACCTCTTGTTTGGGGAGTGGTAATTTGGGGTGGTGGGGTTGGGTGGGGATTGTGTTTCATGTTTGTAGACATCTTTACATATTTTGTGTCTTTGTGTGTGTGTGTGTGTGTGTGTGTGTGTGTGCGCCGATGTCAGCCATATTTTTTGGATGTTATGACTACAGTTAATCCTATGGTAACCTGTAATGATCATGGCTGATGCTTTGCTAACTAAAGTAATGGTGACACTATTAGAGTAAGATGTATTAATTGGAACACCAAGGGTGTTAATCATACCATCAAACATAATGGAAATTTATCCCATTTGAGAGGTCTGGATGTTAACATCACTTTCCTTCAAGAAACCCATTTCAGGACTTCTGACCATAGCAAATTACGCAGAGATTGGGTTGGACAATTATATCATTCTAATTATCAAGACAAGTCAAGAGGAGCTACTATTCTGATTAATAAGAATACTCCTGTTATTTTGCAAAATATTACTGCAGACCATCGAGGGAGGTTTAATGAGAGGAAATTAATGGTGAGTTTAGATTTTAAGATTTTATTCCACCCTTTATACTTCTGAGGTGATCCACGAACCTTTTAAACTTGACTCATTTTTTCAGAGCATAAACTTACCTCGAGTAAGTGAACCATTCATGGAGCAATTGGAAAAACCTCTGTCTATAGAAGAAACCAGAGTAGCCCTTTACAATATGCAAAATGCAAAAGCCCCAGGACCTGATGGATTCACAGTTGAGTTTTTAAGAGGTTTGGGGACAAGGTCTCGCCAATTTTGCTCTCTGTTTTTACTTAATCCTTTGTCTAAGGCTGCCTTCCAATAACCTTTTGTCAGGCCTCTATTTCTGTCCATCTGAAAAAGGATAAGGACCCCCTTAGCTGTGGGTCATTTCATCCTATATCGCTGCTTAATGTTGATTGTAAACTGCTGGCTAAAACCTTGGCCCATTGCTTGAACCCTGTCCTTCCTTTTATAATTTCTCTAGACCAAACTTAGAAAATCGCCTCTCTTTCTTTGATATTCGCTGCCTTTTAAATATTATGTATTCCACAAAAGTCAAGGAGCCTCTCATTGCGAAAGGGGGAGAGAAATGACAGAGTCACCTTCACCATCAGCAGGGAAGACATCCCCCGCATCGGGGATCAGCCCATCCAAAGCCTGTGAAGACTTTAAACATCTGGTCTCTCAGACAAAGATATGGGGAAAATCATCCTTCAGCAGCTGTCAGAAGGCCTGTCCAAGATCGACGCAAGCCAGCTACCTGGAAAGTACAAGGTGTGGTGTTAGGAAGCAAAAGCCAACTCCTTCATCCGCAAATGGCTTGGCCTGCCATGGTGCCTCTCAGCTGCTGGCCTGTATGGATGGAACTCACTTCAGTTACCCCTGAAATCCATTACCTTGGGCTACAGGCAGGAGAAGGCAAGACTGGTGATGGAGTTAAAGGACTCCTCCAACAGAGCAGTGGCTGATGCAAACGGCAGAGTTGAGACTGGAAGGAAGTGGAAGGCCAAGGAAGAGGTCCAGAAGGTGATGGGAAGTCTGCAACATCAGGAAGTCGTGGGCATGGTCCAGACAGGGTGAGCAGGCCTCGGATGGAGCAACCCACCCACCCACCCTGGTCCAAGGCAAGCAGGAAGGAAAGAAAGGACCTTGTTGTTGCAGAGGTCACCAGGATTGAGCAGGGAGAGCTCAGAGTGAGGTCTGTGGCACAGGGGCAGCAGGGGCAGTGGACAACTTGGGAAGGTGTCGCGAGCCGAGCAATCAGCTGGGCAGAGTTCTGGAAACTGCCACAGGCCCGGCTCAGTTTCCTTATTAGGGCAACATACGACACCCTCCCGAGCCCTCAAAACCTCCAGAAATGGCTTGGAACAGAGCAAGCCTGTGACCTCTGCGGGAACAACAATGCCTCATTCCAGCATCTGCTGTCGGGCTGCAAAACAGCACTGACACAGAGTCGGCTCAGATGGTGGCACGACCAAGTGCTCAGGAAGCTGGCAGAGGTGCTGGAGAAAAGCCAGCAGGAGGCAAACAAGCAGAGTCCATTAGAAAGCCGGTGCAGGATCCACTTCCTCAGGCAGGGGGAACCTGCAATGCATACCAGCAAGAGACCACCCGCCAAACTTTTAACACCGGGGAAGGAAGACGGAAGTAGACCTGGGTAGGCAGCTCCATTTCCCACAGGAGATATGCAGCACCACCTTAAGACCAGACGTGGTGCTGTGGGCTGCAGCTGTGAAGTCAGCAATACTGATCGAGCTGACAGTGCCATGGGAGGAGGGACTGGAAGCTGCCTATGAAAGAAAGAAGGCGAAGTATGTAGACCTGGTCGCGGAGTGCAGAGAAAGTGGATGTGTGAGGCTGTATCCGGTGGAGGTGGGAGCCAGAGGCTTTGTGGGCAGATCAACATCACGCTTGCTCAAGGACCTGGGGAACATAAGTTATCATCATATGCTGATGATTTATTGTTATATATAACTGATACCTGGATTATGACTATATTAGATCAAAAAGAAAAAAAAAACATTTTTTCTTCAATGTAGAAACTAGTAAATGAAGTGCAGAAGTGGAAGAAAGTGTAAAAAAAAATCAGTCATAAAAATTCGTACATTATTGCATATAGCCATTGTAGCCTAATTAGGGGGCCAAGCCCGTGGGGCCTGGGGAACGCGAATGCAAAGCATACGCGTTTCCCAGGACCAGCGGTGTTGGGAACCCTATTGTTTTTGTTCGGATATTTATTATTATTATTAGGGCCCGAGCACCTAGCAGTGCGAGGACCCTATTGAAACTGAAGTAGTTATTAGGGCCCGAGCACGTACCGTGCGAGGACCCTATTGTTTTCCTTAGGATTATTATTTTTTTCCGCGTAATGAATTGCGTTTTTGGGGGCTTTAACATATTCGAAAACTCACCAAATTTGGCGTGCATATTCGTCTAGGTCAAAAATTTATGTGTACGCAAAATCTCAACGATGCCAGTTGCAAAATGGCGAAATGGCGCCCCCTAGAAAATTTCAATTGGCTCCCACCGGCAGCCCGTTTGACCAAATTCCCCGAAATTCGGGGGGGGGGTCGTGTATCATCCCAAGACGCACGAAAATGCACACTTGGACTTTTTTCTAAAACCAACAGGAAGCCGGCTATTTTGATTTGAATATTCATTTTTTTACCGATTTTGGCGATTTGCAAGTGTTCTCTCAGAGCTATCTCCTCCTACACGGTTCATCGGATCGGCTTCCAATTTGGCGTGCTGCAACTAGACCACTTGATGATCAAAAGTTATTAAAAGATTTTTCCATTGTTAAACGGTTTGGCCGTCAGGTGGCGGCGAAGTTTGACGTCTCGCAAAAAAAACCCAAAAAAAAACCGAAAGTGCTATTACTTGGGCATGATAGGTCCGATCGGCACAAAACTTGCTGGGTATGATTGTAGTCCTGCCTTCAACACGCCAACATCAAAAAATTCCCTCGTTCTCAACGACAGGAAAAGTGATTTTTTACACTTTGAGGTGCAGCTCTGAGCACGTTCAGCATATCCAACTCAAATTTGGTTAGAAAGGCCTCAATATGTTGGTAATGCTACATGATGAAGATTGTGACGTATCGTCAAACGGCGTTGCGCCCAGAGGGCGGCGAAGTCGACGGTTCGCCAAAACGCAGGAAAGTGGCCTTAACTTCAGTGTCCTTGGTCATATCTGCCTGAAACTTCACATGTGTGTTAACAGTCCAGCCCTGAACATGTGATATGAATTTCGTTGATGGGCGTGGCCACATGACGTGGCCACGCCCCTTAAACAGCAGCCCCTGCGGCACGTTTCACCGACATGCATGAAAATCGGTACACATATGTATCCCACCCAGACGCACAAAAAAGTCTTTTGGAGCCATAGGCCAAACCCAACAGGAAGTCGGCCATTTTGAATTTAGCGGCCATTTTTGGCGTTTTCCATGTTTTGTATTTTAATGAACTCCTCCTACAGGATTAATCAGAACGGCTTCAAAATAGCAGTTAAAATACAGAACTCATCACGGCCAGCTGGCCTCAAGGATTTTGACTCGGGAAAGGAGTCTCCGCCGGCCGCCGTCGTTATGGCAACCAATGACGCCCGGTGCAAAGCGAGGAGAAATAATAGCAGTCGGATAAAATTATCGCCAAAGGACTAATAAAACACAATTTGTATTCCTTGCAGCTCTCCATTGAATCGACCTCCACACACCTCTCGGTTGAAATGAAATGATCGCAGGTCATTTTAGTGTAGAAAGAGAGCGATAGGCTGTAATATAAGAAGTTAGCAGTTAGCACGCTAAAGTTTTATTTTGAAGTTGTACACGTAACTTCCGCTTGAAAATGGAAGTTTGTCACTGACATCAGTTTTTTCACCGCCAATCGCATGGTGTAGCGTACATAAAGTGTTGAGTTGAATTGTTTTAGTTCCTACGTTCCCTGAAGGCAACGTGATAGGGGAAGGTCCCTAGCCTTTTTGTTAAGCTCTCTGTCATGATTCCACACCCCTCTCAGTTGATACCACGCCCCCCACGCGAAATCCAGGCCAAAAGTCTGAAACTGAAAAAGACAGATCTGAAACTGAAAAAGAGAGATTTGAAACTGAAAAAGAAAGATCTGAAACTGAAAAAAAAAAATTTGAAACTGTAAAAAATAATATTTGAATCTGAAAAGATAAAACATGCAAATGAAAAAAACAGAATCTCAAATATCAAAATATATGAAAGTGAAAAATGAAAATAAATAATTTATTCAAAATAATTACCAGAGTGAATCATAATTATATTTAACCTGAAAAAAAAAATTGTGTACTTATTTTTATTTTGAATACACTGATGTATTTTTCAAAATTCAACATCAAAACTTGAATTTTCAGTTTCAAATTTTATTTTTTCAAGTACAAAACTTTTGGCCCTAATATACCTCCATACTCTTGGACCCATTGGCCACACCCAACAGGAAGTTGACTACTTTGAATTTCATGGTGATTTTTGGCATTTTGCACGTGTTGTATTTTAACGAACTCCTCCTACAGGATTAATCAGAACAACTTGAAAATCACTGTGTGTGATCTAGACAAAGTTGTGATCAAAAGTTATTAAAAGATTTTTCCATAGATAAACGGTTTGGCCGTCAGGTGGCGGCGAAGGTTGAGGTTTCACCAAAAATCAGAAATTCGCATTAACTTTAGTGTACTTGGTCCAATCTGACTGAAATTTAACACGTTTGTTAACAGTCCAGGCCTGAACATATGGTATGAGTTTCATCAATGAGGGTGGCCGTATGGCTTGGCCACGCCCCTTAAAGTGCAGCATCCCCCATAGCAAGTTTTGCCGACATGCACAAAAATCGGTATGCACATGTATCATCCCTAGAGGCGCAAAAAAGCCTCCTTAACGCATAGGTCAAACCCAACAGGAAGTCCGCCATTTTGAATTTACTTGTGCCACTTTTGTGCATTTTTGGCAATTTCCTGTAGACGTAAATGAACGAACTTGTCCTAGAGTTTTTATCCAGTCCTCTTCAAACTTGGTCTGTCCCACCCCAAGATCTTGAAGACGAAAAGTTATCACAGCCTTGAGGTTTCGTAAAACGCTGTCACCGTGGCTCCGCCTTCTACGCCATAAAACACGAACTTGTAACTACTACTACAGATTTTATCCCATCGACTTCAAACTTGGTCTGGCCCACCTCCAGACATTGAGGAAGAAAAGCTATCAACAGCTGGACTTGTCACACCATGTGACCATGGCAGGGCCTCAAACTTTGAGGTCCTGCCACAAAACAGGAAGTAGTGTATAACTCCAGCAGACATGGTCCAATATTCCCCAAACTTCCATGGATTGATGACAGTTATGCGCTGAAGAGATCTCCATGTCAATAATTTGTGAAAAATGTAGCGCCCCCCTACTGGTAACAGAAAGTGACATGTTTTATATTTTGAAGTATACCTCCCACAACTTGGCCAGGTCCACCTCAATCTTGGTCAGTTTATCCATCACATGTGGAAGATGTTTTAATGTGAACACTGTAAGTTTTCGTCAAAGGGCGTGGCCATGACATGGCGGCAAACTTTGATGTTTCACCATGATAACAAAACTTGTGTAACTTGACTCTACGTGGACATATCTTTCCAAAACTTCACACATATGATAAAAGTCCAGCCCTGAAAACATCTACAGAAACCTTTTTAGTCAGCATCATATCGCCACCGACTGGTGGCAGAAAGATATTGCTTTCATTCTTTCATGTCTCTCTTCTACCAAGTTAACCGCAACCACCTCAATTTTGCTGAGACATAATCTCAAGACCTTGATAACGATCACATCAGAAGCTTTTGAGGTTTCGTCAAACGCTGTCACTGTGGAAATGCCTTATTCACCATCAAACACGAAATTGTTTTTGAGGGGTAAGGGATGCTTGTAAAGGCGTGAAACTCGGCACACATATGATAGGACCCGATATGTGTTGTCTGATGAGATTTTTGTGCTTTGGTTTGCCAACATGGCTCAACAGCGCCCCCTACAAATTTTCAACGAAGCAGCCCCCGAAGCTGGTTTGACCTACATGTATGAAACTTGGTAGGCACATGCAACACTGAAAGACGTACAAAAAAGCCTCTTGCAGCCATGTGCCAAACCCAACAGGAAGTTTGCCATTTTGAATTTGCTTGTAACTGTTTCACAACTTCACCATACATGTTCCAAACTTTCCCAAATTTCACAGGATTGATGAAAATCCTGCCCTGAACACATCTATATACCAACACTTGGTTGTTAGTACGGCGCCACCTACTGGCAAAATTACATGTCTTCATGTGATTTGAGGGATATGATGTGTAACTCCTGCGTGCGGTGTCTGCCTTCGACAGGAATGAACGGCCGCGTCGGCCGGCGTCCTGCCAGCTCCCTCAAGTTGCGTGAAGGTGCGAGGGCCCGTTCATCGCTGCTTGCAGCTTTAATTAGGGGGCCAAGCCCGCGGGGTCTGGGGAACGCGAATGCAAAGCATACGCGTTTCCCAGGACCAGCGGTGCTGGGAACCCTATTGTTTTTGTTCGGATTTTTAGGGGGCCAAGCCCGCGGGGCCTGGGTAACGCGAATGCAAAGCATACGCGTTTCCCAGGACCAGCGGTGCTGGGAACCCTATTGTTTTTGTTCGGATTTTTAGGGGGCCAAGCCCGCGGGGCCTGGGTAACGCGAATGCAAAGCATACGCGTTTCCCAGGACCAGCGGTGCTGGGAACCCTATTGTTTTTGTTCGGATTTTTATTATTATTATTAGGGGGCCAAGCCCGCGGGGCTTGGGGAACGCGCATTCAAAGCATGAGCGTTTCCCAGGACCAGCGGTGCTGGGAACCCTATTGTTTTTGTTCGGATTTTTATTATTAGGGCCCGAGCACCAAGCGGTGCGAGGACCCTATTGAAATGCAAGGAATTATTATTATTATTATTATTATTATTATTATTAGGGCCCGAGCACCTAGCGGTGCGAGGACCCTATTGAAATGCAAGGAATTAGGGCCCGAGCACCAAGCGGTGCGAGGACCCTATTGAAATCCAAGGAATTATTATTATTAGGGCCCGAGCACCAAGCGGTGCGAGGACCCTATTGAAATGCAAGGAATTATTATTAGGGCCCGAGCACCAAGGGGTGCGAGGACCCTATTGAAATTGCAGGAATTATTAGGGCCCGAGCACCAAGCGGTGCGAGGACCCTATTGAAATTGCAGGAATTATTATTATTATTACGACAAAAGTAAATCGCTTATTTGGAGGCCTGAACATATTCCAAAACACGCCAATTTTGGCATGCGCATCAGTCGTGGTGTAAATTTAGGTATTTTAGGGTTCGTGGAGGTGGGCGGGTCAAAATGGCTAGGCCACGCCCCTTAAAGAGCACCCTACTCGGCAGGTTTCACGGATCTGCACGAAAATCGGTACGCATGTAGATCATGCTGAGACGCACAAAAAAGGTCACAGGGACACATAGGCTAAACCCAACAGGAAGTGAGATATTTGGCGTTGAACGGCCATTTTTGGCGTTTTCCACGTGTTGTATTTTAACGAACTCCTCCTACAAGAATAATCAGAACGGCTTCAAAATTGCTGTGCACCAACTAGACTAGTTTGTGATCAAAAGTTATTAACGGATTACGTAAACTCCAAACAACCTGACCTGGGCGTGGCGGCGAAGTTTGATGTCTCGCCATGAAAAACGAGATTGCTATAACTTTGGCATTAATAGTCCGAACGGTACCAAACTCCCCAGGATTCATAATAGTCCCGCCCTGAAGACGTCTACATGCAGAAATATTGAAATTTGCATAGCGCCCCCTGCTGGTGACAGAAAAAGCGATGTTTTAGACTTTGAGGTCCAGCTCTGAGCACGTTCAGCAAATCCAGCTCAAATTTGGTCAGAAAGGCCTCAACATGTTGGTAATGCTCCATGATGAAGAATTTTGACTGTCGTCAAACGGCGTTCCATCCGGAGGGCGGCGAAGTCGACCCTTCGCCAAAATGCATAAAAATGGCCTTAACTTTGGTGTTTTTGAAGATATCCACCTGAAACTTCATATGTGTGTCAACAGTCCAGCCCTGAATATGTGATATGAATTTCGTCAATGGGCGTGGCCATATGGCTTGGCCACGCCCATTCATATGAATTACTTCCATAGGACGTCTCACCGATATGCACAAAAATTGGTACACATCTCCATCACCCCCAGACAAACAAAAAAGTCTCTTGGACCTCTAGGCTAAATTCAACAGGAAGTCGGCCATTTTGAATGTCATGGTCATTTTTGGTGTCGCGCACGCATCGTATTTTAACGAACTCCTCCTACAGAATTCATCAGAACGGCTTCAAAATTACCGATTACCATCTAGAACACTTCCTGATCAAAAGTTATTAAAAGGTCTCGCAGAATCTAAAGGGCACGCCAGTTGTGGGAGGTTGAATTTTGACGTCTCGCCATGAAACAGGAAGTGGCAATAACTTCACTGTACTTGGTCAGATCTGTGTGAAACTTCACAGGTATATTGACAGTCCAACCCAGAACATATGTTATGAATTTCGTTAATAGGCGTGGCTAAATGGATTGGCCACGCCCATTCACACAAATAACCACCATAGGACGTCTCACTGATATGCACGAAACTTGGTAGACACATGTATAACATCCACACGCACAAAAAAGCCTCTTGCACGGATAGGCCACACC
Source organism: Cephalopholis sonnerati (assembly GCA_019142605.1). Lineage (NCBI taxonomy): Eukaryota > Metazoa > Chordata > Actinopteri > Perciformes > Serranidae > Cephalopholis > Cephalopholis sonnerati. The sequence goes on from JAGQAX010000016.1 coordinate 669,026, forward strand.
CAACAGGAAGTCGGCCATTTTGAAATTTACAGTCATTTTTGGCGTTTTCCACCTGGCGTATTTTAATGATCTCCTCCTCCAGAAATGATCCAATTCACTCCAAAACTGCTGTGTACCATCTACACCAGTGTGTGATCAAAAGATATTAAGAGAATTGCTCAGCATGGAACGGTGTGGCTGTGACATGGCGTCGACACTTGATGTCTCACCATGAAACACGATATTGCTATAACATGGGATCTAATGGTCGAATCTGCTCCAAACTTCACATGTATGATAATAGTCCTGGCATGAACACACCCACATGACGCTCAGGAGTCAGAGTCAAAGCGCCACCCAGTGGAGACGGGAAGTCGCAACGCATTGGTTCCTACACTGTCCGAAGGAGGCGAACATTCAGCGCCTCGTCTGCCGGTCGACCTCTGGCGAGACGGTGGCGGCCGCGCCAGGCCCCGAGTTGCGTGGGGTGCGAGGGCCCGTTCAACGCTGCTTGCAGCTTTAATTAGGGCCCGAGCACGTCCGTGCGAGGACCCTATTGAAATTGCAGGAATTATTATTATTATTACGACAAAAGTAAATCGCTTATTTGGAGGCCTGAACATATTCCAAAACACGCCAATTTTGGCATGCGCATCAGTCGTGGTGTAAATTTAGGTATTTTAGGGTTCGTGGAGGTGGGCGGGTCAAAATGGCTAGGTCACGCCCCTTAAAGAGCACCCTACTCGGCAGGTTTCACGGATCTGCACGAAAATCGGTACGCATGTAGATCATGCTGAGACGCACAAAAAAGGTCACAGGGACACATAGGCTAAACCCAACAGGAAGTGAGATATTTGGCGTTGAACGGCCATTTTTGGCGTTTTCCACGTGTTGTATTTTAACGAACTCCTCCTACAAGAATAATCAGAACGGCTTCAAAATTGCTGTGCACCAACTAGACTAGTTTGTGATCAAAAGTTATTAACGGATTACGTAAACTCCAAACAACCTGACCTGGGCGTGGCGGCGAAGTTTGATGTCTCGACATGAAAAATGAGATTGCTATAACTTTGGCATTAATAGTCCGAACGGTACCAAACTCCCCAGGATTCATAATAGTCCCGCCCTGAAGACGTCTACATGCAGAAATATTGAAATTTGCATAGCGCCCCCTGCTGGTGACAGAAAAAGCGATGTTTTAGACTTTGGGGTCCAGCTCTGAGCACGTTCAGCAAATCCAGCTCAAATTTGGTCAGAAAGGCCTCAACATGTTGGTAATGCTCCATGATGAAGAATTTTGACTGTCGTCAAACGGCGTTCCATCCGGAGGGCGGCGAAGTCGACCCTTCGCCAAAATGCATAAAAATGGCCTTAACTTTGGTGTTTTTGACGATATCCACCTGAAACTTTATATGTGTGTCAACAGTCCAGCCCTGAATATGTGATATGAATTTCGTCAATGGGCGTGGCCATATGGCTTGGCCACGCCCATTCATATGAATTACTTCCATAGGACGTCTCACCGATATGCACAAAAATTGGTACACATCTCCATCACCTCCAGACAAACAAAAAAGTCTCTTGGACCTCTAGGCTAAATTCAACAGGAAGTCGGCCATTTTGAATGTCATGGTCATTTTTGGTGTCGCGCACGCATCGTATTTTAACGAACTCCTCCTACAGAATTCATCAGAACGGCTTCAAAATTACCGATTACCATCTAGAACACTTCCTGATCAAAAGTTATTAAAAGGTCTCGCAGAATCTAAAGGGCACGCCAGTTGTGGGAGGTTGAATTTTGACGTCTCGCCATGAAACAGGAAGTGGCAATAACTTCACTGTACTTGGTCAGATCTGTGTGAAACTTCACAGGTATATTGACAGTCCAACCCAGAACATATGTTATGAATTTCGTTAATAGGCGTGGCTAAATGGATTGGCCACGCCCATTCACACAAATAACCACCATAGGACGTCTCACTGATATGCACGAAACTTGGTAGACACATGTATAACATCCACACGCACAAAAAAGCCTCTTGCACGGATAGGCCACACCCAACAGGAAGTCGGCCATTTTGAAATTTACAGTCATTTTTGGCGTTTTCCACCTGGCGTATTTTAATGATCTCCTCCTCCAGAAATGATCCAATTCACTCCAAAACTGCTGTGTACCATCTACACCAGTGTGTGATCAAAAGATATTAAGAGAATTGCTCAGCATGGAACGGTGTGGCTGTGACATGGCGTCGACACTTGATGTCTCACCATGAAACACGATATTGCTATAACATGGGATCTAATGGTCGAATCTGCTCCAAACTTCACATGTATGATAATAGTCCTGGCATGAACACACCCACATGACGCTCAGGAGTCAGAGTCAAAGCGCCACCCAGTGGAGACGGGAAGTCGCAACGCATTGGTTCCTACACTGTCCGAAGGAGGCGAACATTCAGCGCCTCGTCTGCCGGTCGACCTCTGGCGAGACGGTGGCGGCCGCGCCAGGCCCCGAGTTGCGTGGGGTGCGAGGGCCCGTTCAACGCTGCTTGCAGCTTTAATTAGGGCCCGAGCACGTCCGTGCGAGGACCCTATTGAAATTGCAGGAATTATTATTATTATTACGACAAAAGTAAATCGCTTATTTGGAGGCCTGAACATATTCCAAAACACGCCAATTTTGGCATGCGCATCAGTCGTGGTGTAAATTTAGGTATTTTAGGGTTCGTGGAGGTGGGCGGGTCAAAATGGCTAGGTCACGCCCCTTAAAGAGCACCCTACTCGGCAGGTTTCACGGATCTGCACGAAAATCGGTACGCATGTAGATCATGCTGAGACGCACAAAAAAGGTCACAGGGACACATAGGCTAAACCCAACAGGAAGTGAGATATTTGGCGTTGAACGGCCATTTTTGGCGTTTTCCACGTGTTGTATTTTAACGAACTCCTCCTACAAGAATAATCAGAACGGCTTCAAAATTGCTGTGCACCAACTAGACTAGTTTGTGATCAAAAGTTATTAACGGATTACGTAAACTCCAAACAACCTGACCTGGGCGTGGCGGCGAAGTTTGATGTCTCGCCATGAAAAATGAGATTGCTATAACTTTGGCATTAATAGTCCGAACGGTACCAAACTCCCCAGGATTCATAATAGTCCCGCCCTGAAGACGTCTACATGCAGAAATATTGAAATTTGCATAGCGCCCCCTGCTGGTGACAGAAAAAGCGATGTTTTAGACTTTGGGGTCCAGCTCTGAGCACGTTCAGCAAATCCAGCTCAAATTTGGTCAGAAAGGCCTCAACATGTTGGTAATGCTCCATGATGAAGAATTTTGACTGTCGTCAAACGGCGTTCCATCCGGAGGGCGGCGAAGTCGACCCTTCGCCAAAATGCATAAAAATGGCCTTAACTTTGGTGTTTTTGACGATATCCACCTGAAACTTTATATGTGTGTCAACAGTCCAGCCCTGAATATGTGATATGAATTTCGTCAATGGGCGTGGCCATATGGCTTGGCCACGCCCATTCATATGAATTACTTCCATAGGACGTCTCACCGATATGCACAAAAATTGGTACACATCTCCATCACCCCCAGACAAACAAAAAAGTCTCTTGGACCTCTAGGCTAAATTCAACAGGAAGTCGGCCATTTTGAATGTCAATGTCATTTTTGGTGTCGCGCACGCATCGTATTTTAACGAACTCCTCCTACAGAATTCATCAGAACGGCTTCAAAATTACCGATTACCATCTAGAACACTTCCTGATCAAAAGTTATTAAAAGGTCTCGCAGAATCTAAAGGGCACGCCAGTTGTGGGAGGTTGAATTTTGACGTCTCGCCATGAAACAGGAAGTGGCAATAACTTCACTGTACTTGGTCAGATCTGTGTGAAACTTCACAGGTATATTGACAGTCCAACCCAGAACATATGTTATGAATTTCGTTAATAGGCGTGGCTAAATGGATTGGCCACGCCCATTCACACAAATAACCACCATAGGACGTCTCACTGATATGCACGAAACTTGGTAGACACATGTATAACATCCACACGCACAAAAAAGCCTCTTGCACGGATAGGCCACACCCAACAGGAAGTCGGCCATTTTGAAATTTACAGTCATTTTTGGCGTTTTCCACCTGGCGTATTTTAATGATCTCCTCCTCCAGAAATGATCCAATTCACTCCAAAACTGCTGTGTACCATCTACACAAGTGTGTGATCAAAACATATTAAGAGAATTGCTTAGCATGGAACGGTGTGGCTGTGACATGGCGTCGACACTTGATGTCTCACCATGAAACACGATATTGCTATAACATGGGATCTAATGGTCGAATCTGCTCCAAACTTCACATGTATGATAATAGTCCTGGCATGAACACACCCACATGACGCTCAGGAGTCAGAGTCATAGCGCCACCCAGTGGAGACGGGAAGTCGCAACGCATTGGTTCCTACACTGTCCGAAAGAGGCGAACATTCAGGGCCTCGTCTGCCGGTCGACCTCTGGCGACACGGTGGCGGCCGCGCCAGGCCCCGAGTTGCGTGGGGTGCGAGGGCCCGTTCAACGCTGCTTGCAGCTTTAATTATTATTATTACGACAAAAGTAAATCGCTTATTTGGAGGCCTGAACATATTCCAAAACACGCCAATTTTGGCATGCGCATCAGTCGCGGTGTAAATTTAGGTATTTTAGGGTTCGTGGAGGTGGGCGGGTCAAAATGGCTAGGCCACGCCCCTTAAAGAGCACCCTACTCGGCAGGTTTCACGGATCTGCACGAAAATCGGTATGCATGTAGATCATGCTGAGACGCACAAAAAAGGTCATAGGGGCACATAGGCTAAACCCAACAGGAAGTGAGATATTTGGCGTTGAACGGCCATTTTTGGCGTTTTCCACGTGTTGTATTTTAACGAACTCCTCCCACAGGAATAATCAGAACGGCTTCAAAATTGCTGTGCACCAACTAGACTAGTTTGTGATCAAAAGTTATTAACGGATTACGTAAACTCCAAACAACCTGACCTGGGCGTGGCGGCGAAGTTTGATGTCTCGCCATGAAAAATGAGATTGCTATAACTTTGGCATTAATAGTCCGAACGGTACCAAACTCCCCAGGATTCATAATAGTCCCGCCCTGAAGACGTCTACATGCAGAAATATTGAAATTTGCATAGCGCCCCCTGCTGGTGACAGAAAAAGCGATGTTTTAGACTTTGAGGTCCAGCTCTGAGCACGTTCAGCAAATCCAGCTCAAATTTGGTCAGAAAGGCCTCAACATGTTGGTAATGCTCCATGATGAAGAATTTTGACTGTCGTCAAACGGCGTTCCATCCGGAGGGCGGCGAAGTCGACGGTTCGCCAAAATGCATAAAAATGGCCTTAACTTTGGTGTTTTTGATGATATCCACCTGAAACTTCATATGTGTGTCAACAGTCCAGCCCTGAATATGTGATATGAATTTCGTCGATGGGCGTGGCCATATGGCTTGGCCACGCCCATTCATATGAATTACTTCCATAGGACGTCTCACCGATATGCACAAAAATTGGTACACATCTCCATCACTCCCAGACAAACAAAAAAGTCTCTTGGACCTCTAGGCTAAATTCAACAGGAAGTCGGCCATTTTGAATGTCATGGTCATTTTTGGTGTCGCGCACGCATCGTATTTTAACGAACTCCTCCTACAGAATTCATCAGAACGGCTTCAAAATTACCGATTACCATCTAGAACACTTCCTGATCAAAAGTTATTAAAAGGTCTCGCAGAATCTAAAGGGCACGCCAGTTGTGGGAGGTTGAATTTTGACGTCTCGCCATGAAACAGGAAGTGGCAATAACTTCACTGTACTTGGTCAGATCTGTGTGAAACTTCACAGGTATATTGACAGTCCAACCCAGAACATATGTTATGAATTTCGTTAATAGGCGTGGCTAAATGGATTGGCCACGCCCATTCACACAAATAACCACCATAGGACGTCTCACTGATATGCACGAAACTTGGTAGACACATGTATAACATCCACACGCACAAAAAAGCCTCTTGCACGGATAGGCCACACCCGACAGGAAGTCGGCCATTTTGAAATTTACAGTCATTTTTGGCGTTTTCCACGTGTTGTATTTTAATGATCTCCTCCTCCAGAAATGAATCAATTAACTCCAAAACTGGTGTGTACCATCTACACAAGTGTGTGATCAAAACACATTAAGAGAATTGCTCAGCATGGAACGGTGTGGCTGTGACATGGCTTCGACACTTGATGTCTCACCATGAAACACGATATTGCTATAACATGGGATCTAATGGTCGAATCTGCTCCAAACTTCACATGTATGATAATAGTCCTGGCATGAACACACCCACATGATGCTCAGGAGTCAGAGTCATAGCGCCACCCAGTGGAGACGGGAAGTCGCAACGCATTGGTTCCTACACTGTCCGAAGGAGGCGAACATTCAGCGCCTCGTCTGCCGGTCGACCTCTGGCGACACGGTGGCGGCCGCGCCAGGCCCCGAGTTGCGTGGGGTGCGAGGGCCCGTTCAACGCTGCTTGCAGCTTTAATTAGGGCCCGAGCACGAACCGTGCGAGAGCCCTATTGAAATCATAAAAATTATTAGGGCCCGAGCACGAACCGTGCGAGAGCCCTATTGAAATCATAAAAATTATTCTTATTATTTTTCTTTTAAACCTTTGATCGCATTTTTGAGGGCCTGAACATGCCCAAAAAGTCAGGAAAATTTGCACACTCGTCACGTCTGGTGAAAATTTCGATATTTTATGGTCGTTACAAAGGGGCGTGGCAAAATGGCTCAATGGCGCCCCCTAACAGTTTTCAAAATCGAAGCCCCCTGCTTTAACTTTGCCCTAGGCGTATGAAATTTGGTACACATATGTATCATCCCGGGACGCACAAAAAAGCCTCTTGGAGCGACACCCTAAACCAAACAGGAAGTCGGCCATTTTGAATTGTTTTTTCAAAATAAGGTCATTTTTGGCCATTTCCACACGTTGTACTTGAGCGAACTCGTCCTACAGATTTTATCGGATTGACTTAAAAATTTACCTGTGCGTGCTCGACTACAGTGGGATCAATTTATTATTAAAAGATCTTCGTCACGTCGAAGGGCGCGGTCGCTGCGGAAGGGTCAATTTGGATATCTCACCAAAAAACACGAAATTATACTACAACTACTACAACTTTGGTGTAGATGATCCTATCTGCACCAAACTTCACATGATGGATAATAGTCCCGCCCTGAACACATCTACATCAAAAAATTCAGTAATTGTCATAGCGCCCCCTGCTGGCAACAGGAAATACCATGTTTTACACTTTGAGGTGCTGCTCTGACCACATTTACCATATTCAACTCAAATTTGGTCAGAAAGGCCTTAACATGTTGGTAATGCTCCATGATGAAGAATTTTGACTGTCGTCAAACGGCGTTCCATCCGGAGGGCGGCGAAGTCGACCCTTCGCCAAAATGCATAAAAATGGCCTTAACTTTGGTGTTTTTGATGATATCCACCTGAAACTTCATATGTGTGTCAACAGTCCAGCCCTGAATATGTGATATGAATTTCGTCAATGGGCGTGGCCATATGGCTTGGCCACGCCCATTCATATGAATTACTTCCATAGGACGTCTCACCGATATGCACAAAAATTGGTACACATCTCCATCACCCCCAGACAAACAAAAAAGTCTCTTGGACCTCTAGGCTAAATTCAACAGGAAGTCGGCCATTTTGAATGTCATGGTCATTTTTGGTGTCGCGCACGCATCGTATTTTAACGAACTCCTCCTACAGAATTCATCAGAACAGCTTCAAAATTACCGATTACCATCTAGAACACTTCCTGATCAAAAGTTATTAAAAGGTCTCGCAGAATCTAAAGGGCACGCCAGTTGTGGGAGGTTGAATTTTGACGTCTCGCCATGAAACAGGAAGTGGCAATAACTTCACTGTACTTGGTCAGATCTGTGTGAAACTTCACAGGTATATTGACAGTCCAACCCAGAACATATGTTATGAATTTCGTTAATAGGCGTGGCTAAATGGATTGGCCACGCCCATTCACACAAATAACCACCATAGGACGTCTCACTGATATGCACGAAACTTGGTAGACACATGTATAACATCCACACGCACAAAAAAGCCTCTTGCACGGATAGGCCACACCCAACAGGAAGTCGGCCATTTTGAAATTTACAGTCATTTTTGGCGTTTTCCACCTGGCGTATTTTAATGATCTCCTCCTCCAGAAATGATCCAATTCACTCCAAAACTGCTGTGTACCATCTACACCAGTGTGTGATCAAAAGATATTAAGAGAATTGCTCAGCATGGAACGGTGTGGCTGTGACATGGCGTCGACACTTGATGTCTCACCATGAAACACGATATTGCTATAACATGGGATCTAATGGTCGAATCTGCTCCAAACTTCACATGTATGATAATAGTCCTGGCATGAACACACCCACATGACGCTCAGGAGTCAGAGTCAAAGTGCCACCCAGTGGAGACGGGAAGTCGCAACGCATTGGTTCCTACACTGTCCGAAGGAGGCGAACATTCAGCGCCTCGTCTGCCGGTCGACCTCTGGCGAGACGGTGGCGGCCGCGCCAGGCCCCGAGTTGCGTGGGGTGCGAGGGCCCGTTCAACGCTGCTTGCAGCTTTAATTAGGGCCCGAGCACGTCCGTGCGAGGACCCTATTGAAATTGCAGGAATTATTATTATTATTACGACAAAAGTAAATCGCTTATTTGGAGGCCTGAACATATTCCAAAACACGCCAATTTTGGCATGCGCATCAGTCGTGGTGTAAATTTAGGTATTTTAGGGTTCGTGGAGGTGGGCGGGTCAAAATGGCTAGGTCACGCCCCTTAAAGAGCACCCTACTCGGCAGGTTTCACGGATCTGCACGAAAATCGGTACGCATGTAGATCATGCTGAGACGCACAAAAAAGGTCACAGGGACACATAGGCTAAACCCAACAGGAAGTGAGATATTTGGCGTTGAACGGCCATTTTTGGCGTTTTCCACGTGTTGTATTTTAACGAACTCCTCCTACAAGAATAATCAGAACGGCTTCAAAATTGCTGTGCACCAACTAGACTAGTTTGTGATCAAAAGTTATTAACGGATTACGTAAACTCCAAACAACCTGACCTGGGCGTGGCGGCGAAGTTTGATGTCTCGCCATGAAAAATGAGATTGCTATAACTTTGGCATTAATAGTCCGAACGGTACCAAACTCCCCAGGATTCATAATAGTCCCGCCCTGAAGACGTCTACATGCAGAAATATTGAAATTTGCATAGCGCCCCCTGCTGGTGACAGAAAAAGCGATGTTTTAGACTTTGGGGTCCAGCTCTGAGCACGTTCAGCAAATCCAGCTCAAATTTGGTCAGAAAGGCCTCAACATGTTGGTAATGCTCCATGATGAAGAATTTTGACTGTCGTCAAACGGCGTTCCATCCGGAGGGCGGCGAAGTCGACCCTTCGCCAAAATGCATAAAAATGGCCTTAACTTTGGTGTTTTTGACGATATCCACCTGAAACTTTATATGTGTGTCAACAGTCCAGCCCTGAATATGTGATATGAATTTCGTCAATGGGCGTGGCCATATGGCTTGGCCACGCCCATTCATATGAATTACTTCCATAGGACGTCTCACCGATATGCACAAAAATTGGTACACATCTCCATCACCTCCAGACAAACAAAAAAGTCTCTTGGACCTCTAGGCTAAATTCAACAGGAAGTCGGCCATTTTGAATGTCATGGTCATTTTTGGTGTCGCGCACGCATCGTATTTTAACGAACTCCTCCTACAGAATTCATCAGAACGGCTTCAAAATTACCGATTACCATCTAGAACACTTCCTGATCAAAAGTTATTAAAAGGTCTCGCAGAATCTAAAGGGCACGCCAGTTGTGGGAGGTTGAATTTTGACGTCTCGCCATGAAACAGGAAGTGGCAATAACTTCACTGTACTTGGTCAGATCTGTGTGAAACTTCACAGGTATATTGACAGTCCAACCCAGAACATATGTTATGAATTTCGTTAATAGGCGTGGCTAAATGGATTGGCCACGCCCATTCACACAAATAACCACCATAGGACGTCTCACTGATATGCACGAAACTTGGTAGACACATGTATAACATCCACACGCACAAAAAAGCCTCTTGCACGGATAGGCCACACCCAACAGGAAGTCGGCCATTTTGAAATTTACAGTCATTTTTGGCGTTTTCCACCTGGCGTATTTTAATGATCTCCTCCTCCAGAAATGATCCAATTCACTCCAAAACTGCTGTGTACCATCTACACCAGTGTGTGATCAAAAGATATTAAGAGAATTGCTCAGCATGGAACGGTGTGGCTGTGACATGGCGTCGACACTTGATGTCTCACCATGAAACACGATATTGCTATAACATGGGATCTAATGGTCGAATCTGCTCCAAACTTCACATGTATGATAATAGTCCTGGCATGAACACACCCACATGACGCTCAGGAGTCAGAGTCAAAGCGCCACCCAGTGGAGACGGGAAGTCGCAACGCATTGGTTCCTACACTGTCCGAAGGAGGCGAACATTCAGCGCCTCGTCTGCCGGTCGACCTCTGGCGAGACGGTGGCGGCCGCGCCAGGCCCCGAGTTGCGTGGGGTGCGAGGGCCCGTTCAACGCTGCTTGCAGCTTTAATTAGGGCCCGAGCACGTCCGTGCGAGGACCCTATTGAAATTGCAGGAATTATTATTATTATTACGACAAAAGTAAATCGCTTATTTGGAGGCCTGAACATATTCCAAAACACGCCAATTTTGGCATGCGCATCAGTCGTGGTGTAAATTTAGGTATTTTAGGGTTCGTGGAGGTGGGCGGGTCAAAATGGCTAGGTCACGCCCCTTAAAGAGCACCCTACTCGGCAGGTTTCACGGATCTGCACGAAAATCGGTACGCATGTAGATCATGCTGAGACGCACAAAAAAGGTCACAGGGACACATAGGCTAAACCCAACAGGAAGTGAGATATTTGGCGTTGAACGGCCATTTTTGGCGTTTTCCACGTGTTGTATTTTAACGAACTCCTCCTACAAGAATAATCAGAACGGCTTCAAAATTGCTGTGCACCAACTAGACTAGTTTGTGATCAAAAGTTATTAACGGATTACGTAAACTCCAAACAACCTGACCTGGGCGTGGCGGCGAAGTTTGATGTCTCGCCATGAAAAATGAGATTGCTATAACTTTGGCATTAATAGTCCGAACGGTACCAAACTCCCCAGGATTCATAATAGTCCCGCCCTGAAGACGTCTACATGCAGAAATATTGAAATTTGCATAGCGCCCCCTGCTGGTGACAGAAAAAGCGATGTTTTAGACTTTGGGGTCCAGCTCTGAGCACGTTCAGCAAATCCAGCTCAAATTTGGTCAGAAAGGCCTCAACATGTTGGTAATGCTCCATGATGAAGAATTTTGACTGTCGTCAAACGGCGTTCCATCCGGAGGGCGGCGAAGTCGACCCTTCGCCAAAATGCATAAAAATGGCCTTAACTTTGGTGTTTTTGACGATATCCACCTGAAACTTTATATGTGTGTCAACAGTCCAGCCCTGAATATGTGATATGAATTTCGTCAATGGGCGTGGCCATATGGCTTGGCCACGCCCATTCATATGAATTACTTCCATAGGACGTCTCACCGATATGCACAAAAATTGGTACACATCTCCATCACCCCCAGACAAACAAAAAAGTCTCTTGGACCTCTAGGCTAAATTCAACAGGAAGTCGGCCATTTTGAATGTCAATGTCATTTTTGGTGTCGCGCACGCATCGTATTTTAACGAACTCCTCCTACAGAATTCATCAGAACGGCTTCAAAATTACCGATTACCATCTAGAACACTTCCTGATCAAAAGTTATTAAAAGGTCTCGCAGAATCTAAAGGGCACGCCAGTTGTGGGAGGTTGAATTTTGACGTCTCGCCATGAAACAGGAAGTGGCAATAACTTCACTGTACTTGGTCAGATCTGTGTGAAACTTCACAGGTATATTGACAGTCCAACCCAGAACATATGTTATGAATTTCGTTAATAGGCGTGGCTAAATGGATTGGCCACGCCCATTCACACAAATAACCACCATAGGACGTCTCACTGATATGCACGAAACTTGGTAGACACATGTATAACATCCACACGCACAAAAAAGCCTCTTGCACGGATAGGCCACACCCAACAGGAAGTCGGCCATTTTGAAATTTACAGTCATTTTTGGCGTTTTCCACCTGGCGTATTTTAATGATCTCCTCCTCCAGAAATGATCCAATTCACTCCAAAACTGCTGTGTACCATCTACACAAGTGTGTGATCAAAACATATTAAGAGAATTGCTTAGCATGGAACGGTGTGGCTGTGACATGGCGTCGACACTTGATGTCTCACCATGAAACACGATATTGCTATAACATGGGATCTAATGGTCGAATCTGCTCCAAACTTCACATGTATGATAATAGTCCTGGCATGAACACACCCACATGACGCTCAGGAGTCAGAGTCATAGCGCCACCCAGTGGAGACGGGAAGTCGCAACGCATTGGTTCCTACACTGTCCGAAAGAGGCGAACATTCAGGGCCTCGTCTGCCGGTCGACCTCTGGCGACACGGTGGCGGCCGCGCCAGGCCCCGAGTTGCGTGGGGTGCGAGGGCCCGTTCAACGCTGCTTGCAGCTTTAATTATTATTATTACGACAAAAGTAAATCGCTTATTTGGAGGCCTGAACATATTCCAAAACACGCCAATTTTGGCATGCGCATCAGTCGCGGTGTAAATTTAGGTATTTTAGGGTTCGTGGAGGTGGGCGGGTCAAAATGGCTAGGCCACGCCCCTTAAAGAGCACCCTACTCGGCAGGTTTCACGGATCTGCACGAAAATCGGTATGCATGTAGATCATGCTGAGACGCACAAAAAAGGTCATAGGGGCACATAGGCTAAACCCAACAGGAAGTGAGATATTTGGCGTTGAACGGCCATTTTTGGCGTTTTCCACGTGTTGTATTTTAACGAACTCCTCCCACAGGAATAATCAGAACGGCTTCAAAATTGCTGTGCACCAACTAGACTAGTTTGTGATCAAAAGTTATTAACGGATTACGTAAACTCCAAACAACCTGACCTGGGCGTGGCGGCGAAGTTTGATGTCTCGCCATGAAAAATGAGATTGCTATAACTTTGGCATTAATAGTCCGAACGGTACCAAACTCCCCAGGATTCATAATAGTCCCGCCCTGAAGACGTCTACATGCAGAAATATTGAAATTTGCATAGCGCCCCCTGCTGGTGACAGAAAAAGCGATGTTTTAGACTTTGAGGTCCAGCTCTGAGCACGTTCAGCAAATCCAGCTCAAATTTGGTCAGAAAGGCCTCAACATGTTGGTAATGCTCCATGATGAAGAATTTTGACTGTCGTCAAACGGCGTTCCATCCGGAGGGCGGCGAAGTCGACGGTTCGCCAAAATGCATAAAAATGGCCTTAACTTTGGTGTTTTTGATGATATCCACCTGAAACTTCATATGTGTGTCAACAGTCCAGCCCTGAATATGTGATATGAATTTCGTCGATGGGCGTGGCCATATGGCTTGGCCACGCCCATTCATATGAATTACTTCCATAGGACGTCTCACCGATATGCACAAAAATTGGTACACATCTCCATCACTCCCAGACAAACAAAAAAGTCTCTTGGACCTCTAGGCTAAATTCAACAGGAAGTCGGCCATTTTGAATGTCATGGTCATTTTTGGTGTCGCGCACGCATCGTATTTTAACGAACTCCTCCTACAGAATTCATCAGAACGGCTTCAAAATTACCGATTACCATCTAGAACACTTCCTGATCAAAAGTTATTAAAAGGTCTCGCAGAATCTAAAGGGCACGCCAGTTGTGGGAGGTTGAATTTTGACGTCTCGCCATGAAACAGGAAGTGGCAATAACTTCACTGTACTTGGTCAGATCTGTGTGAAACTTCACAGGTATATTGACAGTCCAACCCAGAACATATGTTATGAATTTCGTTAATAGGCGTGGCTAAATGGATTGGCCACGCCCATTCACACAAATAACCACCATAGGACGTCTCACTGATATGCACGAAACTTGGTAGACACATGTATAACATCCACACGCACAAAAAAGCCTCTTGCACGGATAGGCCACACCCGACAGGAAGTCGGCCATTTTGAAATTTACAGTCATTTTTGGCGTTTTCCACGTGTTGTATTTTAATGATCTCCTCCTCCAGAAATGAATCAATTAACTCCAAAACTGGTGTGTACCATCTACACAAGTGTGTGATCAAAACACATTAAGAGAATTGCTCAGCATGGAACGGTGTGGCTGTGACATGGCTTCGACACTTGATGTCTCACCATGAAACACGATATTGCTATAACATGGGATCTAATGGTCGAATCTGCTCCAAACTTCACATGTATGATAATAGTCCTGGCATGAACACACCCACATGATGCTCAGGAGTCAGAGTCATAGCGCCACCCAGTGGAGACGGGAAGTCGCAACGCATTGGTTCCTACACTGTCCGAAGGAGGCGAACATTCAGCGCCTCGTCTGCCGGTCGACCTCTGGCGACACGGTGGCGGCCGCGCCAGGCCCCGAGTTGCGTGGGGTGCGAGGGCCCGTTCAACGCTGCTTGCAGCTTTAATTAGGGCCCGAGCACGAACCGTGCGAGAGCCCTATTGAAATCATAAAAATTATTAGGGCCCGAGCACGAACCGTGCGAGAGCCCTATTGAAATCATAAAAATTATTCTTATTATTTTTCTTTTAAACCTTTGATCGCATTTTTGAGGGCCTGAACATGCCCAAAAAGTCAGGAAAATTTGCACACTCGTCACGTCTGGTGAAAATTTCGATATTTTATGGTCGTTACAAAGGGGCGTGGCAAAATGGCTCAATGGCGCCCCCTAACAGTTTTCAAAATCGAAGCCCCCTGCTTTAACTTTGCCCTAGGCGTATGAAATTTGGTACACATATGTATCATCCCGGGACGCACAAAAAAGCCTCTTGGAGCGACACCCTAAACCAAACAGGAAGTCGGCCATTTTGAATTGTTTTTTCAAAATAAGGTCATTTTTGGCCATTTCCACACGTTGTACTTGAGCGAACTCGTCCTACAGATTTTATCGGATTGACTTAAAAATTTACCTGTGCGTGCTCGACTACAGTGGGATCAATTTATTATTAAAAGATCTTCGTCACGTCGAAGGGCGCGGTCGCTGCGGAAGGGTCAATTTGGATATCTCACCAAAAAACACGAAATTATACTACAACTACTACAACTTTGGTGTAGATGATCCTATCTGCACCAAACTTCACATGATGGATAATAGTCCCGCCCTGAACACATCTACATCAAAAAATTCAGTAATTGTCATAGCGCCCCCTGCTGGCAACAGGAAATACCATGTTTTACACTTTGAGGTGCTGCTCTGACCACATTTACCATATTCAACTCAAATTTGGTCAGAAAGGCCTTAACATGTTGGTAATGCTCCATGATGAAGAATTTTGACTGTCGTCAAACGGCGTTCCATCCGGAGGGCGGCGAAGTCGACCCTTCGCCAAAATGCATAAAAATGGCCTTAACTTTGGTGTTTTTGATGATATCCACCTGAAACTTCATATGTGTGTCAACAGTCCAGCCCTGAATATGTGATATGAATTTCGTCAATGGGCGTGGCCATATGGCTTGGCCACGCCCATTCATATGAATTACTTCCATAGGACGTCTCACCGATATGCACAAAAATTGGTACACATCTCCATCACCCCCAGACAAACAAAAAAGTCTCTTGGACCTCTAGGCTAAATTCAACAGGAAGTCGGCCATTTTGAATGTCATGGTCATTTTTGGTGTCGCGCACGCATCGTATTTTAACGAACTCCTCCTACAGAATTCATCAGAACAGCTTCAAAATTACCGATTACCATCTAGAACACTTCCTGATCAAAAGTTATTAAAAGGTCTCGCAGAATCTAAAGGGCACGCCAGTTGTGGGAGGTTGAATTTTGACGTCTCGCCATGAAACAGGAAGTGGCAATAACTTCACTGTACTTGGTCAGATCTGTGTGAAACTTCACAGGTATATTGACAGTCCAACCCAGAACATATGTTATGAATTTCGTTAATAGGCGTGGCTAAATGGATTGGCCACGCCCATTCACACAAATAACCACCATAGGACGTCTCACTGATATGCACGAAACTTGGTAGACACATGTATAACATCCACACGCACAAAAAAGCCTCTTGCACGGATAGGCCACACCCAACAGGAAGTCGGCCATTTTGAAATTTACAGTCATTTTTGGCGTTTTCCACCTGGCGTATTTTAATGATCTCCTCCTCCAGAAATGATCCAATTCACTCCAAAACTGCTGTGTACCATCTACACCAGTGTGTGATCAAAAGATATTAAGAGAATTGCTCAGCATGGAACGGTGTGGCTGTGACATGGCGTCGACACTTGATGTCTCACCATGAAACACGATATTGCTATAACATGGGATCTAATGGTCGAATCTGCTCCAAACTTCACATGTATGATAATAGTCCTGGCATGAACACACCCACATGACGCTCAGGAGTCAGAGTCAAAGCGCCACCCAGTGGAGACGGGAAGTCGCAACGCATTGGTTCCTACACTGTCCGAAGGAGGCGAACATTCAGCGCCTCGTCTGCCGGTCGACCTCTGGCGAGACGGTGGCGGCCGCGCCAGGCCCCGAGTTGCGTGGGGTGCGAGGGCCCGTTCAACGCTGCTTGCAGCTTTAATTAGGGCCCGAGCACGTCCGTGCGAGGACCCTATTGAAATTGCAGGAATTATTATTATTATTACGACAAAAGTAAATCGCTTATTTGGAGGCCTGAACATATTCCAAAACACGCCAATTTTGGCATGCGCATCAGTCGTGGTGTAAATTTAGGTATTTTAGGGTTCGTGGAGGTGGGCGGGTCAAAATGGCTAGGTCACGCCCCTTAAAGAGCACCCTACTCGGCAGGTTTCACGGATCTGCACGAAAATCGGTACGCATGTAGATCATGCTGAGACGCACAAAAAAGGTCACAGGGACACATAGGCTAAACCCAACAGGAAGTGAGATATTTGGCGTTGAACGGCCATTTTTGGCGTTTTCCACGTGTTGTATTTTAACGAACTCCTCCTACAAGAATAATCAGAACGGCTTCAAAATTGCTGTGCACCAACTAGACTAGTTTGTGATCAAAAGTTATTAACGGATTACGTAAACTCCAAACAACCTGACCTGGGCGTGGCGGCGAAGTTTGATGTCTCGCCATGAAAAATGAGATTGCTATAACTTTGGCATTAATAGTCCGAACGGTACCAAACTCCCCAGGATTCATAATAGTCCCGCCCTGAAGACGTCTACATGCAGAAATATTGAAATTTGCATAGCGCCCCCTGCTGGTGACAGAAAAAGCGATGTTTTAGACTTTGGGGTCCAGCTCTGAGCACGTTCAGCAAATCCAGCTCAAATTTGGTCAGAAAGGCCTCAACATGTTGGTAATGCTCCATGATGAAGAATTTTGACTGTCGTCAAACGGCGTTCCATCCGGAGGGCGGCGAAGTCGACCCTTCGCCAAAATGCATAAAAATGGCCTTAACTTTGGTGTTTTTGACGATATCCACCTGAAACTTTATATGTGTGTCAACAGTCCAGCCCTGAATATGTGATATGAATTTCGTCAATGGGCGTGGCCATATGGCTTGGCCACGCCCATTCATATGAATTACTTCCATAGGACGTCTCACCGATATGCACAAAAATTGGTACACATCTCCATCACCCCCAGACAAACAAAAAAGTCTCTTGGACCTCTAGGCTAAATTCAACAGGAAGTCGGCCATTTTGAATGTCAATGTCATTTTTGGTGTCGCGCACGCATCGTATTTTAACGAACTCCTCCTACAGAATTCATCAGAACGGCTTCAAAATTACCGATTACCATCTAGAACACTTCCTGATCAAAAGTTATTAAAAGGTCTCGCAGAATCTAAAGGGCACGCCAGTTGTGGGAGGTTGAATTTTGACGTCTCGCCATGAAACAGGAAGTGGCAATAACTTCACTGTACTTGGTCAGATCTGTGTGAAACTTCACAGGTATATTGACAGTCCAACCCAGAACATATGTTATGAATTTCGTTAATAGGCGTGGCTAAATGGATTGGCCACGCCCATTCACACAAATAACCACCATAGGACGTCTCACTGATATGCACGAAACTTGGTAGACACATGTATAACATCCACACGCACAAAAAAGCCTCTTGCACGGATAGGCCACACCCAACAGGAAGTCGGCCATTTTGAAATTTACAGTCATTTTTGGCGTTTTCCACCTGGCGTATTTTAATGATCTCCTCCTCCAGAAATGATCCAATTCACTCCAAAACTGCTGTGTACCATCTACACAAGTGTGTGATCAAAACATATTAAGAGAATTGCTTAGCATGGAACGGTGTGGCTGTGACATGGCGTCGACACTTGATGTCTCACCATGAAACACGATATTGCTATAACATGGGATCTAATGGTCGAATCTGCTCCAAACTTCACATGTATGATAATAGTCCTGGCATGAACACACCCACATGACGCTCAGGAGTCAGAGTCATAGCGCCACCCAGTGGAGACGGGAAGTCGCAACGCATTGGTTCCTACACTGTCCGAAAGAGGCGAACATTCAGGGCCTCGTCTGCCGGTCGACCTCTGGCGACACGGTGGCGGCCGCGCCAGGCCCCGAGTTGCGTGGGGTGCGAGGGCCCGTTCAACGCTGCTTGCAGCTTTAATTATTATTATTACGACAAAAGTAAATCGCTTATTTGGAGGCCTGAACATATTCCAAAACACGCCAATTTTGGCATGCGCATCAGTCGCGGTGTAAATTTAGGTATTTTAGGGTTCGTGGAGGTGGGCGGGTCAAAATGGCTAGGCCACGCCCCTTAAAGAGCACCCTACTCGGCAGGTTTCACGGATCTGCACGAAAATCGGTATGCATGTAGATCATGCTGAGACGCACAAAAAAGGTCATAGGGGCACATAGGCTAAACCCAACAGGAAGTGAGATATTTGGCGTTGAACGGCCATTTTTGGCGTTTTCCACGTGTTGTATTTTAACGAACTCCTCCCACAGGAATAATCAGAACGGCTTCAAAATTGCTGTGCACCAACTAGACTAGTTTGTGATCAAAAGTTATTAACGGATTACGTAAACTCCAAACAACCTGACCTGGGCGTGGCGGCGAAGTTTGATGTCTCGCCATGAAAAATGAGATTGCTATAACTTTGGCATTAATAGTCCGAACGGTACCAAACTCCCCAGGATTCATAATAGTCCCGCCCTGAAGACGTCTACATGCAGAAATATTGAAATTTGCATAGCGCCCCCTGCTGGTGACAGAAAAAGCGATGTTTTAGACTTTGAGGTCCAGCTCTGAGCACGTTCAGCAAATCCAGCTCAAATTTGGTCAGAAAGGCCTCAACATGTTGGTAATGCTCCATGATGAAGAATTTTGACTGTCGTCAAACGGCGTTCCATCCGGAGGGCGGCGAAGTCGACGGTTCGCCAAAATGCATAAAAATGGCCTTAACTTTGGTGTTTTTGATGATATCCACCTGAAACTTCATATGTGTGTCAACAGTCCAGCCCTGAATATGTGATATGAATTTCGTCGATGGGCGTGGCCATATGGCTTGGCCACGCCCATTCATATGAATTACTTCCATAGGACGTCTCACCGATATGCACAAAAATTGGTACACATCTCCATCACCCCCAGACAAACAAAAAAGTCTCTTGGACCTCTAGGCTAAATTCAACAGGAAGTCGGCCATTTTGAATGTCATGGTCATTTTTGGTGTCGCGCACGCATCGTATTTTAACGAACTCCTCCTACAGAATTCATCAGAACGGCTTCAAAATTACCGATTACCATCTAGAACACTTCCTGATCAAAAGTTATTAAAAGGTCTCGCAGAATCTAAAGGGCACGCCAGTTGTGGGAGGTTGAATTTTGACGTCTCGCCATGAAACAGGAAGTGGCAATAACTTCACTGTACTTGGTCAGATCTGTGTGACACTTCACAGGTATATTGACAGTCCAACCCAGAACATATGTTATGAATTTCGTTAATAGGCGTGGCTAAATGGATTGGCCACGCCCATTCACACAAATAACCACCATAGGACGTCTCACTGATATGCACGAAACTTGGTAGACACATGTATAACATCCACACGCACAAAAAAGCCTCTTGCACGGATAGGCCACACCCGACAGGAAGTCGGCCATTTTGAAATTTACAGTCATTTTTGGCGTTTTCCACGTGTTGTATTTTAATGATCTCCTCCTCCAGAAATGAATCAATTAACTCCAAAACTGGTGTGTACCATCTACACAAGTGTGTGATCAAAACACATTAAGAGAATTGCTCAGCATGGAACGGTGTGGCTGTGACATGGCTTCGACACTTGATGTCTCACCATGAAACACGATATTGCTATAACATGGGATCTAATGGTCGAATCTGCTCCAAACTTCACATGTATGATAATAGTCCTGGCATGAACACACCCACATGATGCTCAGGAGTCAGAGTCATAGCGCCACCCAGTGGAGACGGGAAGTCGCAACGCATTGGTTCCTACACTGTCCGAAGGAGGCGAACATTCAGCGCCTCGTCTGCCGGTCGACCTCTGGCGACACGGTGGCGGCCGCGCCAGGCCCCGAGTTGCGTGGGGTGCGAGGGCCCGTTCAACGCTGCTTGCAGCTTTAATTAGGGCCCGAGCACGAACCGTGCGAGAGCCCTATTGAAATCATAAAAATTATTCTTATTATTTTTCTTTTAAACCTTTGATCGCATTTTTGAGGGCCTGAACATGCCCAAAAAGTCAGGAAAATTTGCACACTCGTCACGTCTGGTGAAAATTTCGATATTTTATGGTCGTTACAAAGGGGCGTGGCAAAATGGCTCAATGGCGCCCCCTAACAGTTTTCAAAATCGAAGCCCCCTGCTTTAACTTTGCCCTAGGCGTATGAAATTTGGTACACATATGTATCATCCCGGGACACACAAAAAAGCCTCTTGGAGCGACACCCTAAACCAAACAGGAAGTCGGCCATTTTGAATTGTTTTTTCAAAATAAGGTCATTTTTGGCCATTTCCACACGTTGTACTTGAGCGAACTCGTCCTACAGATTTTATCGGATTGACTTAAAAATTTACCTGTGCGTGCTCGACTACAGTGGGATCAATTTATTATTAAAAGATCTTCGTCACGTCGAAGGGCGCGGTCGCTGCGGAAGGGTCAATTTGGATATCTCACCAAAAAACACGAAATTATACTACAACTACTACAACTTTGGTGTAGATGATCCTATCTGCACCAAACTTCACATGATGGATAATAGTCCCGCCCTGAACACATCTACATCAAAAAATTCAGTAATTGTCATAGCGCCCCCTGCTGGCAACAGGAAATACCATGTTTTACACTTTGAGGTGCTGCTCTGACCACATTTACCATATTCAACTCAAATTTGGTCAGAAAGGCCTTAACATGTTGGTAATGCTCCATGATGAAGAATTTTGACTGTCGTCAAACGGCGTTCCATCCGGAGGGCGGCGAAGTCGACCCTTCGCCAAAATGCATAAAAATGGCCTTAACTTTGGTGTTTTTGATGATATCCACCTGAAACTTCATATGTGTGTCAACAGTCCAGCCCTGAATATGTGATATGAATTTCGTCAATGGGCGTGGCCATATGGCTTGGCCACGCCCATTCATATGAATTACTTCCATAGGACGTCTCACCGATATGCACAAAAATTGGTACACATCTCCATCACCCCCAGACAAACAAAAAAGTCTCTTGGACCTCTAGGCTAAATTCAACAGGAAGTCGGCCATTTTGAATGTCATGGTCATTTTTGGTGTCGCGCACGCATCGTATTTTAACGAACTCCTCCTACAGAATTCATCAGAACGGCTTCAAAATTACCGATTACCATCTAGAACACTTCCTGATCAAAAGTTATTAAAAGGTCTCGCAGAATCTAAAGGGCACGCCAGTTGTGGGAGGTTGAATTTTGACGTCTCGCCATGAAACAGGAAGTGGCAATAACTTCACTGTACTTGGTCAGATCTGTGTGAAACTTCACAGGTATATTGACAGTCCAACCCAGAACATATGTTATGAATTTCGTTAATAGGCGTGGCTAAATGGATTGGCCACGCCCATTCACACAAATAACCACCATAGGACGTCTCACTGATATGCACGAAACTTGGTAGACACATGTATAACATCCACACGCACAAAAAAGCCTCTTGCACGGATAGGCCACACCCGACAGGAAGTCGGCCATTTTGAAATTTACAGTCATTTTTGGCGTTTTCCACGTGTTGTATTTTAATGATCTCCTCCTCCAGAAATGAATCAATTAACTCCAAAACTGGTGTGTACCATCTACACAAGTGTGTGATCAAAACACATTAAGAGAATTGCTCAGCATGGAACGGTGTGGCTGTGACATGGTGTCGACACTTGATGTCTCACCATGAAACACGATATTGCTATAACATGGGATCTAATGGTCGAATCTGCTCCAAACTTCACATGTATGATAATAGTCCTGGCATGAACACACCCACATGACGCTCAGGAGTCAGAGTCATAGCGCCACCCAGTGGAGACGGGAAGTCGCAACGCATTGGTTCCTACACTGTCCGAAGGAGGCGAACATTCAGCGCCTCGTCTGCCGGTCGACCTCTGGCGACACGGTGGCGGCTGCGCCAGGCCCCGAGTTGCGTGGGGTGCGAGGGCCCGTTCAACGCTGCTTGCAGCTTTAATTATTATTATTATTATTATTTTTTTCCGCGACTTTAAACGCCTTTTTGGGGGCTTTAACATATTCGAAAACTCACCAAATTTGGCATGCACATTCGTCTTGGCGAAAATTTATGTGTACGCAAAATTTAAACGATGCCCGTTGCAAAATGGCGAAATGGCGCCCCCTAGAAAATTTCAATCGGCTCCCACCGGCAGCCCGTTTGACCAAATTCCACGCAATTCGGGGAGGTCGTGTATCATCCCAAGACGCACGAAATTGCGCAGTTGGACTTTTTTCTAAAACCAACAGGAAGCCGGCTATTTTGATTTGAATATTCATTTTTTTACCGATTTTGGCGATTTCCAAGAATTCTCTCAGAGCTATCTCCTCCTACACGGTTCATTGGATCGGCTTCAAATTTGGCGTGCTGGAACTAGACCACTTGATGATCAAAAGTTATCATACGATTTTCCCTACGTTAAACGGTTTGGCCGTCAGGTGGCGGCGAAGTTTGACGTCTCGCCAAAAAAAACCCCAAAAAACAAAAGTGCTATTACTTGGGCATGATAAGTCCGATCGGCACAAAACTTGCTGGGTATGATCGTAGTCCGGCCTTCATCACGCCAACATCAAAAAATTCCCCCGTTCTCAAAGCGCCCCCTGCTGGCGACAGGAAAAGCGATGTTTTAGACTTTGAGGTGCTACTCTCAGCACCTTCAGTATATCCAACTCAAAATTGGTCAGAAAGGCCTCAACACGTTGGTAATGCTACATGATGAAGAGTTGTGATGTATCGCCGAACGGCGTTCCGCCCACAGGGCGGCGAAGTCAACGGTTCGCCAAAACGCAGTTACGTGGCCTTAACTTCAGTGTCCTTGGTCATATCTGCCTGAAACTTCACATGTGTGTTAACAGTCCAGCCCTGAACATGTGATATGAATTTCGTTGATGGGCGTGGCCAAATGGCTTGGCCACACCCTTTAAACATCAGCCCCTGCGGCACGTTTCACCGACATGCATGAAAATTGGTACACATATGTATCACATCCAGACGCACAAAAAAGCCTCTTGGACCCATTGGCTACACCCAACAGGAAGTCAGCCATTTTGAATTTGACGCCAGATTGGGCGATTCGCACTCCTCGTACTTTTTCTATCTCCTCCTACATGATTCATCGGATCGGCTTCAAATTTGGCGTGCATCAACTAGACCACTTGATGATCAAAAGTTATCATACGATTTTCCCTATGTTAAACGGTTTGGCTGTCAGGTGGCGGCGAAGTTTGATGTCACGCCAAAAAAAACCCAAAAAACAAAAGTGCTATTACTTGGGCATGATAAGTCCGATCGGCACAAAAGTTGCTGGGTATGATCGTAGTCCGGCCTTCATCACGCCAACATCAAAAAATTCCCCCGTTCTCAAAGCGCCCCCTGCTGGCGACAGGAAAAGCCATGTTTTAGACTTTGAGGTGCTACTCTCAGCACCTTCAGTATATCCAACTCAAAATTGGTCGGAAAGGCCCCAACACGTTGGTAATGCTACATGATGAAGATTTGTGACGTATCGCCGAATGGCGTTCCGCCCACAGGGCGGCGAAGTCAACGGTTCGCCAAAAGCAGTTAAGTGGCCTTAACTTCAGTGTCCTTGGTCATATCTGCCTGAAACTTCACATGTGTGTTAACAGTCCAGCCCTGAACATGTGATATGAATTTCGTTGATGGGCGTGGCCAAATGGCTTGGCCACACCCTTTAAACATCAGCCACTGCGGCACGTTTCACTGACATGCATGAAAATTGGTACACATATGTATCACATCCAGATGCACAAAAAAGTCTCTTGGACCCATTGGCCAAATCCAACAGAAAGTCGGCCATTTTGAATCTAATGGTCATTTTTGGCGTTTTCCACGTGTTGTATTTTAATGAACTCCACCTACAGGATGCATCAGAACAACTTCAAAATCATTGTGTGCCATCTAGACAAAGGTGTAATCAAAACTTAGAAGGAGATTTTTGCATTGTGAAACGGTTTGGCCGTCAGGTGGCGGCGAAGTTTGATGTCTCGCCATAAAACACGAAATTAGTATAACTTTGGCATACATTGTCCATTCTTCACCAAACTTCACATGTTTGTTAACAGTCCAGACCTGAATGTATAGTATGAGTTTCATCAATAAGCGTGGCCGTATGGCTTGGCCACGCCCCTTAAAGTGCAGCGTCCCCCATAACAACTTTCACCGACGTACACGAAAATCAGTATGCACATGTATCGTGTCCAGACGCACAAAAAAGCCTCTTGCACATATAGGCCACATCCGACAGGAAGTCGGCCATTTTGAAATTTACAGTCATTTTTGGCGTTTTCCACGTGTTGCATTTTAATGATCTCCTCCTCCAGAAATGAATCAATTAACTCCAAAACTGGTGTGTACCATCTACACAAGTGTGTGATCAAAACATATTAAGAGAATTGCTCAGCATGGAACGGTGTGGCTGTGACATGGCGTCGACACTTGATGTCTCACCATGAAACACGATATTGCTATAACATGGGATCTAATGGTCGAATCTGCTCCAAACTTCACATGTATGATAATAGTCCTGGCATGAACACACCCACATGACGCTCAGGAGTCAGAGTCATAGCGCCACCCAGTGGAGACGGGAAGTCGCAACGCATTGGTTCCTACACTGTCCGAAGGAGGCGAACATTCAGCGCCTCGTCTGCCGGTCGACCTCTGGCGACACGGTGGCGGCCGCGCCAGGCCCCGAGTTGCGTGGGGTGCGAGGGCCCGTTCAACGCTGCTTGCAGCTTTAATTATTATTATTATTTTTTTTTTTTTCCGCGACTTTAAACGCCTTTTTGGGGGCTTTAACATATTCGAAAACTCACCAAATTTGGCATGCACATTCGTCTTGGCGAAAATTTATGTGTACGCAAAATTTAAACGATGCCCGTTGCAAAATGGCGAAATGGCGCCCCCTAGAAAATTTCAATCGGCTCCCACCGGCAGCCCGTTTGACCAAATTCCACGCAATTCGGGGAGGTCGTGTATCATCCCAAGACGCACGAAATTGCGCAGTTGGACTTTTTTCTAAAACCAACAGGAAGCCGGCTATTTTGATTTGAATATTCATTTTTTTACCGATTTTGGCGATTTCCAAGAATTCTCTCAGAGCTATCTCCTCCTACACGGTTCATTGGATCGGCTTCAAATTTGGCGTGCTGGAACTAGACCACTTGATGATCAAAAGTTATCATACGATTTTCCCTACGTTAAACGGTTTGGCCGTCAGGTGGCGGCGAAGTTTGACGTCTCGCCAAAAAAAACCCCAAAAAACAAAAGTGCTATTACTTGGGCATGATAAGTCCGATCGGCACAAAACTTGCTGGGTATGATCGTAGTCCGGCCTTCATCACGCCAACATCAAAAAATTCCCCCGTTCTCAAAGCGCCCCCTGCTGGCGACAGGAAAAGCGATATTTTAGACTTTGAGGTGCTACTCTCAGCACCTTCAGTATATCCAACTCAAAATTGGTCAGAAAGGCCTCAACACGTTGGTAATGCTACATGATGAAGAGTTGTGATGTATCGCCGAACGGCGTTCCGCCCACAGGGCGGCGAAGTCAACGGTTCGCCAAAACGCAGTTACGTGGCCTTAACTTCAGTGTCCTTGGTCATATCTGCCTGAAACTTCACATGTGTGTTAACAGTCCAGCCCTGAACATGTGATATGAATTTCGTTGATGGGCGTGGCCAAATGGCTTGGCCACACCCTTTAAACATCAGCCCCTGCGGCACGTTTCACCGACATGCATGAAAATTGGTACACATATGTATCACATCCAGACGCACAAAAAAGCCTCTTGGACCCATTGGCTACACCCAACAGGAAGTCAGCCATTTTGAATTTGACGCCAGATTGGGCGATTCGCACTCCTCGTACTTTTTCTATCTCCTCCTACATGATTCATCGGATCGGCTTCAAATTTGGCGTGCATCAACTAGACCACTTGATGATCAAAAGGTATCATACGATTTTCCCTATGTTAAACGGTTTGGCTGTCAGGTGGCGGCGAAGTTTGACGTCACGCCAAAAAAAACCCAAAAAACAAAAGTGCTATTACTTGGGCATGATAAGTCCGATCGGCACAAAAGTTGCTGGGTATGATCGTAGTCCGGCCTTCATCACGCCAACATCAAAAAATTCCCCCGTTCTCAAAGCGCCCCCTGCTGGCGACAGGAAAAGCCATGTTTTAGACTTTGAGGTGCTACTCTCAGCACCTTCAGTATATCCAACTCAAAATTGGTCGGAAAGGCCCCAACACGTTGGTAATGCTACATGATGAAGATTTGTGACGTATCGCCGAATGGCGTTCCGCCCACAGGGCGGCGAAGTCAACGGTTCGCCAAAAGCAGTTAAGTGGCCTTAACTTCAGTGTCCTTGGTCATATCTGCCTGAAACTTCACATGTGTGTTAACAGTCCAGCCCTGAACATGTGATATGAATTTCGTTGATGGGCGTGGCCAAATGGCTTGGCCACACCCTTTAAACATCAGCCACTGCGGCACGTTTCACTGACATGCATGAAAATTGGTACACATATGTATCACATCCAGATGCACAAAAAAGTCTCTTGGACCCATTGGCCAAATCCAACAGAAAGTCGGCCATTTTGAATCTAATGGTCATTTTTGGCGTTTTCCACGTGTTGTATTTTAATGAACTCCACCTACAGGATGCATCAGAACAACTTCAAAATCATTGTGTGCCATCTAGACAAAGGTGTAATCAAAACTTAGAAGGAGATTTTTGCATCGTGAAACGGTTTGGCCGTCAGGTGGCGGCGAAGTTTGATGTCTCGCCATAAAACACGAAATTAGTATAACTTTGGCATACATTGTCCATTCTTCAC
Organism: Cephalopholis sonnerati; assembly: GCA_019142605.1. NCBI lineage: Eukaryota > Metazoa > Chordata > Actinopteri > Perciformes > Serranidae > Cephalopholis > Cephalopholis sonnerati. The sequence continues at coordinate 696,914 of JAGQAX010000016.1, forward strand.
CAAACTTCACATGTTTGTTAACAGTCCAGACCTGAATGTATAGTATGAGTTTCATCAATAAGCGTGGCCGTATGGCTTGGCCACGCCCCTTAAAGTGCAGCGTCCCCCATAACAACTTTCACCGACGTACACGAAAATCAGTATGCACATGTATCGTGTCCAGACGCACAAAAAAGCCTCTTGCACATATAGGCCACATCCGACAGGAAGTCGGCCATTTTGAAATTTACAGTCATTTTTGGCGTTTTCCACGTGTTGCATTTTAATGATCTCCTCCTCCAGAAATGAATCAATTAACTCCAAAACTGGTGTGTACCATCTACACAAGTGTGTGATCAAAACATATTAAGAGAATTGCTCAGCATGGAACGGTGTGGCTGTGACATGGCGTCGACACTTGATGTCTCACCATGAAACACGATATTGCTATAACATGGGATCTAATGGTCGAATCTGCTCCAAACTTCACATGTATGATAATAGTCCTGGCATGAACACACCCACATGACGCTCAGGAGTCAGAGACATAGCGCCACCCAGTGGAGACGGGAAGTCGCAACGCATTGGTTCCTACACTGTCCGAAGGAGGCGAACATTCAGCGCCTCGTCTGCCGGTCGACCTCTGGCGAGACAGTGGCGGCCGCGCCAGGCCCCGAGTTGCGTGGGGCGCGAGGGCCCGTTCAACGCTGCTTGCAGCTTTAATTATTATTATTATTCTTCTTATCCGAAATCAACTGCCTTTTTGGGGCCCGTAACATGCCCGAAAACTCATGAAACTTCACAGACTCGTCAGAAGTGGTGAAAATTTACATATGGTAGGGGTTTCATGACAATGTGCACAAAAATGGCTCAATAGCGCCCCCTACTCATTTTCAACGTATTTTGGGCTATAACTCCCAGACCATGTGTCGCACGTTCAAAAACCTCATATCCACAGATTCCCTGAATAGTGCTGAATCACCTGGACAGGGCCACGCCCATTTCCGCCTAAATATTTTTTCGCAAAATCGCGAAAACTGGAAAACCTACTTTTTCTAACTCCTCCTTGGCGATTTGTCCGTTCAGCGTGAAACTTGGCAGGTACAGTCTTCGGCTGGACCTCATCTAAAGTTATCAAAGGAATTTTGTTAGGTCAAAATATGCACAAGTTATTAACAAACACATTTTTCTAGCTAGCTATAAAAAGGCGAACTGCTGCATATCTCAGTCAAAATAAATGCTAACAACACCAAATCTGGGATCCTTGATTGAAATGTCACTGTGAAGGAATGAGCCAAATTTAGCTAATTTTGGTCACTAGGGGGCGCTGCAAATATGGTAAATTTATATCTCATAAATGGCTGCACCGATATTTATGAAATTTGGTGAGTATGATGCTGGTCCCCTCCTGAGGCCATACTTTGAAGTTAGTCACGACTGGTAAAAGTGGGCGTGGCTAATTACAAGATAAAAAACAAACATTGATTTCAGCTCAAGTATTACGCTAATATTTCTCTTTGTAAGTCACTACACATCAAAAACCTACTTTTTCGAACTCCTCCTAGCGTTTAAGCTCCATCTTCATGAAACTTTGCACATACAATCTCCAGACGGACGTGACCAAAAGTTATCAAAAGAATTTTGCTACTCCAAAAAATGCGCTAGCTAAAAATAAACAGTTTTTTTCTGCTATTTAAAAAACACATACTGTTGCATATTTTTGTCAAAGTAAAAGATAACAATGTCAAACGCAATTCACTTCTTTCAGACGTCATCCAGATGCCCTGTGCCAAATTTGGCAGAAATTGGCCAATAGGGGGCGCTATAATCAGAGAAAAATCAATTGACATAAAAATTCATCGATTCGCACGAAATTTGGCAAGGGTGATGTGGAGTCACTCCTGAGGCCAGCTGTAAAGCTTAGTGATGTTTGGTCACCATGGCCACGCCTTATTCGCCATGAAAGACGAAGTTGTTTTTGAGGGGTAAAGGATGCTTGAAAAGTCATGAAAATTGACACACATATGACAGGATCCGATATGAGTTGTCTGATGTGATTTTTTGGCTCTGATGTGCCAACATGGCTCAACAGCGCCCCCTACAAATTTTCTACGAAGCAGCCCCCGAAGCTGGTTTGAGCTACATCCATGAAACTTGGTAAGCACATGCATCACCGAAAGACGTATAAAAAAGTATCTTGCAGCCATGTGCCAAACCTGACAGGAAGTCCGCCATTTTGAATTTGCTTGTAACTGGTTAGCAACTTCACCATACATGTTCCAATCTTCCCCAAATTTCACAGGATTGATGACAGTCCTGCCCTGAATACATCTATATGCCAATACTTGGTTATTAGTACAGCGCCAGCTACTGGCAAAATTACATGTCTTCATATGATTTGATGGATATGACGTGTAAGTCCTGCGTGAGGGGTCTACCGTCGACAGGAATGAAGGGCGCCATAAGCCGGCTTCCAGCCAGCGCCCTCGAGTTGCGTGAAGGTGCGAGGGCCCGTTCAATGCTGCTTGCAGCTTTAATTATTATTATTATTATTATTACGACAAAAGTAAATCGCTTATTTGGAGGTTTTAACATGCTCAAAAACTCCTGAAATTTGGCGGTCGCATCAGTCGCGGTGTAAATTTACGTATTTTAGGGTTCGCGGCAATGGACGGGTCAAAATGGCTAGGCCACGCCCATTAAAGAGCAATCTCCTTATAAACAGCGCCCTCCTCATCAATTTTCACGGATCTGCACGAAAATCGGTACACATGGAGATCATGCCGAGCCGCACAAAAAAGTCTCTTGGAGCCATAGGCCACGCCCAACAGGAAGTTGGCTATTTTGAATTTAGCGGCCATTTTTGGCGTTTTACCACGTGTCATATTTTGACGAACTCCTCCTACACGATTAATCAAAACGGCTTCAAAATCGCCGTGTACCAACTAGATAAGTTTGTGATCAAAAGTTATTCAAAGATCCGCTACCCGTCGAACACGGAATCGGCTTTTTGGCGGCGAAGTTTGAAGTTTGAAGTTTGTCTCGCCATGAAAAACGAAATTGCTATAACTTTGGCATTAATCGTCCGATCTGCACCAAACTTCACATGATTCATAATATTCCCGCCCTGAACACGTCTACATGCAGAAATTTTGTAATTACCCTAGCGCCCCCTGCTGGCGACAGGAAAAGCGATGTTTTTAGACTTTGACGTGCAGCTCTGACCACGTTCACCATATGCAACTCAAATTTGGTCAGACAGACCTCAAGACGTTGGTAATGCTACATTATGAAGATTGTGACTAGGCGTCAAACGGTGTTCCGCCCAGAGGGCGGCGAAGTCGAAAATTCGCCAAAACGCGTTGAAAATGGCTTTAATGACATTAACTTCTGTGTCCTTGGTCATATCTGCCTGAAACTTCACATGTGTGTTAACAGTCCAGGCTTGAACATGTGATATGAGTTTCGTTGATGGGCGTGGCCAAATGACTTGACCACGCCCTTTAAACATCAGCCCCTGCCGCACGTGTCACCGACATGCACGAAAATTGGTACACGCATGTATCACACCGAGACACACAAAAAAGTCTCTCGGACCCACTGGCCATACCCAACAGGAAGTCGGCCATTTTGAATTTTGATGCTATTTTTGGCGTTTTCCACATGTTGTATTTTAACGAACTCCTCCTACAGGATTAATCAGAATGACTTCAAAATCACTGTGTGTGATCTAGACAAGGTTGTGATCAAAAGTTATTAAAATATTTTTCCACAGTTAAACGGTTTGGCCGTCAGGTGGCGGCGAAGTTTGATGTCTCGCCATGAAACACGAAATTGCTATAATTTTGGGACACATTGTCCAATCTTCACCAAACTTCACATGATTCATAATAGTCCCACACTGAACACGTCTACATGACAAAGTTCTGTGATAGTCATAACGCCCCCTAGTTATTAGTCTTCTTCTTCTTATCCGAAATCAACTGCCTTTTTGGGGGCCGTAACATACTCGAAAACTCATGAAACTTCACAGACTCGTCAGAAGTGGTGAAAATTTACATATGGTAGGGGTTTCATGACAACGTGAAAAAAAATGGCTCAGTAGCGCCCCCTACTCATTTTCAATGTATTTTGGGCTATAACTCCCAGATCATGTGTCGCACATTCAAAAACCTCATATCACCACATTCCCTGAATAGCGCTGAATCACCTGGAAGGGGCCACGCCCATTTCCGCCTAACATTTTTTTTGCAAATGCGCAAAACCTGGAAAACGTACTTTTTCGAACTCCTCCTTAGGGTTTTGTCCGTTCAGCGTGAAACTTGGCAGGTACAGTCTTTGACTGGACCTGATCTAAAGTTATCACAGGAATTTTGATTGGTCAAAATATGCGCAAATTATTAACGAACAAATTTTTCTAGCTAGCTACAAAAAGGCGAACTGTGGTATATCTCGGTCAAAATACATGCTAACAACACCAAATCTCAGATCCTTGCTTGACCTGTGCCTGTGAGCATGTGAGCCAAATGTGGCTAATGTTGGCCACTAGGGGGCGCTGCAAATATGGAAAATTAATATCATGTAAATGGCTTCACCGAGTTTTACGAAATTTGGTGGGTATCATGCTGGGCCACTCCTGAGGCCATGTCTTGAGGTTCATCACGACTGGTCAAAGTGGGCGTGGCTTATTACAAGATAAACAACAAACATTTATTTCAGCTCAAGTATTATGCTGAGGGCTATGAAATTGATAGGCTATATATAGAACAGCATACAGACCACCCATAGAAACAATTGTGTGTCTACTACACTAGGTGGCGCTATAACAGCTGCAAACGCATTTTGGCCTGTAACTTCCACATTTTAAATCACATCTTCATAAACTTCATATCCACGTGTTCCCTAAATAGCGTCGCATCTTCTGACATAGGCCACGCCCACTCCCACTGCACATTTCTCTTTGTAAGTCACTATACATCAAAAACCTACTTTTTCGAACTCCTCCTAGCGTTTAAGGTCCATCTTCACGAAAGTTTGCACATACAATCTCCAGACTTGCCTGACCAGAAGTTATCAAAAGAATTTTGCTACTACAAAAACTGCGCTAGCTAAAAATAAACATTTTTTTTCTGCTAGCTAAAAAACACATACCATTGCATATTTTTGTCAAAGTAAAAGCTATCCATGTCAAACTCAATTCACTTCTTTCAGACATCATCCAGACACTCTGTGCTAAATTTGGCAGAAGTTGGCAAATAGGGGGCGCTATAATCAGAGAAAAATCAAGTGACATGAAAATACATATATTTGCACGAAATTTGGTGAGCATGATGTGGAGTCACTCCTGACGCCAGCTGTAAAGCTTAGTGATGTTTGGTCACCGTGGCGACGCCTTATTCGCCATAAAAGACGAAGTTGTTTTTGAGGGGTAAGGGATGCTTGTAAAGTCATGAAACTTGACACACACATGAAAGGATCCGATGTGGGTTGTCTGATGTGATTTTTTGGCTCTGATGTGCCAACATGGCTCAACAGCGCCCCCTACAAATTTTCTACGAAGCAGCCCCCGAAGCTGGTTTGACCTACATCTATGAAACTTGGTACGCACATGCATCACTGAAAGACGTATAAAAAAGCCTCTTGCAGCCATGTGCCAAAACCAACAGGAAGTCCGCCATTTTGAATTTGCTTGTAACTGGTTCGCAACTTCACCATACATGTTCCAATCTTCCCCAAACTTCACAGGATTGCTGACAGTCCTGCCCTGCACACATCTATACGCCAATACTTGGTTATTAGTATGGCGCCACCTACTGGCAAAATTACACGTGTTCTATGATTTGAGGGATATGACGTGTAAGTCCTGCGTGAGGGGTCTGCCTTCGACAGTGATGAACGGCGGCGTGAGCCGGCGTCCTGCCAGCGCCCTCGAGTTGCGTGAAGGTGCGAGGGCCCGTTCAATGCTGCTTGCAGCTTTAATTAGGGCCCGAGCACGTACCGTGCGAGGACCCTATTGTTTTCCTTAGGATTATTATTATTATTATTATTATTATTATTATTATTATTATTATTATTTTTTTTTTTTTTTTCCGCGACTTTAAACGCATTTTTGGGGGCTTTAACATATTCAAAAACTCACCAAATTTGGCATGCACATTCGTCTTGGCGAAAATTTATGTGTACGCAAAATTTAAAAGATGCCCGTTGCAAAATGGCGAAATGGCGCCCCCTAGAAAATTTCAATCGGCTCCCACCGGCAGCCCGTTTGACCAAATTCCACGAAATTCGGGGAGGTCGTGTATCATCCCAAGACGCACGAAAATGCGCAGTTGGACTTTTTTCTAAAACCAACAGGAAGCCGGCTATTTTGATTTGAATATTCATTTTTTTACCGATTTTGGCGATTTCCAAGAAATCTCTCAGAGCTATCTCCTCCTACACGGTTCATTGGATCGGCTTCAAATTTGGCGTGCTGGAACTAGACCACTTGATAATCAAAAGTTATCATACGATTTTCCCTACGTTAAACGGTTTGGCCGTCAGGTGGCGGCGAAGTTTGACGTCTCGCCAAAAAAAACCCCCAAAAAACAAAAGTGCTATTACTTGGGCATGAAAAGTCCGATCGGCACAAAACTTGCTGGGTATGATCGTAGTCCGGCCTTCATCACGCCAACATCAAAAAATTCCCCCGTTCTCAAAGCGCCCCCTGCTGGCGACAGGAAAAGCGATGTTTTAGACTTTGAGGTGCTACTCTCAGCACGTTCAGTATATCCAACTCAAAATTGGTCAGAAAGGCCTCAACACGTTGGTAATGCTACATGATGAAGATTTGTGAAGTTTCGCCGAACGGCGTTCCGCCCACAGGGCGGCGAAGTCAACGGTTCGCCAAAACGCAGTTAAGTGGCCTTAACTTCAGTGTCCTTGGTCATATCTGCCTGAAACTTCACATGTGTGTTAACAGTCCAGCCCTGAACATGTGATATGAATTTCGTTGATGGGCGTGGCCAAATGGCTTGGCCACACCCTTTAAACATCAGCCCCTACGGCACGTTTCACCGACATGCATGAAAATTGGTACACATATGTATCACATCCAGACGCACAAAAAAGCCTCTTGGACCCATTGGCTACACCCAACAGGAAGTCAGCCATTTTGAATTTGACGCCAGATTGGGCGATTCGCACTCCTCGTACTTTTTCTATCTCCTCCTACATGATTCATCGGATCGGCTTCAAATTTGGCGTGCATCAACTAGACCACTTGATGATCAAAAGTTATCATACGATTTTCCCTATGTTAAACGGTTTGGCTGTCAGGTGGCGGCGAAGTTTGACGTCTCGTCAAAAAAACCCCAAAAAACAAAAGTGCTATTACTTGGGCATGATAAGTCCGATCGGCACAAAACTTGCTGGGTATGATCGTAGTCCGGCCTTCATCACGCCAACATCAAAAAATTCCCCCGTTCTCAAAGTGCCCCCTGCTGGCGACAGGAAAAGCGATGTTTTAGACTTTGAGGTGCTACTCTCAGCACGTTCAGTATATCCAACTCAAAATTGGTCAGAAAGGCCTCAACACGTTGGTAATGCTACATGATGAAGATTTGTGACGTAACGCCGAACGGCGTTCCGCCCACAGGGCGGCGAAGTCAACGGTTCGCCAAAACGCAGTTAAGTGGCCTTAACTTCAGTGTCCTTGGTCATATCTGCCTGAAACTTTACATGGGTGTTAACAGTCCAGCCCTGAACATGTGATATGATGGGCGTGGCCAAATGGCTTGGCCACACCCACACGTTTCACTGACATGCATGAAAATTGGTACACATATGTATCACATCCAGACGCACAAAAAAGTCTCTTGGACCCGTTGGCCAAACCCAACAGGAAGTCGGCCATTTTGAATTTAATGGTCGTTTTTGGCGTTTTCCACGTGTTGTATTTTAATGAACTCCACCTACAGGATGCATCAGAACAACTTCAAAATCATTGTGTGCCATCTAGACAAAGGTGTAATCAAAAGTTATTAGCAGATTTTTGCATCGTGAAACGGTTTGGCCGTCAGGTGGCGGCGAAGTTTGATGTCTCGCCATAAAACACGAAATTAGTATAACTTTGGCATACATTGTCCATTCTTCACCAAACGTCACATGTTTGTTAACAGTCCAGACCTGAATGTATAGTATGAGTTTCATCAATAAGCGTGGCCGTATGGCTTGGCCACGCCCCTTAAAGTGCAGCGTCCCCCATAACAACTTTCACCGACGTGCACGAAAATCAGTATGCACATGTATCGTGTCCAGACGCACAAAAAAGCCTCTTGCACATATAGGCCACACCCGACAGGAAGTCGGCCATTTTGAAATTTACAGTCATTTTTGGCGTTTTCCACGTGTTGTATTTTAATGATCTCCTCCTCCAGAAATGAATCAATTAACTCCAAAACTGGTGTGTACCATCTACACAAGTGTGTGATTAAAACAGATTAAGAGAATTGCTCAGCATGGAACGGTGTGGCTGTGACATGGCGTCGACACTTGATGTCTCACCATGAAACGTGATATTGCTATAACATGGGATCTAATGGTCGAATCTGCTCCAAACTTCACATGTATGATAATAGTCCTGGCATGAACACACCCACATGACGCTCAGGAGTCAGAGTCATAGCGCCACCCAGTGGAGACGGGAAGTCGCAACGCATTGGTTCCTACACTGTCCGAAGGGGGCGAACATTCAGCACCTCGTCTGCCGGTCGACCTGTGGCGACACGGTGGCGGCCGCGCCAGGCCCCGAGTTGCGTGGGGTGCGAGGGCCCGCTCAACGCTGCTTGCAGCTTTAATTCTTCTTCTTCTTCTTCTTCTTCTTCTTCTTCTTCTTCTTGTTCTTCAGAAATGTTTTCGCAAATTCCCGTGAGATGGTACATCATAGAGACATGAAATTTTCACCAATAACTGGAAGTTGTGTGCAAATGGTGCTCATAATATAGAAATACCAATTGGCCAGATGGTGGCACTATAACCAAGGTCAATGCGTTTTGGGCTATAACTCCCACACCATATGTCGCACATTCAAAAACATTATATCCACAGATTCCCTGGATAGTCCTGAATCACCTGGGATAGGCCACGCCCATTTCCGCCTAGAAATTTTTTTCACAAAATCGCAAAAACTTGAAAACCTTCTTTTTCTATCTCCTCCTTGGGATTTTGTCCAATCAGCGTGAAACTTGGCACGTACAGTCTTTTGCTGGACCTGATCTAAAGTTACTCACAGAATTTTGTTTCGTCGAAAAATGCGCAAATTATTAATGAATACATTTTTCTAGCTAGCTATAAAAATGCGAACTGTTGCATATCTCTGTCAAAATAAATGCTAACAACACCAAATCGGAGATCCTTGGTTGGCATGTGATTGTGAGGGTATGAGCCAAATTTGGCGAATGTTGGCCACTAGGGGGCGCTGCAAATATGGGAAATTTGTATCTCTTAAATGGCTGCACCGATTTTTACCAAATTTGGTGGGTATGATGCTGGGTCACTCCTGAGGTCATATCTTGAAGTTCATCACGACTGGTCAAAGTGGGCGTGGCTTATTACAAGATAAAAAACAAACATTTATTTTAGCTGAAGTATTATGTTGAGAGCTATGAAATTCACAGGGTATATATAGGATAGGACACAGACCATCCATACCAAAAATTGTGTGTCTACTCCACTAGGTGGCGCTATAACGGGTGAAAACGCATTTTGGCCTGTAAGTTCCACATTTTAAATCACATTTTCATAAACTTTATATCCACGTGTTCCCTAAATAGAGTCTCATCTTTTGACATAGGCCACGCCCACTTCCACTGCATATTTCTCTTTGTAAGTCACTACACATCAAAAACCTACTTTTTCTATCTCCTCCTAGCGTTTGAGCTCCATCTGCACGAAACTTTGCACATACAATCTCCAGATGTGCCTGATGAAAAGTTATCAAAAGAATTCAGCTACTCCAAAAAATGTGGTAGATATAAAGTAACAATTTTTTTCTGCTAGCTAAAAAACACATACCGTTGCATATTTTTGTCAAAGTAAAAGCTATCGACGTCAAACTCAAGTCACTTGTTTTAGACGTCAAACAGAGGATCTGTGTCAAATTTGGCGGAAATTGGCCAATAGGGGGTGCTATAAACAGAGAAACATCAAGTGAAATGAAATTTCACAAAATCCGGCCATAAATCAATGAGGGTTTTTTCAAACATCAACAAACTCAGTGTATCAAAGGTCTTGATCTTACCCACCTTTCAAAATTTAAATGGCTATGCTGGCTTGAACCCCGGAATTGCCGCTTGCGGCTATATTTAGGGCCCGAGCACGAACCGTGCGAGGACCCTATTGTTTTCCTTAGGATTATTATTATTTTTTTTTTTTTTCGCTTGATCGCATTTTTGGGGGCTTTAACATATTCAAAAACTCACCAAATTTGACGTGCACATTCGTCTAGGGGACATTTATGTGTACGCAAAATTTAAACGATGCCCATTGCAAAATGGCGAAATGGCGCCCCCTAGAAAATTTCAATCGGCTCCCACCGGCAGCCCGTTTGACCAAATTCCACGAAATTCGGGGAGGTCGTGTATCATCCCAAGACGCACGAAAATGCGCAGTTGGACTTTTTTCTAAAACCAACAGGAAGCCGGCTATTTTGATTTGAATATTCATTTTTTTACCGATTTTGGCGATTTTCAAGAATTCTCTCAGAGCTATCTCCTCCTAGACAGTTCATTGGATCGGCTTCAAATTTGCCGTGCTAAAACTAGACCACATGATGATCAAAAGTTATTAAAAGATCTTTCCCTCGTTAAACGGTTTGGCCGTCAGGTGGCGGCGAAGTTTGATGTCTCAAAAAAAAAAAACCAAAAACCCAGAATTGCTATTACTTGGGCGTGAAAGGTCCAATCGGCACAAAACTTGCTGGGTATGATTGTAGTCCCGCCCTGAACACGTCTACATCAAAAAATTCCCCTGTTCTCAAAGCGCCCCCTGCTGGCGACAGGAAAAGTGATGTTTTAGACTTTGAGGTGCTACTCTCAGCACGTTCAGTATATCCAACTCAAAATTGGTCAGAAAGGCCTCAACACGTTGGTAATGCTACATGATGAAGATTTGTGACGTATCGCCGAACGGCGTTCCGCCCACAGGGCAGCGAAGTCAACGGTTCGCCAAAACGCAGTTAAGTGGCCTTAACTTCAGTGTCCTTGGTCATATCTGCCTGAAACTTCACATGTGTGTTAACAGTCCAGCCCTGAACATGTGATATGAATTTCGTTGATGGGCGTGGCCAAATGGCTTGGCCACACCCTTTAAACATCAGCCCCTGCGGCACGTGTCACCGACATGCACGAAAATTGGTACACATATGTATCACATCCAGACGCACAAAAAAGCCTCTTGGACCCATTGGCTACACCCAACAGGAAGTCAGCCATTTTGAATTTGACGCCAGATTGGGCGATTCGCACTCCTCGTACTTTTTCTATCTCCTCCTACATGATTCATCGGATCGGCTTCAAATTTGGCGTGCATCAACTAGACCACTTGATCATCAAAAGTTATCATACGACTTTCCCTATGTTAAACGGTTTGGCTGTCAGGTGGCGGCGAAGTTTGACGTCTCGTCAAAAAAACCCCAAAAAACAAAAGTGCTATTACTTGGGCATGATAAGTCCGATCGGCACAAAACTTGCTGGGTATGATCGTAGTCCGGCCTTCATCACGCCAACATCAAAAAATTCCCCCGTTCTCAAAGTGCCCCCTGCTGGCGACAGGAAAAGCGATGTTTTGGACTTTGAGGTGCTACTCTCAGCACGTTCAGTATATCCAACTCAAAATTGGTCAGAAAGGCCTCAACACGTTGGTAATGCTACATGATGAAGATTTGTGACGTATTGCCGAACGGCGTTCCGCCCACAGGGCGGCGAAGTCAACGGTTCGCCAAAACGCAGTTAAGTGGCCTTAACTTCAGTGTCCTTGGTCATATCTGCCTGAAACTTTACATGTGTGTTAACAGTCCAGCCCTGAACATGTGATATGATGGGCGTGGCCAAATGGCTTGGCCACACCCACACGTTTCACTGACATGCATGAAAATTGGTACACATATGTATCACATCAAGACGCACAAAAAAGTCTCTTGGACCCGTTGGCCAAACCCAACAGGAAGTCGGCCATTTTGAATTTAATGGTCATTTTTGGCGTTTTCCACGTGTTGTATTTTAATGAACTCCACCTACAGGATGCATCAGAACAACTTCAAAATCATTGTGTGCCATCTAGACAAAGGTGTAATCAAAACTTATAAGCAGATTTTTGCATCGTGAAACGGTTTGGCCGTCAGGTGGCGGCGAAGTTTGATGTCTCGCCATAAAACACGAAATTAGTATAACTTTGGCATACATTGTCCATTCTTCACCAAACTTCACGTTTGTTAACAGTCCAGACCTGAATGTATAGTATGAGTTTCATCAATAAGCGTGGCCGTATGGCTTGGCCACGCCCCTTAAAGTGCAGCGTCCCCCATAACAACTTTCACCGACGTGCACGAAAATCAGTATGCACATGTATCGTGTCCAGACGCACAAAAAAGCCTCTTGCACATATAGGCCACACCCGACAGGAAGTCGGCCATTTTGAAATTTACAGTCATTTTTGGCGTTTTCCACGTGTTGTATTTTAATGATCTCCTCCTCCAGAAATGAATCAATTAACTCCAAAACTGGTGTGTACCATCTACACAAGTGTGTGATCAAAACAGATTAAGAGAATTGCTCAGCATGGAACGGTGTGGCTGTGACATGGCGTCGACAATTGATGTCTCACCATGAAACACGATATTGCTATAACATGGGATCTAATGGTCGAATCTGCTCCAAACTTCACATGTATGATAATAGTCCTGGCATGAACACACCCACATGACGCTCAGGAGTCAGAGTCATAGCGCCACCCAGTGGAGACGGGAAGACGCAACGCATTGGTTCCTACGCTGTCCGAAGGAGGCGAACATTCAGCGCCTCGTCTGCCGGTCGACCTCTGGCGACACGGTGGCGGCCGCGCCAGGCCCCGAGTTGCGTGGGGTGCGAGGGCCCGCTCAACGCTGCTTGCAGCTTTAATTATTATTATTATTTTTTTTTTTTTCGCTTAATCGCATTTTTGGGGGCTTTAACATATTCAAAAACTCACCAAATTTGACGTGCACATTCGTCTAGGGGACATTTATGTATACGCAAAATCTCAACGATGCCAGTTGCAAAATAGCGAAATGGCGCCCCCTAGAATGGTTCAATCGGCTCCCACCGCCAGCCCGTTTGACCAAATTTCTCGAAATTCGGGGGGGTGGTGTATCATCCCAAGACGCACAAAAATGCGCAGTTGGACTTTTTTCTAAAACCAACAGGAAGCCGGCTATTTTGATTTGAATATTCCATTTTTTACCGATTTTGGCGATTTGCTAGTGTGCTCTCAGAGCTATCTCCTCCTAGACGGTTCATTGGATCGGCTTCAAATTTGCCGTGCTGCAACTAGACCACATGATGATCAAAAGTTATTAAAAGATCTTTCCCTCGTTAAACGGTTTGGCCATCAGGTGGCGGCGAAGTTTGATGTCTCAAAAAAAAACCCCCAAAAACCCAGAATTGCTATTACTTGGGCGTGAAAGGTCCAATCGGCACAAAACTTGCTGGGTATGATCGTAGTCCCGCCCTCAACACGTCTACATCAAAAAATTCCCCTCTTCTCAAAGCGCCCCCTGCTGGCGACAGGAAAAGTGACTTTTTACACTTTGAGGTGCAGCTCTGAGCACGTTCAGCATATCCAACTCAAATTTGGTCAGAAAGGCCTCAACACGTTGTTAATGCTACATGATGAAGATTGTGACATATCGTCAAACGGCGTTGCGCCCAGAGGGCGGCGAAGTCGATGCTTCGCCAAAACGTAGGAAAGTGGCCTTAACTTCAGTGTCCTTGGGCATATCTGCCTGAAACTTCACATGTGTGTTAAGAGTCCAGCCCTGACAATGTCATGTGAATTTCGTTGATGGGCGTGGTCAAATGGCTTGGCCACGCCCTTTAAACATCAGCCCCTGCGGCACGTTTCACTGACATGCATGAAAATTGGTACACATATGTATCACATCCAGACGCACAAAAAAGTCTCTTGGACCCATTGGCCAAACCCAACAGGAAGTCGGCCATTTTGAATTTAATGGTCATTTTTGGCGTTTTCCACGTGTTGTATTTTAATGAACTCCACCTACAGGATGCATCAGAACAACTTCAAAATCATTGTGTGCCATCTAGACAAAGGTGTAATCAAAACTTAGAAGGAGATTTTTGCATCGTGAAACGGTTTGGCCGTCAGGTGGCGGCGAAGTTTGATGTCTCGCCATAAAACACGAAATTAGTATAACTTTGGCATACATTGTCCATTCTTCACCAAACTTCACATGTTTGTTAACAGTCCAGACCTGAATGTATAGTATGAGTTTCATCAATAAGCGTGGCCGTATGGCTTGGCCACGCCCCTTAAAGTGCAGCGTCCCCCATAACAACTTTCACAGACGTACACGAAAATCAGTATGCACATGTATCGTGTCCAGACGCACAAAAAAGCCTATTGCACATGTAGGCCACACGCGACAGGAAGTCGGCCATTTTGAAATTTACAGTCATTTTTGGCGTTTTCCACATGTTGTATTTTAATGATCTCCTCCTCCAGAAATGAATCAATTAACTCCAAAACTGGTGTGTACCATCTACACAAGTGTGTGATCAAAACATATTAAGAGAATTGCTCAGCATGGAACGGTGTGGCTGTGACATGGCGTCGACACTTGATGTCTCACCATGAAACACGATATTGCTATAACATGGGATCTAATGGTCGAATCTGCTCCAAACTTCACATGTATGATAATAGTCCTGGCATGAACACACCCACATGACGCTCAGGAGTCAGAGTCATAGCGCCACCCAGTGGAGAGGGGAAGTCGCAACGCATTGGTTCCTACACTGTCCGAAGGAGGCGAACATTCAGCGCCTCGTCTGACGGTCGACCTCTGGCGAGACGATCGCGGCCGCGCCAGGCCCCGAGTTGCGTGGGGTGCGAGGGCCCGTTCAATGCTGCTTGCAGCTTTAATTATTCTCTATTTTTATTCTTCCCCGCATAAAAGTGTTGCTGCAGGCTAAACCGTGCAAGGGAGGGTGGTGAAATTTGGAGTGTTGGTCCAGACCCCTGTACGTACCTCAGGCGCAAAAAATGACATATGTCCACCAGCAGGGGGCGCTACAACCAAGGTCAACGCGTTTTGAACTATAACTCCCACACAGTATATCGCACATTCAAAAACTTAATATCCACAGATTCCCTGAATAGTGCTGAATGACCTAGGCTGGACCACGCCCATTTCCGCCTATAATTTTTTTTGGCAAAATCGCGAAAACTGGAAAACCTACTTTTTCGAACTCCTCCTTAGGGTTTTATCCGATCAGTGTAAAACTTGGCAGATACAGTCTTCTGCTGGACCTGATCTAAAGTTATCAAAATAATTTTGTTCGATTAAAATATGCGCAAGTTATTAACGAATAAAATTTTCTAGTTAGCTATAAAAAGACGAACTGCTGCATATCTCTGTCAAAATAAACGCTAACAACACCAAATCTGAGGACTTTGATTGACATGTGACTGTGAGGGTGTGAGCCAAATTTGGCTAATGTTGGCCACTAGGGGGTGCTGCAAAGCTGAGACATTTATATCTCTTCAATGGCTGCACCGATTCTTACGAAATTTGGTGGGTATGATGCTGCATCACTCCTGAGGCCATATCTTGAAGTTAATCACGACAGGTGAAAGTGGGCGTGGCTTATCACGAGATCAACAGCAAACATTTATTTCAGCTCAAGTATTATGCTGAGGGCTGTGAAATTCACAGGGTATATATAGAATAGTATACCGACCACCCATAGCAAAAATTGTGTGTCTGCTCCACTAGGTAGCGCTATAACGGACGCAAACGCATTTTGGCCTGTAACTTCCACATTTTAAATCACATCTTCATAAAGTTTATATCCACATGTTCCCTAAATAGTTTCGCATCTTCTGACGTAGGCCACGCCCACTCCCACTGCATATTTCTCGTTTTAAGTCACTACATACCAAAAACCTACTTTTTCGAACTCCTCTTAGCGTTTAAGGTCCATCTGCACGAAACTTTGCACATACAATCTCCAGACTTGCCTGATCAAAAGTTATCAAAAGAATTTTCTACTCCAAAAAATATGGTAGTTATAAATAATCAATTTTTTTCTGCTAGCTAAAAAAGACATACTGTTGCATAATTTTGTCAAAGTGAAAGCTATTGATGTCAAACTTGAAACAATTGTTTCAGAGCCCAACCAGAGGGTCTGTGCCAAATTTGGCGGAAAATGACCAATAGGGGGCACTATAAACAGAGAAACATGAAGTGACATGAACATCGATCAGATTCGCCCGAAATTTGGCGAGTATGTTGTGGTGTCACTCCTGAGGCCAGAGTTTAATCTTAGTGATGTTTCGTCAAAGCGGGCGTGACTTGTCACAACACACACATTCAGCCTTTCACACTTCCAGTGCTGATCCCATTACAATTACGATACTGCGGGTGAGACGTAGGCCCGCGTCCCGACGCTGGCCCCGAACCCATCGTCCTTCGGAGCCGACTTCCGTGGCCTCCACGAGATCCGGGGGCCGAGTCGCGCGGGGAGGCTTGGCCCCCTATCATAACTGCTTGCAGTTCTAGTTATTATTATTAGGGCCCGAGCACGTACCGTGCGAGGACCCTATTGAAATTGAAGGAATTATTATTATTATTATTAGGGCCCAAGCACCTAGCGGTGCGAGGACCCTATTGAAATGCAAGGAATTATTATTATTAGGGCCCGAGCACCTAGCGGTGCGAGGACCCTATTGAAATGCAAGGAATTATTAGGGCCCGAGCACGAACCGTGCGAGGACCCTATTGTTTTCCTTAGGATTATTATTATTATTATTATTAGGGGTTCAAGCCCGAAGGGCTGAAACCCTATTGTTTTCCCATTGTTTTATTAGGGGTTCAAGCCCGAAGGGCTGAAACCCTATTGTTTTCCTACTGTTTTATTATTATTATTAGGGGTTCAAGCCCGAAGGGCTGAAACCCTATTGTTTTCCTACTGTTTTATTATTATTAGGGGGCCAAGCCCGCGGGGCCTGGGGAACGCGAATGCAAAGCATACGCGTTTCCCAGGACCAGCGGTGCTGGGAACCCTATTGTTTTTGTTCGGATTTTTATTATTATTATTATTATTATTATTATTATTATTATTATTATTATTATTATTATTCTCTATTTTTATTCTTCTCCCGGTAAAAGTAGTGCTGCAGGCTAAACCGTGCAAGGGAGGGTGGTGCAATTTGGAGGGTTGGTCCAGACCCCTGCACGTACCTCAGTCGCAAAAAATGACATATGTCAGCCAGCAGGGGGCGCTATAACCAAGGTCAATGCGTTTTGGGCTATAACTCCCACACCGGATGTCGCACATTCAAAAACCTCATATCCACAGATTCCCTGAAAAGCACTGAATCACATGGCCTGGGCCACGCCCATTTCCGCCCTAATTTTTTTTCGCAAAATTGTGAAAACTGGAAAACCAATTTTTTCGAACTCCTCCTTGGGGTTTTGCCCGATCAGCGTGAAACTTGGCACGTAAAGTCTTCCGCTGGACCCGATCTAAAGTTATCAAAAGAATTTTGTTCGGTTAAAATATGCGCAAGTTATTAACGAATAAAATTTTCTAGTTAGCTATAAAAAGGCGAACTGCTGCATATCTCTGTCAAAATAAATGCTACCACCACCAAATCTGAGATCTTTGATAAACATGTGACTGTGAGGGTGTCAGCCAAATTTGGCTAATGTTGGCCACTAGGGGGCGCTGCAAAGCTGAGACATTTATATCTCTTCAATGGCTGCACCGATTCTTACGAAATTTGGTGGGTATGATGCTGCATCACTCCTGAGGCCATATCTTGAAGTTAATCACGACAGGTGAAAGTGGGCGTGGCTTATTACGAGATAAACAGCAAACATTTATTTCCGCTCAAGTATTATG
Source organism: Cephalopholis sonnerati (assembly GCA_019142605.1). Taxonomy (NCBI): domain Eukaryota; kingdom Metazoa; phylum Chordata; class Actinopteri; order Perciformes; family Serranidae; genus Cephalopholis; species Cephalopholis sonnerati. The sequence goes on from JAGQAX010000016.1 coordinate 715,054, forward strand.
CTGAGGGCTGTGAAATTCACAGGGTATATATAGAACAGCATACCGACCACCCATAGCAAAAATTGTGTGTCTGCTCCACTAGGTGGCGCTATAACGGACGCAAACGCATTTTGGCCTGTAACTTCCACATTTTAAATCACATCTTCATAAACTTTATATCCACGTGTTCCCTAAATAGTTTCGCATCTTCTGACGTAGGCCACGCCCACTTCCACCGCATATTTCTCGTTTTAAGTCACTACATATCAAAAACCTACTTTTTCGAACTCCTCTTAGCGTTTAAGGTCCATCTGCACGAAACTTTGCAAATACAATCTCCAGACTTGCCTGATCAAAAGTTATCAGAAGAATTTTGCTACTCCGAAAAATGTGGTAGTTATAAATAATCAATTTTTTTCTGCTAGCTAAAAAAGACATACTGTTGCATAATTTTGTCAAAGTGAAAGCTATTGATGTCAAACTTGAATCAATTGTTTCAGAGCTCAATCAGAGGGTCTGTGCCAAATTTGGCGGAAAATGACCAATAGGGGGCGCTATAAACAGAGAAACATGAAGTGACATGAAAATCGATCAGATTCGCCCGAAATTTGTCGAATATGTTGTGGTGTCACTCCTGAGGCCAAAGTTAAATCTTAGTGATGTTTGGTCAAAGCGGGCGTGACTTGTCACGACACACACATTCAGCCTTTCGAGGTTCCAGTGCTGATCCCCTTACAATTACAATACTGCGGGTGAGACGTAGGCCTGCATCCAGACGCTCGCCCCGAACCCTTCGTCCTTCGGGGCCGACTTCCGTGGCCTCCGCGAGATCCGGGGGCCGGGTCGCGCGGGGAGGCTTGGCCCCCTATCATAACTGCTTGCAGTTCTAGTTCTTCTTCTTCTTCTTCTTCTTCTTCTTCTTCTTCTTCTTGTTCTTCAGAAATGTTTTCGCAAATTCCCGTGAGATGGTACATCATAGAGACATGAAATTTTCACCAATAACTGGAAGTTGTCTGCAAATGGTGCTCATAATATAGAAATACCAATTGGCCAGATGGTGGCGCTATAACCAAGGTCAATGCGTTTTGGGCTATAACTCCCACACCATATGTCGCACATTCAAAAACGTTATATCCACAGATTCCCTGGATAGTCCTGAATCACCTGGGATAGGCCACGCCCATTTCCGCCTAGAAATTTTTTTCACAAAATCGCAAAAACTTGAAAACCTTCTTTTTCTATCTCCTCCTTGGGATTTTGTCCAATCAGCGTGAAACTTGGCACGTACAGTCTTCAGCTGGACCTGATCTAAAGTTACTCACAGAATTTTGTTTCGTCGAAAAATGCGCAAATTATTAATGAATACATTTTTCTAGCTAGCTATAAAAATGCGAACTGTTGCATATCTCTGTCAAAATAAATGCTAACAACACCAAATCGGAGATCCTTGGTTGGCATGTGATTGTGAGGGTATGAGCCAAATTTGGCGAATGTTGGCCACTAGGGGGCGCTGCAAATATGGGAAATTTGTATCTCTTAAATGGCTGCACTGATTTTTACCAAATTTGGTGGGTATGATGCTGGGTCACTCCTGAGGTCATATCTTGAAGTTCATCACGACTGGTCAAAGTGGGCGTGGCTTATTACAAGATAAAAAACAAACATTTATTTTAGCTGAAGTATTATGTTGAGAGCTATGAAATTCACAGGGTATATATAGGATAGGACACAGACCATCCATACCAAAAATTGTGTGTCTACTCCACTAGGTGGCGCTATAACGGGTGAAAACGCATTTTGGCCTGTAAGTTCCACATTTTAAATCACATTTTCATAAACTTTATATCCACGTGTTCCCTAAATAGAGTCTCATCTTTTGACATAGGCCACGCCCACTTCCACTGCATATTTCTCTTTGTAAGTCACTACACATCAAAAACCTACTTTTTCTATCTCCTCCTAGCATTTGAGCTCCATCTGCACGAAACTTTGCACATACAATCTCCAGATGGGCCTGATGAAAAGTTATCAAAAGAATTCAGCTACTCCAAAAAATGTGGTAGATATAAAGTAACAATTTTTTTCTGCTAGCTAAAAAACACATACCATTGCATATTTTTGTCAAAGTAAAAGCTATCGACGTCAAACTCAAGTCACTTGTTTTAGACGTCAAACAGAGGATCTGTGCCAAATTTGGCGGAAATTGGCCAATAGGGGGCGCTATAAACAGAGAAACATCAAGTGAAATGAAATTTCACAAAATCCGGCCATAAATCAATGAGGGTTTTTTCAAACATCAACAAACTCAGTGTATCAAAGGTCTTGATCTTACCCACCTTTCAAAATTTAAATGGCTATGCTGGCTTGAACCCCGGAATTGCCGCTTGCGGCTATATTTATTCTTCTTCTTCTTCTTCCGTTTCTTCAGAAATGTTTTCGCAAATTCCCGTGAGATGGTACATCATAGAGACATGAAATTTTCACCAATAACTGGAAGTTGTGTGCAAATGGTGCTCATAATATAGAAATACCAATTGGCCAGATGGTGGCGCTATAACCAAGGTCAATGCTTTTTGGGCTATAACTCCCACACCATATGTCGCACATTCAAAAACGTTATATCCACAGATTCCCTGGATAGTCCTGAATCACCTGGGATAGGCCACGCCCATTTCCGCCTAGAAATTTTTTTCACAAAATCGCAAAAACTTGAAAACCTTCTTTTTCTATCTCCTCCTTGGGATTTTGTCCAATCAGCGTGAAACTTGGCACGTACAGTCTTCAGCTGGACCTGATCTAAAGTTACTCACAGAATTTTGTTTCGTCGAAAAATGCGCAAATTATTAATGAATACATTTTTCTAGCTAGCTATAAAAACGCGAACTGTTGCATATCTCTGTCAAAATAAATGCTAACAACACCAAATCGGAGATCCTTGGTTGGCATGTGATTGTGAGGGTATGAGCCAAATTTGGCGAATGTTGGCCACTAGGGGGCGCTGCAAATATGGGAAATTTGTATCTCTTAAATGGCTGCACCGATTTTTACCAAATTTGGTGGGTATGATGCTGGGTCACTCCTGAGGTCATATCTTGAAGTTCATCACGACTGGTCAAAGTGGGAGTGGCTTATCACAAGATAAAAAACAAACATTTATTTTAGCTCAAGTATTATGTTGAGAGCTATGAAATTCACAGGGTATATAAAGGATAGGACACAGACCATCCATACCAAAAATTGTGTGTCTACTCCACTAGGTGGCGCTATAACGGGTGAAAACGCATTTTGGCCTGTAAGTTCCACATTTTAAATCACATTTTCATAAACTTTACATCCACGTGTTCCCTAAATAGAGTCTCATCTTTTGACATAGGCCACGCCCACTTCCACTGCATATTTCTCTTTGTAAGTCACTACACATCAAAAACCTACTTTTTCTATCTCCTCCTAGCATTTGAGCTCCATCTGCACGAAACTTTGCACATACAATCTCCAGATGTGCCTGATGAAAAGTTATCAAAAGAATTCAGCTACTCCAAAAAATGTGGTAGATATAAAGTAACAATTTTTTTCTGCTAGCTAAAAAACACATACCGTTGCATATTTTTGTCAAAGTAAAAACTATCGACGTCAAACTCAAGTCACTTGTTTTAGACGCCAAACAGAGGATCTGTGCCAAATTTGGCGGAAATTGGCCAATAGGGGGTGCTATAAACAGAGAAACATCAAGTGAAATGAAATTTCACAAAATCCGGCTATAAATCAATGAGGGTTTTTTCAAACATCAACAAACTCAGTGTATCAAAGGTCTTGATCTTACCCACCTTTCAAAATTTAAATGGCTATGCTGGCTTGATCCCCGAAATTGCCGCTTGCGGCTATATTTATTATTATTAGGGGTTCAAGCCCGAAGGGCTGAAACCCTATTGTTTTCCTACTGTTTTATTAGGGGTTCAAGCCCGAAGGGCTGAAACCCTATTGTTTTCCTACTGTTTTATTATTAGGGCCCGAGCACGTACCGTGCGAGGACCCTATTGAAATTGAAGGAATTATTATTATTATTATGACAAAAGTAAATCGCTTATTTGGAGGTTTTAACATGCTCAAAAACTCCTGAAATTTGGTGGTCGCATCAGTCGCGGTGTAAATTTACATATTTTAGGGTTCGGGGCAATGGACGGGTCAAAATGGCTAGGCCACGCCCATTAAAGAGCAATCTCCTTATAAACAGCGCCCTCCTCATCAATTTTCACGGATCTGCACGAAAATCGGTACACATGTAGATCATGCCGAGCCGCACAAAAAAGTCTCTTGGAGCCATAGGCCACGCCCAACAGGAAGTTGGCTATTTTGAATTTAGCGGCCATTTTTGGCGTTTTACCACGTGTCATATTTTGACGAACTCCTCCTACACGATTAATCAAAACGGCTTCAAAATCGCCGTGTACCAACTAGATAAGTTTGTGATCAAAAGTTATTCAAAGATCCGCTACCCGTCGAACACGGAATCGGCTTTTTGGCGGCGAAGTTTGAAGTTTGAAGTTTGTCTCGCCATGAAAAACGAAATTGCTATAACTTTGGCATTAATCGTCCAATCTGCACCAAACTTCACATGATTCATAATATTCCCGCCCTGAACACGTCTACATGCAGAAATTTTGTAATTACCCTAGCGCCCCCTGCTGGCGACAGGAAAAGCGATGTTTTTAGACTTTGACGTGCAGCTCTGACCACGTTCACCATATGCAACTCAAATTTGGTCAGACAGACCTCAAGATGTTGGTAATGTCACATTATGAAGATTGTGACTAGGCGTCAAACGGTGTTCCGCCCAGAGGGCGGCGAAGTCGAAAATTCGCCAAAACGCGTTGAAAATGGCTTTAATGACATTAACTTCTGTGTCCTTGGTCATATCTGCCTGAAACTTCACATGTGTGTTAACAGTCCAGGCTTGAACATGTGATATGAGTTTCGTTGATGGGCGTGGCCAAATGACTTGACCACGCCCTTTAAACATCAGCCCCTGCCGCACGTGTCACCGACATGCACGAAAATTGGTACACGCATGTATCACACCGAGACACACAAAAAAGTCTCTCGGACCCACTGGCCATACCCAACAGGAAGTCGGCCATTTTGAATTTTGGCGTTTTCCACATGTTGTATTTTAACGAACTCCTCCTACAGGATTAATCAGAATGACTTCAAAATCACTGTGTGTGATCTAGACAAGGTTGTGATCAAAAGTTATTAAAAGATTTTTCCACAGTTAAACGGTTTGGCCGTCAGGTGGCGGCGAAGTTTGATGTCTCGCCATGAAACACGAAATTGCTATAATTTTGGGACACATTGTCCAATCTTCACCAAACTTCACATGATTCATAATAGTCCCACACTGAACACGTCTACATGACAAAGTTCTGTGATAGTCATAACGCCCCCTAGTTATTAGTCTTCTTCTTCTTATCCGAAATCAACTGCCTTTTTGGGGGCCGTAACATACTCGAAAACTCATGAAACTTCACAGACTCGTCAGAAGTGGTGAAAATTTACATATGGTAGGGGTTTCATGACAACGTGAAAAAAAATGGCTCAGTAGCGCCCCCTACTCATTTTCAATGTATTTTGGGCTATAACTCCCAGATCATGTGTCGCACATTCAAAAACCTCATATCACCACATTCCCTGAATAGCGCTGAATCACCTGGAAGGGGCCACGCCCATTTCCGCCTAACATTTTTTTTGCAAATGCGCAAAACCTGGAAAACGTACTTTTTCGAACTCCTCCTTAGGGTTTTGTCCATTCAGCGTGAAACTTGGCAGGTACAGTCTTTGACTGGACCTGATCTAAAGTTATCACAGGAATTTTGATTGGTCAAAATATGCGCAAATTATTAACGAACAAATTTTTCTAGCTAGCTACAAAAAGGCGAACTGTGGTATATCTCGGTCAAAATACATGCTAACAACACCAAATCTCAGATCCTTGCTTGACCTGTGCCTGTGAGCATGTGAGCCAAATGTGGCTAATGTTGGCCACTAGGGGGCGCTGCAAATATGGAAAATTAATATCATGTAAATGGCTTCACCGAGTTTTACGAAATTTGGTGGGTATCATGCTGGGCCACTCCTGAGGCCATGTCTTGAGGTTCATCACGACTGGTCAAAGTGGGCGTGGCTTATTACAAGATAAACAACAAACATTTATTTCAGCTCAAGTATTATGCTGAGGGCTATGAAATTGATAGGCTATATATAGAACAGCATACAGACCACCCATAGAAACAATTGTGTGTCTACTACACTAGGTGGCACTATAACAGCTGCAAACGCATTTTGGCCTGTAACTTCCACATTTTAAATCACATCTTCATAAACTTCATATCCACGTGTTCCCTAAATAGCGTCGCATCTTCTGACATAGGCCACGCCCACTCCCACTGCACATTTCTCTTTGTAAGTCACTATACATCAAAAACCTACTTTTTCGAACTCCTCCTAGCGTTTAAGGTCCATCTTCACGAAAGTTTGCACATACAATCTCCAGACTTGCCTGACCAGAAGTTATCAAAAGAATTTTGCTACTACAAAAACTGCGCTAGCTAAAAATAAACATTTTTTTTCTGCTAGCTAAAAAACACATACCACTGCATATTTTTGTCAAAGTAAAAGCTATCCATGTCAAACTCAATTCACTTCTTTCAGACATCATCCAGACACTCTGTGCTAAATTTGGCAGAAGTTGGCAAATAGGGGGCGCTATAATCAGAGAAAAATCAAGTGACATGAAAATTCATATATTTGCACGAAATTTGGTGAGCATGATGTGGAGTCACTCCTGACGCCAGCTGTAAAGCTTAGTGATGTTTGGTCACCGTGGCGACGCCTTATTCGCCATAAAAGACGAAGTTGTTTTTGAGGGGTAAGGGATGCTTGTAAAGTCATGAAACTTGACACACACATGAAAGGATCCGATGTGGGTTGTCTGATGTGATTTTTTGGCTCTGATGTGCCAACATGGCTCAACAGCGCCCCCTACAAATTTTCTACGAAGCAGCCCCCGAAGCTGGTTTGACCTACATCTATGAAACTTGGTACGCACATGCATCACTGAAAGACGTATAAAAAAGCCTCTTGCAGCCATGTGCCAAAACCAACAGGAAGTCCGCCATTTTGAATTTGCTTGTAACTGGTTCGCAACTTCACCATACATGTTCCAATCTTCCCCAAACTTCACAGGATTGCTGACAGTCCTGCCCTGCACACATCTATACGCCAATACTTGGTTATTAGTATGGCGCCACCTACTGGCAAAATTACACGTGTTCTATGATTTGAGGGATATGACGTGTAAGTCCTGCGTGAGGGGTCTGCCTTCGACAGTGATGAACGGCGGCGTGAGCCGGCGTCCTGCCAGCGCCCTCGAGTTGCGTGAAGGTGCGAGGGCCCGTTCAATGCTGCTTGCAGCTTTAATTATTATTATTATTTTTTTTTTTGGCTTGATCGCATTTTTGGGGGCTTTAACATATTCAAAAACTCACCAAATTTGACGTGCACATTCGTCTAGGGGACATTTATGTGTACGCAAAATTTAAACGATGCCCATTGCAAAATGGCGAAATGGCGCCCCCTAGAAAATTTCAATCGGCTCCCACCGGCAGCCCGTTTGACTAAATTCCACGAAATTCGGGGAGGTCGTGTATCATCCCAAGACGCACGAAAATGCGCAGTTGGACTTTTTTCTAAAACCAACAGGAAGCCGGCTATTTTGATTTGAATATTCCATTTTTTACCGATTTTGGCGATTTGCTAGTGTGCTCTCAGAGCTATCTCCTCCTAGACGGTTCATTGGATCGGCTTCAAATTTGCCGTGCTGCAACTAGACCACATGATGATCAAAAGTTATTAAAAGATCTTTCCCTCGTTAAACGGTTTGGCCGTCAGGTGGCGGCGAAGTTTGATGTCTCAAAAAAAAAACCCCAAAAACCCAGAATTGCTATTACTTGGGCGTGAAAGGTCCAATCGGCACAAAACTTGCTGGGTATGATCGTAGTCCCGCCCTGAACACGTCTACATCAAAAAATTCCCCTCTTCTCAAAGCGCCCCCTGCTGGCGACAGGAAAAGTGACTTTTTACACTTTGAGGTGCAGCTCTGAGCACGTTCAGCATATCCAACTCAAATTTGGTCAGAAAGGCCTCAACACGTTGTTAATGCTACATGATGAAGATTGTGACGTATCGTCAAACGGCGTTGCGCCCAGAGGGCGGCAAAGTCGATGCTTCGCCAAAACGTAGGAAAGTGGCCTTAACTTCAGTGTCCTTGGGCATATCTGCCTGAAACTTCACATGTGTTTTAAGAGTCCAGCCCTGACAATGTCATGTGAATTTCGTTGATGGGCGTGGCCAAATGGCTTGGCCACACCCTTTAAACATCAGCCCCTGCGGCACGTTTCACCGACATGCATGAAAATTGGTACACATATGTATCACATCCAGACGCACAAAAAACCCTCTTGGACCCATTGGCTACACCCAACAGGAAGTCAGCCATTTTGAATTTGACGCCAGATTGGGCGATTTGCACTCCTCATACTTTTTCTATCTCCTCCTACATGATTCATCGGATCGGCTTCAAATTTGGCGTGCATCAACTAGACCACTTGATGATCAAAAGTTATCATACGATTTTCCCTATGTTAAACGCTTTGGCTGTCAGGTGGCGGCGAAGTTTGATGTCTCGCCATAAAACACGAAATTAGTATAACTTTGGCATACATTGTCCATTCTTCACCAAACTTCACATGTTTGTTAACAGTCCAGACCTGAATGTATAGTATGACTTTCATCAATAAGCGTGGCCGTATGGCTTGGCCACGCCCCTTAAAGTGCAGCGTCCCCCATAACAACTTTCACCGACGTGCACGAAAATCAGTATGCACATGTATCGTGTCCAGACGCACAAAAAAGCCTCCTGCACATATAGGCCACACCCGACAGGAAGTCGGCCATTTTGAAATTTACAGTCATTTTTGGCGTTTTCCACGTGATGTATTTTAATGATCTCCTCCTCCAGAAATGAATCAATTAACTCCAAAACTGGTGTGTACCATCTACACAAGTGTGTGATCAAAACATATTAAGAGAATTGCTCAGCATGGAACGGTGTGGCTGTGACATGGCGTCGACACTTGATGTCTCACCATGAAACACGATATTGCTATAACATGGGATCTAATGGTCGAATCTGCTCCAAACTTCACATGTATGATAATAGTCCTGGCATGAACACACCCACATGACGCTCAGGAGTCAGAGTCATAGCGCCACCCAGTGGAGACGGGAAGTCGCAACGCATTGGTTCTTACACTGTCCGAAGGAGGCGAACATTCAGCGACTCGTCTGCCGGTCGACCTCTGGCGACACGGTGGCGTCCGCGCCAGGCCCCGAGTTGCGTGGGGTGCGAGGGCCCGTTCAACGCTGCTTGCAGCTTTAATTATTATTATTAGGGCCCGAGCACGTACCGTGCGAGAGCCCTATTGAAACCGAAGGAATTCTTATTCTTATTATTATTATTTTTTTTTTTTTTTTTTTATCCTATGATCGCATTTTTGAGGGCCTGAACGTACTCAAAAAGTCCCAGAATTTTGCACACTCGTCACGTCTGGTGAAAAATTCGATATTTTATGGTCATTACAAAGGGGCGTGACAAAATGGCTCAACGGCGCCCCCTAACAGTTTTCAAAATCAAAGCCCCCTGCTTTAACTTTGTCCGAAGCGTACGAATTTTGGTACACATATGTAGCACGCCGAGACGTACAAAAAAGCCTCTTGGGCCCATGCCCTAAACCCAACAGGAAGTCGGCCATTTTGAATTGAATGTGCAATTTTCATGCATTTTTGGCCATTTGCAGGGTTCGTAAATGAACGATCTCCTCCTAGAGATTTTGTCCGATCGACTTCAAACTTGGTCTGTCCCACCTACATAAGTTGAAGACAAAAAGTTATCAAAAGCTTGAGTTTTCGTCACACCGTGTGGCCGTTGTGGGACCTCAAACTTCGCTACAAACAGGAAGTAGTATTATAACACAGGAAGTAGTTTATAACTCCAGCATACATTGTCCAATCTTCCCCAAACTTCGCAGGATTGATGACAGTCCCGCTCTGAAGACATCTACATGTCAATAATTTGTGATTGATATAGCGCCCCCTACTGGTAGTATAAAATGTCATGTTTTACACTTTGAAGCACATCTCGTCCAAAGTTGAACACATCAACGTCAAACTTGGGGAAATTATCCAAAAGGCATTGATGATGCTTTCTATTGAATACTGTGAGTTTTCGTCAAAGGGCATGACCTTGGCGTGGCGGGGAACTTTGATGTTTCGCCATGATGACAAAAGTTGCTGTAACTTGACTCTACGTGGACATATCTTTCCAAAACTTCACACATATGATAACAGTCCAGCCCTGAAAACATCTACAGAGGAAATTTGAATCAGCGTCATAGCGCCACCTACTTGCGGCAGAAAGTTACTTTTTTTATTCTTTCATGTCCCTCTTCTACCAGGTTCACCCGACCCACCTTAATTTTGCGGATACATAGTCCCAAGACCTTGGTGATGATCAAACCAGAACCTTTTGAGGTTTCGTACAACGCTGTCACCGTGGCGCCACCTCATTCGCCATAAAACACAAGGTTCTTTTTGAGGGGCAAGGGATACTTGAAAACTCACGAAACTTGGCACACCCATCACAAGGCCCAAATTGTGTTGTCTGATATGCTTTTTGTGTTTTGATGTGCCAAGATGGCTCAACAGCGCCCCCTACCCATTTTCAACATGTTTTGGGTTATAACTCTCAGACCATATGTCCCACATTCAAAAACCTCATATCCACAGATTCCATGAATAGCGCTGAATCACCTGGGCTGGGCCAGGCCCATTTCTGCCTATAATGTTTTTCGCAACATCGCGAAAACTGGAAAACCTACTTTTTTGAACTCCTCCTAGCGTTTAAGCTCCATCTTCACGACACTTTGCACATACAATCTCGAGACTTGTCTGACCAAAAGTTATCAAAAGAATTTTGCTACTCCAAAAATTGCGCTAGCTAAAAATAAACATTTTTTTACTGCTAGCTAAAAAAAACATCACGTTGCATATTTTTGTCAAAGTAAAAGCGATCAACATCAAACTAAATTTACTTGTTTCAGACGTCAACCAGAGGCTCTGTGCAAAATTTGGCGCAAATTGGCCGATAGGGGGCGCTATAAACAGAGAAAAATCAAGTGACATGACAATTGATCGATTCGCACAAAATTTGGCGAGCGTGATGTGGAGTCACTCCTGAGACCACCTGTCAAGCTTAGTGATGTTTGGTCACCGTGGCAACGCCTTATTCGCCATAAAATACGGAGTTGTTTTTGAGGGATAAGGGATGCTTGTAAAGTCATGAAACTTGGCACACATATGACAGTATCCGATTTGTGTTGTCTGATGTGATTTCTCTGCTCTGATGTGCCAACATGGCTCAACACCGCCCCCTAGAAATATTCAACGAAGCAGCCCCCGAAGCTGGTTTGACCTACATCTATGAAACTTGGTACGCACGTGCATCACTGAAAGACGTATAAAAAAGGCTGTTGCAGCCATGTGCCAAACCCAACAGGAAGTCCGCCATTTTGAATTTGCTTGTAACTGGTTCACAACTTCACCATACACGTTCCTATCTTCCCCAAACTTCACAGGATTGATGACAGTCCTGCCCTGAACACATCTATACGCCAATACTTGGTTATTAGTACGGCGCCACCTACTGGCAAAATTACATATCTTCGTATGATTTGAGGGATTTGACGTGTAACTCCTGCGTGAGGGTTCTGCCGTTGACAGGAATGAACGGCGGCGTGAGCCGGCGTCCTACCAGCGCCCTCGAGTTGCGTGAAGGTGCGAGGGCCCGTTCATCGCTGCTTGCAGCTTTAATTAGGGCCCGAGCACGAACCGTGCGAGAGCCCTATTGAAATCATAAAAATTATTCTTATTATTTTTCTTTTAAACCTTTGATCGCATTTTTGAGGGCCTGAACATGCCCAAAAAGTCAGGAAAATTTGCACACTCGTCACGTCTGGTGAAAATTTCGATATTTTATGGTCGTTACAAAGGGGCGTGGCAAAATGGCTCAATGGCGCCCCCTAACAGTTTTCAAAATCGAAGCCCCCTGCTTTAACTTTGCCCTAGGCGTATGAAATTTGGTACACATATGTATTATCCCGGGACGCACAAAAAAGCCTCTTGGAGCGACACCCTAAACCAAACAGGAAGTCGGCCATTTTGAATTGTTTTTTCAAAATAAGGTCATTTTTGGCCATTTCCACACGTTGTACTTGAGCGAACTCGTCCTACAGATTTTATCGGATTGACTTAAAAATTTACCTGTGCGTGCTCGACTACAGTGGGATCAATTTATTATTAAAAGATCTTCGTCATGTCGAAGGGCGCGGTCGCTGCGGAAGGGTCAATTTGGATATCTCGCCAAAAAACACGAAATTATACTACAACTACTACAACTTTGGTGTAGATGATCCTATCTGCACCAAACTTCACATGATGGATAATAGTCCCGCCCTGAACACATCTACATCAAAAAATTCAGTAATTGTCATAGCGCCCCCTGCTGGCAACAGGAAATACCATGTTTTACACTTTGAGGTGCTGCTCTGACCACATTTACCATATTCAACTCAAATTTGGTCAGAAAGGCCTTAACATGTTGGTAATGCTCCATGATGAAGAATTTTGACTGTCGTCAAACGGCGTTCCATCCGGAGGGCGGCGAAGTCGACCCTTCGCCAAAATGCATAAAAATGACCTTAACTTTGGTGTTTTTGATGATATCCACCTGAAACTTCATATGTGTGTCAACAGTCCAGCCCTGAATATGTGATATGAATTTCGTCAATGGGCGTGGCCATATGGCTTGGCCACGCCCATTCATATGAATTACTTCCATAGGACGTCTCACCGATATGCACAAAAATTGGTACACATCTCCATCACCCCCAGACAAACAAAAAAGTCTCTTGGACCTCTAGGCTAAATTCAAGAGGAAGTCGGCCATTTTGAATGTCATGGTCATTTTTGGTGTCGCGCACGCATCGTATTTTAACGAACTCCTCCTACAGAATTCATCAGAACGGCTTCAAAATTACCGATTACCATCTAGAACACTTCCTGATCAAAAGTTATTAAAAGGTCTCGCAGAATCTAAAGGGCACGCCAGTTGTGGGAGGTTGAATTTTGACGTCTCGCCATGAAACAGGAAGTGGCAATAACTTCACTGTACTTGGTCAGATCTGTGTGAAACTTCACAGGTATATTGACAGTCCAACCCAGAACATATGTTATGAATTTCGTTAATAGGCGTGGCTAAATGGATTGGCCACGCCCATTCACACAAATAACCACCATAGGACGTCTCACTGATATGCACGAAACTTGGTAGACACATGTATAACATCCACACGCACAAAAAAGCCTCTTGCACGGATAGGCCACACCCGACAGGAAGTCGGCCATTTTGAAATTTACAGTCAGTTTTGCCGTTTTCCACGTGTTGTATTTTAATGATCTCCTCCTCCAGAAATGAATCAATTAACTCCAAAACTGGTGTGTACCATCTACACAAGTGTGTGATCAAAACACATTAAGAGAATTGCTCAGCATGGAACGGTGTGGCTGTGACATGGCGTCGACACTTGATGTCTCACCATGAAACATGATATTGCTATAACATGGGATCTAATGGTCGAATCTGCTCCAAACTTCACATGTATGATAATAGTCCTGGCATGAACACACCCACATGACGCTCAGGAGTCAGAGTCATAGCGCCACCCAGTGGAGACGGGAAGACGCAACGCATTGGTTCCTACGCTGTCCGAAGGAGGCGAACATTCAGCGCCTCGTCTGCCGGTCGACCTCTGGCGAGACGGTGGCGGCCGCGCCAGGCCCCGAGTTGCGTGGGGTGCGAGGGCCCGTTCAACGCTGCTTGCAGCTTTAATTAGGGCCCGAGCACGTACCGTGCGAGGACCCTATTGTTTTCCTTAGGATTATTAGGGCCCGAGCACCAAGCGGTGCGAGGACCCTCTTGAAATGCAAGGAATTATTATTATTATTATTATTATTATTATTATTATTATTATTATTCTTCTTCTTAACCGAAAACAACTGCCGTTTTGGAGGCCGTAACTTGCTCGAAAACTCATGAAACTTCACAGACTCGTCAGAAGTGGTGAAAATTTAAATATGGTAGGGGTTTCATGAAAATGTTCACAAAAATGGCTCAGTAGCGCCCCCTACTAATTTTCAACATATTTTGGGCTATAAGTCCCAGACCATATGTCGCACATTCACAAACCTCATACCAACAGATTCCTTGAATAGTGCTGAATCACCTGGGCGGGGCCACGCCCATTTCCGCCTTAAATTTTTTGCAGAAAATCGCGAAAACTGGAAAACCTACTTTTTCGAACTCCTCCTTGGGGTTTTGTTCTTTCAGCGTGAAACTTGGCAGGTAGAGTCTGCGGCTAGACCTGATCAAAAGTTATCAAAGGAATTTTGATTGGTCAAAATTTGCGCAAATTATTAACGACTAAATTTTTCTAGCTAGCTATAAAAAGGCGAACTGTGGCATATTTCGGTCATAATACATGCTAACAACACCAAATCGGAAATCCTTGCTTGCCATTTGGCTGTGAAAGGCTGAGCCAAATTTGGCTAATGTTGGCCACTAGGGGGCGCTGCAAATATGGGAAACTTATATCTCGTAAATGGCTGCACCGATTTTTACGCAATTTGGTGGGTATGATGCTGGGTCACTCCTGAGCCCATAACTTGAAGTAAGTCATGACTGGTCAAAGTGGGCGTGGCTTATTACAAGATAAAAAACAAACATTTATTTCTGCTCAAGTATTACGCTGAGGACTGTGAAATTTACAGGGTATATAGAGAATAGCACACAGACCAACCCTAGCAAAAATTATGTGTGGACTCCACTAGGTGGCGCTATAACGGATGCAAATGCATTTTGGCCTGTAACTTCCACATTTTAAATCACATCTTCATAACTTTAGATCCAGGCTTTCCCTACATAGAGTTGCATCTTCTGACATAGGCCACGCCCACTCCTACTGCATATTTCTCTTTGTACGTCACAAAACATCAAAAACCTACTTTTTCGAACTCCTCCTAGCGTTTAGGCTCCATCTTCATGAAACTTTGCACATACAATCTCCAGACTGGCCTGACCACAAGTTATCAAAAGAATTTTGCTACTCCAAAAAATGCGCTAGCTAAAAATAAACATTTTTTTTCTGCTAGCTAAAAAACACATACTGTTGCATATTTTTTTCACAGTAAAAGCTATCAACTTCAAACTCAAATCACTTGTTTCAAAGGTCAACCAGAGGGTCTGTGCGAAATTTGGCGGAAATTGGCCAATAGGGGGCGCTATAAACAGAGAAAAATCAAGTGACATGAAAATTGATCGATTCGCACGAAATTTGGCGAGCGTGATGTGGAGTCACTCCCGACACCACCCATCAAGCTTAGTGATGTTTCGTCACCATGGCAATGCCTAATTCGCCATAAAAGACAACGTTGATTTTAAGGGGTAAGGGATGCTTGTAAAGTCATGAAACTTGGCACACATGTGACAGGGTCCGATTTTTGTTGTCTGATGTGATTTTTCTGCTCTGATGTGCCAACATGGCTCAACAGCGCCCCCTACAAATTTTCTACGAGGCAGCCCCCGAAGCTGGTTTGACCTACATCTATGAAACTTAGTACGCACATGCATCACTGAAAGACGTATAAAAAAGCCTCTTGAACCTATTTGCCAAACCCAACAGGAAGTCGGCCATTTTGAATTTGCTTGTAACTGGTTTGCAACTTCACCATACATGTTCCAATCTTCCCCAAACTTCACAGGATTGATGACAGTCCTGCCCTGAACACATCTATAAGCCAATACGTGGTTATTAGTATGGCGCCACCTACTGGCAAAATTACATGTCTTCGTATGTTTTGAGGGATATGACGTGTAACTCCTACGTGATGGCTCTGCCTTCGACAGGAATGAATGGTGGCATGAGCCGGCGTCCGCCAGAGCCCTCGAGTTGCGTGAGGGTGCGAGGGCCCGTTCAATGCTGCTTGCAGCTTTAATTATTATTATTATTATTATTATTTTTTTTTTTTTCCGCGACTTTAAACGCATTTTTGGGGGCTTTAACATATTCGAAAACTCACCAAATTTGGCATGCACATTCGTCTTGGTGAAAATTTATGTGTACGCAAAACTTAAACGATGCCCGTTGCAAAATGGCGAAATGGCGCCCCCTAGAAAATTTCAATCGGCTCCCACCGGCAGCCCGTTTGACCAAATTCCACGAAATTCGGGGAGGTCGTGTATCATCCCAAGACGCACGAAAATGCGCAGTTGGACTTTTTTGTAAAACCAACAGGAAGCCGGCTATTTTGGTTTGAATATTCATTTTTTTACCGATTTTGACCGATTTTGGCGATTTGCAAGTGTTCTCTCAGAGCTATCTCCTCCTACACGGTTCATTGGATCGGCTTCAAATTTGGCGTGCTGGAACTAGACCACTTGATGATCAAAAGTTATCATACGATTTTCCCTACGTTAAACGGTTTGGCCGTCAGGTGGCGGCGAAGTTTGACGTCTCGCCAAAAAACCCCCCAAAAAACAAAAGTGCTATTACTTGGGCATGATAAGTCCGATCGGCACAAAACTTGCTGGGTATGATCGTAGTCCGGCCTTCATCACGCCAACATCAAAAAATTCCCCCGTTCTCAAAGCGCCCCCTGCTGGCGACAGGAAAAGCGATGTTTTAGACTTTGAGGTGCTACTCTCAGCACGTTCAGTATATCCAACTCAAAATTGGTCAGAAAGGCCTCAACACGTTGGTAATGCTACATGATGAAGATTTGTGACGTATCGCCGAACGGCGTTCCGCCCACAGGGCGGCGAAGTCAACGGTTCGCCAAAACGCAGTTAAGTGGCCTTAACGTCAGTGTCCTTGGTCATATCTGCCTGAAACTTTACATGTGTGTTAACAGTCCAGCCCTGAACATGTGATATGAATTTCGTTGATGGGCGTGGCCAAATGGCTTGGCCACACCCTTTAAACATCAGCCCCTGCGGCACGTTTCACTGACATGCATGAAAATTGGTACACATATGTATCACATCCAGACGCACAAAAAAGTCTCTTGGACCCATTGGCCAAACCCAACAGGAAGTCGGCCATTTTGAATTTAATGGTCATTTTTGGCGTTTTCCACGTGTTGTATTTTAATGAACTCCACCTACAGGATGCATCAGAACAACTTCAAAATCATTGTGTGCCATCTAGACAAAGGTGTAATCAAAACTTATCAGCAGATTTTTGCATCGTGAAACGGTTTGGCCGTCAGGTGGCGGCGAAGTTTGATGTCTCGCCATAAAACACGAAATTAGTATAACTTTGGCATACATTGTCCATTCTTCACCAAACTTCACATGTTTGTTAACAGTCCAGACCTGAATGTATAGTATGAGTTTCATCAATAAGCGTGGCCGTATGGCTTGGCCACGCCCCTTAAAGTGCAGCATGCCCCATAACAACTTTCACCGACGTGCACGAAAATCAGTATGCACATGTATCGTGTCCAAACGCGCAAAAAAGCCTCTTGCACATATAAGCCACACCCGACAGGAAGTCGGCCATTTTGAAATTTACAGTCATTTTTGGCGTTTTCCACGTGTTGTATTTTAATGATCTCCTCCTCCAGAAATGAATCAATTAAGTCCAAAACTGGTGTGTACCATCTACACAAGTGTGTGATCAAAACACATCAAGAGAATTGCTCAGCATGGAACGGTGTGGCTGTGACATGGCGTCGACACTTGATGTCTCACCATGAAACACGATATTGCTATAACATGGGATCTAATGGTCGAATCTGCTCCAAACTTCACATGTATGATAATAGTCCTGGCATGAACACACCCACATGACGCTCAGGAGTCAGAGTCATAGCGCCACCCAGTGGAGACAGGAAGTCGCAACGCATTGGTTCCTACACTGTCCGAAGGAGGCGAACATTCAGCGCCTCGTCTAACGGTCGACCTCTGGCGACACGGTGGCGGCCGCGCCAGGCCCCGAGTTGCGTGGGGTGCGAGGGCCCGTTTATCGCTGCTTGCAGCTTTAATTATTATTATTTTTTTTATTTTTTTTCGCTTGATCGCATTTTTGGGGGCTTTAACATATTCAAAAACTCACCAAATTTGACGTGCACATTCGTCTAGGGGACATTTATGTGTACGCAAAATTTAAACGATGCCCATTGCAAAATGGCGAAATGGCGCCCCCTAGAAAATTTCAATCGGCTCCCACCGGCAGCCCGTTTGACTAAATTCCACGAAATTCGGGGAGGTCGTGTATCATCCCAAGACGCACGAAAATGCGCAGTTGGACTTTTTTCTAAAACCAACAGGAAGCCGGCTATTTTGATTTGAATATTCCATTTTTTACCGATTTTGGCGATTTGCTAGTGTGCTCTCAGAGCTATCTCCTCCTAGACAGTTCATTGGATCGGCTTCAAATTTGCCGTGCTGCAACTAGACCACATGATGATCAAAAGTTATTAAAAGATCTTTCCCTCGTTAAACGGTTTGGCCGTCAGGTGGCGGCGAAATTTGATGTCTCAAAAAAAAACCCCCAAAAACCCAGAATTGCTATTACTTGGGCTTGAAAGGTCCAATCGGCACAAAACTTGCTGGGTATGATCGTAGTCCCGCCCTGAACACGTCTACATCAAAAAATTCCCCTGTTCTCAAAGCGCCCCCTGCTGGCGACAGGAAAAGTGACTTTTTACACTTTGAGGTGCAGCTCTGAGCACGTTCAGCATATCCAGCTCAAATTTGGTCAGAAAGGCCTCAACACGTTGTTAATGCTACATGATGAAGATTGTGACGTATCGTCAAACGGCGTTGTGCCCAGAGGGCGGCGAAGTCGATGCTTCGCCAAAACGTATGAAAGTGGCCTTAACTTCAGTGTCCTTGGGCATATCTGCCTGAAACTTCACATGTGTTTTAAGAGTCCAGCCCTGACAATGTCATGTGAATTTCGTTGATGGGCGTGGCCAAATGGCTTGGCCACACCCTTTAAACATCAGCCCCTGCGGCACGTTTCACCGACATGCATGAAAATTGGTACACATATGTATCACATCCAGACGCACAAAAAACCCTCTTGGACCCATTGGCTACACCCAACAGGAAGTCAGCCATTTTGAATTTGACGCCAGATTGGGCGATTTGCACTCCTCATACTTTTTCTATCTCCTCCTACATGATTCATCGGATCGGCTTCAAATTTGGCATGCATCAACTAGACCACTTGATGATCAAAAGTTATCATACGATTTTCCCTCAGTTAAACGCTTTGGCTGTCAGGTGGCGGCGAAGTTTGATGTCTCGCCATAACACACGAAATTAGTATAACTTTGGCATACATTGTCCATTCTTCACCAAACTTCACATGTTTGTTAACAGTCCAGACCTGAATGTATAGTATGAGTTTCATCAATAAGCGTGGCCGTATGGCTTGGCCACGCCCCTTAAAGTGCAGCGTCCCCCATAACAACTTTCACCGACGTGCACGAAAATCAGTATGCACATGTATCGTGTCCAGACGCACAAAAAAGCGTCTTGCACATATAGGCCACACCCGACAGGAAGTCGGCCATTTTGAAATTTACAGTCATTTTTGGCGTTTTCCACGTGTTGTATTTTAATGATCTCCTCCTCCAGAAATGAATCAATTAACTCCAAAACTGGTGTGTACCATCTACACAAGTGTGTGATCAAAACATATTAAGAGAATTGCTCAGCATGGAACGGTGTGGCTGTGACATGGCGTCGACACTTGATGTCTCACCATGAAACACGATATTGCTATAACATGGGATCTAATGGTCGAATCTGCTCCAAACTTCACATGTATGATAATAGTCCTGGCATGAACACACCCACATGACGCTCAGGAGTCAGAGTCATAGCGCCACCCAGTGGAGACGGGAAGTCGCAACGCATTGGTTCTTACACTGTCCGAAGGAGGCGAACATTCAGCGACTCGTCTGCCGGTCGACCTCTGGCGACACGGTGGCGTCCGCGCCAGGCCCCGAGTTGCGTGGGGTGCGAGGGCCCGTTCAACGCTGCTTGCAGCTTTAATTAGGGCCCGAGCACGTACCGTGCGAGAGCCCTATTGAAACCGAAGGAATTCTTATTCTTATTATTATTTTTTTTTTTTTTTTTTTTTATCCTATGATCGCATTTTTGAGGGCCTGAACGTACTCAAAAAGTCCCAGAATTTTGCACACTCGTCACGTCTGGTGAAAAATTCGATATTTTATGGTCATTACAAAGGGGCGTGACAAAATGGCTCAACGGCGCCCCCTAACAGTTTTCAAAATCAAAGCCCCCTGCTTTAACTTTGTCCGAAGCGTACGAATTTTGGTACACATATGTAGCACGCCGAGACGGACAAAAAAGCCTCTTGGGCCCATGCCCTAAACTCAACAGGAAGTCGGCCATTTTGAATTGAATGTGGAAGTTTCATGTATTTTTGGCCATTTGCAGGGGTCATAAATGAACGAACTCCTCCTAGAGATTTTGTCCGATCGCCTTCAAACTCGGTCTGTCCCACCAACATAAACTGAAGACGAAAAGTTATCAAAAGCTTGTGTTTTCGTCACACCGTGTGACCGTGCCGGGACCTCAAACTTCGTTACAAACAGGAAGTAGTATTATAACGCAGGAAGTAGTTTATTACTCCAACATACATGCTCCAATCTTCCCCAAACTTCACAGGATTGATGACAGTCCTGCTCTGAAGAGATCTACATGTCAATAATTTGTGATTAATATAGCGCCCCCTACTGGCAGTAGAAAATGTCATGTTTTACACTTTGAAGCACATCTCCTCCAAAGTTGAACACATCAACCTCATACTTGGTGAAATTATCCATAAGGCCTTGATGATGCTTTCTATGGAAAACTGTGAATTTTCGTCAAAGGGCGTGACCTTGGCGTGGCGGCCAACTTTGATGTTTCGCCATGATGACCAAAGTAGCTGTAACTTGACTCTACGTGGACATATCTTTCCAAAACTTCACACATATGATAACTGTCCAGCCCTGAAAACATCTATACAGAAATTTTGAATCAGCATCATAGCGCCACCTACTGGCGGCAGAAGGTTACTTTTTTCATTCTTTCATGTCCCTCTTCTACCAGGTTCCCCCGAACCACCTCAATTTTGCAAATACATACTCCCAAGACCTTGTTGATGGTCAAAGCAGAAGCCTTTGAGGTTTCGTCCAACGCTGTCACCGTGGCGCCACCTTATTCGCCATAAAACACGAGGTTGTTTTTGAGGGGCAAGGGACACTCGAAAACTCACGCAACTTGGCACACACATGAGACATCCCAAATTGTGTTGTCTGATGTGATTTTTGTGTTTTCATGTGCCAAGATGGCTCAACAGCGCCCCCTACTCATTTTCAACGTGTTTTGGGCTATAACTCCCAGACCATATGTCACACATTCAAAAACCTCATATCCACAGATTCCCTGAATAGTGCTGAATCACCTGGGCAGGGCCACTCCCATTTCTGCCTATCATGTTTTTCACAACATCGCAAAAACTGGACAACCTACTTTTTCGAACTCCTCCTTAGGGTTTTGTCCGTTCAGCGTGAAACTTGGCAAGTACAGTCTTCGGCTGGACCTGATCTAAAGTTATCAAAGGAATTTTGATTGGTCATAATATGCTCAAATTATTAATGAATAAATTTTTCTAGCTAGCTATAAAAAGGCGAACGGTGGCATATTTCGGTCAAAATAAATGCTAACAACACCAAATCTGAGATCCTTGCTTGATATGTGCCTGTGAGAGAATGAACCAAATTTAGCTAATTTTGGCCACTAGGGGGCGCTGCAAATATGGGAAATTTATATCTGGTAAATGGCTGCACCGATATTTATGAAATTTGGTGAGTATTATGCTGGGCCTGTCCTGACGCCATATCTTGAAGGTAGTCACGACTGGTAAAAGTGGGCGTGGCTTATTACAAGATAAAAAAACAAACATTTATTTCAGCCCAAGTATTATGCTGAGGGCTGTGAAATTCACAGGGTATATAGAGAATAGCATACAGACCAACCATAGCAAAAATTGTGCGTCTTCTCCACTAGGTGGCGCTATAAGAGATACAAACGCATTTTGGCCTGTAACTTCCACATTTTAAATCACATCTTCATAAATTTTATATCCACGTGTTCCCTAAATAGTGTCGCATCTTCTGACATAGGCCACGCCCACTCCCACTGCAAATTTCTCTTTGTAATTTACTATACATCAAAAACCTACTTTTTCGAACTCCTCCTAGCGTTTAATCTCCATCTTCACAAAACTTTGCACATGCAATCTCCAGACTGGCCTGACCAAAAGTTATCAAAAGAATTTTGCTACTCCAAAAATTAGGCTAGCTAAAAATAAACAGTTTTTTTCTGCTAGCTAAAAAACACATACCTTTGCATATTTTTGTCAAAGTAAAAGATATCAATGTCAAACTCAATTCACTTCTTTCAGACGTCATCCAGACGATCCTAGCCCAATTTGGCAGAAATTAGCCAATAGGGGGCGCTATAATCAGAGAAAAATCAAGTGACATAAAATTCATCGATTCGCATGAAATTTGGCGAGCATGATGTGGAGTCACTCCTGAGGCCAGCTGTAAAGCTTGGTGATGTTTGGTCACCGTGGCAACGCCTTATTCGCCATGAAACACGAAGTTGTTTTTGACGGGTAAGGGATGCTTGTAATGTCATGAAACTTGACACACATATGACAGGATCCAATATGCATTTTCTGATGTGATTTTTCGGCTCTGATATGCCAACATGGCTCAACAGCGCCCCCTACAAATTTTCTACGAAACAGCCCCCGAAGCTGGTTTGACCTACATCTATGAAACTTGGTACGCACATGCATCACTGAAAGACGTATAAAAAAGCCTCTTGCAGCCATGTGCCAAACCCAACAGGAAGTCGGCCAATTTGAATTTGCTTGTAACTGGTTTGCAACTTCACCATACATGTTCCAATCTTCCGCAAACTTCACAGGATTGATGACAATCCTGCCCTGAATACATCTATATGCCAATACTTGGTTATTAGTACAGCGCCACCTACTGGCAAAATTACATGTCTTCATATGATTTGAGGGATATGACGTCCTGAGTAAGGGATCTGCCGTGGACAGGAATGAAGGGCGGCATGAGCCGGCGTCCTGCCAGCACCCTCGAGTTGCGTGAAGGTGCGAGGGCCCGTTCATCGCTGCTTGCAGCTTTAATTATTATTATTATTTTTTTTTTTTTTTTTTTTTTTCGCTTGATCGCATTTTTGGGGGCTTTAACATATTCAAAAACTCACCAAATTTGACGTGCACATTCGTCTAGGGGACATTTATGTGTACGCAAAATTTAAACGATGCCCATTGCAAAATGGCGAAATGGCGCCCCCTAGAAAATTTCAATCGGCTCCCACCGGCAGCCCGTTTGACTAAATTCCACGAAATTCGGGGAGGTCGTGTATCATCCCAAGACGCACGAAAATGCGCACTTGGACTTTTTTCTAAAACCAACAGGAAGCCGGCTATTTTGATTTGAATATTCTATTTTTTACCGATTTTGGCGATTTGCTAGTGTGCTCTCAGAGCTATCTCCTCCTAGACGGTTCATTGGATCGGCTTCAAATTTGCCGTGCTGCAACTAGACCACATGATGATCAAAAGTTATTAAAAGATCTTTCCCTCGTTAAACGGTTTGGCCGTCAGGTGGCGGCGAAGTTTGATGTCTCAAAAAAAAAAACCCAAAAACCCAGAATTGCTATTACTTGGGCGTGAAAGGTCCAATCGGCACAAAACTTGCTGGGTATGATCGTAGTCCCGCCCTGAACACGTCTACATCAAAAAATTCCCCTGTTCTCAAAGCGCCCCCTGCTGGCGACAGGAAAAGTGACTTTTTACACTTTGAGGTGCAGCTCTGAGCACGTTCAGCATATCCAACTCAAATTTGGTCAGAAAGGCCTCAACACGTTGTTAATGCTACATGATGAAGATTGTGACGTATCGTCAAACGGCGTTGCGCCCAGAGGGCGGCGAAGTCGATGCTTCGCCAAAACGTAGGAAAGTGGCCTTAACTTCAGTGTCCTTGGGCATATCTGCCTGAAACTTCACAGGTGTTTTAAGAGTCCAGCCCTGACAATGTCATGTGAATTTCGTTGATGGGCGTGGCCAAATGGCTTGGCCACACCCTTTAAACATCAGCCCCTGCGGCACGTTTCACCGACATGCATGAAAATTGGTACACATATGTATCACATCCAGACGCACAAAAAACCCTCTTGGACCCATTGGCTACACCCAACAGGAAGTCAGCCATTTTGAATTTGACGCCAGATTGGGCGATTTGCACTCCTCATACTTTTTCTATCTCCTCCTACATGATTCATCGGATCGGCTTCAAATTTGGCGTGCATCAACTAGACCACTTGATGATCAAAAGTTATCATACGATTTTCCCTCAGTTAAACGCTTTGGCTGTCAGGTGGCGGCGAAGTTTGATGTCTCGCCATAAAACACGAAATTAGTATAACTTTGGCATACATTGTCCATTCTTCACCAAACTTCACATGTTTGTTAACAGTCCAGACCTGAATGTATAGTATGACTTTCATCAATAAGCGTGGCCGTATGGCTTGGCCACGCCCCTTAAAGTGCAGCGTCCCCCATAACAACTTTCACCGACGTGCACGAAAATCAGTATGCACATGTATCGTGTCCAGACGCACAAAAAAGCCTCTTGCACATATAGGCCACACCCGACAGGAAGTCGGCCATTTTGAAATTTACAGTCATTTTTGGCGTTTTCCACGTGATGTATTTTAATGATCTCCTCCTCCAGAAATGAATCAATTAACTCCAAAACTGGTGTGTACCATCTACACAAGTGTGTGATCAAAACATATTAAGAGAATTGCTCAGCATGGAACGGTGTGGCTGTGACATGGCGTCGACACTTGATGTCTCACCATGAAACACGATATTGCTATAACATGGGATCTAATGGTCGAATCTGCTCCAAACTTCACATGTATGATAATAGTCCTGGCATGAACACACCCACATGACGCTCAGGAGTCAGAGTCATAGCGCCACCCAGTGGAGACGGGAAGTCGCAACGCATTGGTTCTTACACTGTCCGAAGGAGGCGAACATTCAGCGACTCGTCTGCCGGTCGACCTCTGGCGACACGGTGGCGTCCGCGCCAGGCCCCGAGTTGCGTGGGGTGCGAGGGCCCGTTCAACGCTGCTTGCAGCTTTAATTATTATTAGGGCCCGAGCACGTACCGTGCGAGAGCCCTATTGAAATCATAAAAATTATTCTTATTATTTTTCTTTTAAACCTTTGATCGCATTTTTGAGGGCCTGAACATGCCCAAAAAGTCAGGAAAATTTGCACACTCGTCACGTCTGGTGAAAATTTCGATATTTTATGGTCGTTACAAAGGGGCGTGGCAAAATGGCTCAATGGCGCCCCCTAACAGTTTTCAAAATCGAAGCCCCCTGCTTTAACTTTGCCCTAGGCGTATGAAATTTGGTACACATATGTATCATCCCGGGACGCACAAAAAAGCCTCTTGGAGCGACACCCTAAACCAAACAGGAAGTCGGCCATTTTGAATTGTTTTTTCAAAATAAGGTCATTTTTGGCCATTTCCACACGTTGTACTTGAGCGAACTCGTCCTACAGATTTTATCGGATTGACTTAAAAATTTACCTGTGCGTGCTCGACTACAGTGGGATCAATTTATTATTAAAAGATCTTCGTCACGTCGAAGGGCGCGGTCGCTGCGGAAGGGTCAATTTGGATATCTCACCAAAAAACACGAAATTATACTACAACTACTACAACTTTGGTGTACATGATCCTATCTGCACCAAACTTCACATGATGGATAATAGTCCCGCCCTGAACACATCTACATCAAAAAATTCAGTAATTGTCATAGCGCCCCCTGCTGGCAACAGGAAATAACATGTTTTACACTTTGAGGTGCTGCTCTGACCACATTTACCATATTCAACTCAAATTTGGTCAGAAAGGCCTTAACATGTTGGTAATGCTCCATGATGAAGAATTTTGACTGTCGTCAAACGGCGTTCCATCCGGAGGGCGGCGAAGTCGACCCTTCGCCAAAATGCATAAAAATGGCCTTAACTTTGGTGTTTTTGATGATATCCACCTGAAACTTCATATGTGTGTCAACAGTCCAGCCCTGAATATGTGATATGAATTTCGTCAATGGGCGTGGCCATATGGCTTGGCCACGCCCATTCATATGAATTACTTCCATAGGACGTCTCACCGATATGCACAAAAATTGGTACACATCTCCATCACCCCCAGACAAACAAAAAAGTCTCTTGGACCTCTAGGCTAAATTCAACAGGAAGTCGGCCATTTTGAATGTCATGGTCATTTTTGGTGTCGCGCACGCATCGTATTTTAACGAACTCCTCCTACAGAATTCATCAGAACGGCTTCAAAATTACCGATTACCATCTAGAACACTTCCTGATCAAAAGTTATTAAAAGGTCTCGCAGAATCTAAAGGGCACGCCAGTTGTGGGAGGTTGAATTTTGACGTCTCGCCATGAAACAGGAAGTGGCAATAACTTCACTGTACTTGGTCAGATCTGTGTGAAACTTCACAGGTATATTGACAGTCCAACCCAGAACATATGTTATGAATTTCGTTAATAGGCGTGGCTAAATGGATTGGCCACGCCCATTCACACAAATAACCACCATAGGACGTCTCACTGATATGCACGAAACTTGGTAGACACATGTATAACATCCACACGCACAAAAAAGCCTCTTGCACGGATAGGCCACACCCGACAGGAAGTCGGCCATTTTGAAATTTACAGTCATTTTTGGCGTTTTCCACGTGTTGTATTTTAATGATCTCCTCCTCCAGAAATGAATCAATTAACTCCAAAACTGGTGTGTACCATCTACACAAGTGTGTGATCAAAACACATTAAGAGAATTGCTCAGCATGGAACGGTGTGGCTGTGACATGGCTTCGACACTTGATGTCTCACCATGAAACACGATATTGCTATAACATGGGATCTAATGGTCGAATCTGCTCCAAACTTCACATGTATGATAATAGTCTTGGCATGAACACACCCACATGACGCTCAGGAGTCAGAGTCATAGCGCCACCCAGTGGAGACGGGAAGTCGCAACGCATTGGTTCCTACACTGTCCGAAGGAGGCGAACATTCAGCGCCTCGTCTGCCGGTCGACCTCTGGCGACACGGTGGCGGCCGCGCCAGGCCCCGAGTTGCGTGGGGTGCGAGGGCCCGTTCAACGCTGCTTGCAGCTTTAATTATTATTATTATTTTTTATTTTTTTTTTTTTTTTCGCTTAATCGCATTTTTGGGGGCTTTAACATATTCAAAAACTCACCAAATTTGACGTGCACATTCCTCTAGGGGACATTTATGTGTACGCAAAATTTAAACGATGCCCATTGCAAAATGGCGAAATGGCGCCCCCTAGAAAATTTCAATCGGCTCCCACCGCCAGCCTGTTTGACCAAATTTCTCGAAATTCGGGGGGGTCGTGTATCATCCCAAGACGCACGAAAATGTGCACTTGGACTTTTTTCTAAAACCAACAGGAAGCCGGCTATTTTGATTTGAATATTCCATTTTTTACCGATTTTGGCGATTTGCTAGTTTGCTCTCAGAGCTATCTCCTCCTAGACGGTTCATTGGATCGGCTTCAAATTTGCCGTGCTGCAACTAGACCACATGATGATCAAAAGTTATTAAAAGATCTTTCCCTCACAACACGAAGTTGTTTTTGAGGGGTAAGGGATGCTTGTAATGTCATGAAACTTGGTACACATACAAGAAGTTCCGATGTGTGTTGTGTGATGTGATTTATCTGCTTTGATGTGCCAACATGGCTCAACAGTGTCCCCTACAATTTTTCAAAAAAGCAGCCCCCGACGCTGGTTTGACCTACATCTATGAAACTTGGTACGTACATGCATCACTGAAAGACGTACAAAAAAGGCTCTTGCAACCATGTGCCAAACCCAACAGGAAGTCCGCCATTTTGAATTTGCTTGTAAGTGGTTCACAACTTCAACGTACATGTTCCAATCTTCCCCAAACTTCACAGGATTGATGACCGTCCTGCCCTGAACACATCTATACGCTAATACTTGGTTATTAGTACGGCGCCACCTACTAGCACAATAACATGTCCTCGTATGATTTGAGGGATATGACGTGTAACTCCAACGTGAGGGGTCTGCCTTCGACAGGAATGAACGGCCACATCGGCCGGCGTCCTGCCAGCACCCTCGAGTTGCGTGAAGGTGCGAGGGCCCGTTCATAGCTGCTTGCAGCTTTAATTAGGGCCCGAGCACGTACTGTGCGAGGACCCTATTGTTTTCCTTAGGATTATTAGGGCCCGAGCACGTCCGTGCGAGGACCCTATTGAAATTGCAGGAATTATTATTATTATTACGACAAAAGTAAATCGCTTATTTGGAGGCCTGAACATATTCCAAAACACGCCAATTTTGGCATGCGCATCAGTCGCGGTGTAAATTTAGGTATTTTAGGGTTCGTGGAGGTGGGCGGGTCAAAATGGCTAGGCCACGCCCCTTAAAGAGCACCCTACTCGGCAGGTTTCACGGATCTGCACGAAAATCGGTACGCATGTAGATCATGCTGAGACGCACAAAAAAGGTCATAGGGACACATAGGCTAAACCCAACAGGAAGTGAGATATTTGGCGTTGAACGGCCATTTTTGGCGTTTTCCACGTGTTGTATTTTAACGAACTCCTCCTACAGGAATAATCAGAACGGCTTCAAAATTGCTGTGCACCAACTAGACTAGTTTGTGATCAAAAGTTATTAACGGATTACGTAAACTCCAAACAACCTGACCTGGGCGTGGCGGCGAAGTTTGATGTCTCGCCATGAAAAATGAGATTGCTATAACTTTGGCATTAATAGTCCGAACGGTACCAAACTCCCCAGGATTCATAATAGTCCCGCCCTGAAGACGTCTACATGCAGAAATATTGAAATTTGCATAGCGCCCCCTGCTGGTGACAGAAAAAGCGATGTTTTAGACTTTGAGGTCCAGCTCTGAGCACGTTCAGCAAATCCAGCTCAAATTTGGTCAGAAAGGCCTCAACATGTTGGTAATGCTCCATGATGAAGAATTTTGACTGTCGTCAAACGGCGTTCCATCCGGAGGGCGGCGAAGTCGACCCTTCGCTAAAATGCATAAAAATGGCCTTAACTTTGGTGTTTTTGATGATATCCACCTGAAACTTCATATGTGTGTCAACAGTCCAGCCCTGAATATGTGATATGAATTTCGTCAATGGGCGTGGCCATATGACTTGGCCACGCCCATTCATATGAATTACTTCCATAGGACGTCTCACCGATATGCACAAAAATTGGTACACATCTCCATCACCCCCAGACAAACAAAAAAGTCTCTTGGACCTCTAGGCTAAATTCAACAGGAAGTCGGCCATTTTGAATGTCATGGTCATTTTTGGTGTCGCGCACGCATCGTATTTTAACGAACTCCTCCTACAGAATTCATCAGAACGGCTTCAAAATTACCGATTACCATCTAGAACACTTCCTGATCAAAAGTTATTAAAAGGTCTCGCAGAATCTAAAGGGCATGCCAGTTGTGGGAGGTTGAATTTTGACGTCTCGCCATGAAACAGGAAGTGGCAATAACTTCACTGTACTTGGTCAGATCTGTGTGAAACTTCACAGGTATATTGACAGTCCAACCCAGAACATATGTTATGAATTTCGTTAATAGGCGTGGCTAAATGGATTGGCCACGCCCATTCACACAAATAACCACCATAGGACGTCTCACTGATATGCACGAAACTTGGTAGACACATGTATAACATCCACACGCACAAAAAAGCCTCTTGCACGGATAGGCCACACCCAACAGGAAGTCCTCCATTTTGAATGTAATGGTCATTTTTGGCGTTTTCCACGTGTTGTATTTTAATGAACTCCACCTACAGGATGCATCAGAACAACTTCAAAATCATTGTGTGCCATCTAGACAAAGGTGTAATCAAAACTTATAAGCAGATTTTTGCATCGTGAAACGGTTTGGCCGTCAGGTGGCGGCGAAGTTTGATGTCTCGCCATAAAACACGAAATTAGTATAACTTTGGCATACATTGTCCATTCTTCACCAAACTTCACATGTTTGTTAACTGTCCAGACCTGAATGTATAGTATGAGTTTCATCAATAAGCGTGGCCGTATGGCTTGACCACGCCCTTTAAAGTGCAGCGTCCCCCATAACAACTTTCATCGACGTGCACGAAAATCAGTATGCACATGTATCGTGTCCAGACGCACAAAAAAGCCTCTTGCACATATAGGCCACACCCGACAGGAAGTCGGCCATTGAAATTTACAGTCATTTTTGGCGTTTTCCACGTGTTGTATTTTAATGATCTCCTCCTCCAGAAATGAATCAATTAACTCCAAAACTGGTGTGTACCATCTACACAAGTGTGTGATCAAAACATATTAAGAGAATTGCTCAGCATGGAACGGTGTGGCTGTGACATGGCGTCGACACTTGAGGTCTCACCATGAAACACGATATTGCTATAACATGGGATCTAATGGTCGAATCTGCTCCAAACTTCACATGTATGATAATAGTCCTGGCATGAACACACCCACATGACGCTCAGGAGTCAGAGTCATAGCGCCACTCAGTGGAGACGGGAAGTCGCAACGCATTGGTTCCTACACTGTCCGAAGGAGGCGAACATTCAGCGCCTCGTCTGCCGGTCGACCTCTGGCGACACGGTGGCGGCTGCGCCAGGCCCCGAGTTGCGTGGGGTGCGAGGGCCCGCTCAACGCTGCTTGCAGCTTTAATTAGGGCCCGAGCACGTACCGTGCGAGGACCCTATTGTTTTCCTTAGGATTATTATTATTTTTTTTTTTTTCCGCGACTTTAAACGCATTTTTGGGGGCTTTAACATATTCAAAAACTCACCAAATTTGGCATGCACATTCGTCTTGGCGAAAATTTATGTGTACGCAAAATTTAAAAGATGCCCGTTGCAAAATGGCGAAATGGCGCCCCCTAGAAAATTTCAATCGGCTCCCACCGGCAGCCCGTTTGACCAAATTCCACGAAATTCGGGGGGGTCGTGTATCATCCCAAGACGCACGAAAATGCGCAGTTGGACTTTTTTCTAAAACCAAC
Organism: Cephalopholis sonnerati; assembly: GCA_019142605.1. Taxonomy (NCBI): domain Eukaryota; kingdom Metazoa; phylum Chordata; class Actinopteri; order Perciformes; family Serranidae; genus Cephalopholis; species Cephalopholis sonnerati. The sequence goes on from JAGQAX010000016.1 coordinate 746,544, forward strand.
AGGAAGCCGGCTATTTTGATTTGAATATTCATTTTTTTACCGATTTTGGCGATTTCCAAGAATTCTCTCAGAGCTATCTCCTCCTACACGGTTCATTGGATCGGCTTCAAATTTGGCGTGCATCAACTAGACCACTTGATGATCAAAAGGTATCATACGATTTTCCCTACGTTAAACGGTTTGGTCGTCAGGTGGCGGCGAAGTTTGACGTCTCGCAAAAAAAAAACCCAAAAAACAAAAGTGCTATTACTTGGGCATGATAAGTCCGATCGGCACAAAACTTGCTGGGTATGATCGTAGTCCGGCCTTCATCACGCCAACATCAAAAAATTCCCCCGTTCTCAAAGCGCCCCCTGCTGGCGACAGGAAAAGCGATGTTTTAGACTTTGAGGTGCTACTCTCAGCACCTTCAGTATATCCAACTCAAAATTGGTCAGACATGCCTCAACACGTTGGTAATGCTACATGATGAAGATTTGTGACGTGTCGCCGAACGGCGTTCCGCCCACAGGGCGACGAAGTCAACGGTTCGCCAAAACGCAGTTAAGTGGCCTTAACTTCAGTGTCCTTGGTCATATCTGCCTGAAACTTCACATGTGTGTTAACAGTCCAGCCCTGAACATGTGATATGAATTTCGTTGATGGGCGTGGCCAAATGGCTTGGCCACACCCTTTAAACATCAGCCCCTACGGCACGTTTCACCGACATGCATGAAAATTGGTACACATATGTATCACATCCAGACGCACAAAAAAGCCTCTTGGACCCATTGGCTACACCCAACAGGAAGTCAGCCATTTTGAATTTGACGCCAGATTGGGCGATTCGCACTCCTCGTACTTTTTCTATCTCCTCCTACATGATTCATCGGATCGGCTTCAAATGTGGCGTGCATCAACTAGACCACTTGATGATTAAAAGTTATCATACGATTTTCCCTATGTTAAACGGTTTGGCTGTCAGGTGGCGGCGAAGTTTGACGTCTCGCCAAAAAAACAAAAGTGCGATTACTTGGGCATGATAAGTCCGATCGGCAAAAAACTTGCTGGGTATGATCATAGTCTGGCCTTCATCACGCCAACATCAAAAAATTCCCCCGTTCTCAAAGCGCCCCCTGCTGGCGACAGGAAAAGCGATGTTTTAGACTTTGAGGTGCTACTCTCAGCACGTTCAGTATATGCAACTCAAAATTGGTCAGAAAGGCCTCAACACGTTGGTAATGCTACATGATGAAGATTTGTGACGTATCGCCGAACGGCGTTCCGCCCACAGGGCGGCGAAGTCAACAGTTCGCCAAAATGCAGTTAAGTGGCCTTAACTTCAGTGTCCTTGGTCATATCTGCCTGAAACTTTACATGTGTGTTAACAGTCCAGCCCTGAACATGTGATATGAATTTCGTTGATGGGCGTGGCCAAATGGCTTGGCCACACCCTTTAAACATCAGCCCCTACGGCACGTTTCACCGACATGCATGAAAATTGGTACACATATGTATCACATCCAGACGCACAAAAAAGCCTCTTGGACCCATTGGCTACACCCAACAGGAAGTCAGCCATTTTGAATTTGACGCCAGATTGGGCGATTCGCACTCCTCGTACTTTTTCTATCTCCTCCTACATGATTCATCGGATCGGCTTCAAATGTGGCGTGCATCAACTAGACCACTTGATGATTAAAAGTTATCATACGATTTTCCCTATGTTAAACGGTTTGGCTGTCAGGTGGCGGCGAAGTTTGACGTCTCGCCAAAAAAACAAAAGTGCGATTACTTGGGCATGATAAGTCCGATCGGCAAAAAACTTGCTGGGTATGATCATAGTCTGGCCTTCATCACGCCAACATCAAAAAATTCCCCCGTTCTCAAAGCGCCCCCTGCTGGCGACAGGAAAAGCGATGTTTTAGACTTTGAGGTGCTACTCTCAGCACGTTCAGTATATGCAACTCAAAATTGGTCAGAAAGGCCTCAACACGTTGGTAATGCTACATGATGAAGATTTGTGACGTATCGCCGAACGGCGTTCCGCCCACAGGGCGGCGAAGTCAACAGTTCGCCAAAATGCAGTTAAGTGGCCTTAACTTCAGTGTCCTTGGTCATATCTGCCTGAAACTTTACATGTGTGTTAACAGTCCAGCCCTGAACATGTGATATGAATTTCGTTGATGGGCGTGGCCAAATGGCTTGGCCACACCCTTTAAACATCAGCCCCTACGGCACGTTTCACCGACATGCATGAAAATTGGTACACATATGTATCACATCCAGACGCACAAAAAAGCCTCTTGGACCCATTGGCTACACCCAACAGGAAGTCAGCCATTTTGAATTTGACGCCAGATTGGGCGATTCGCACTCCTCGTACTTTTTCTATCTCCTCCTACATGATTCATCGGATCGGCTTCAAATGTGGCGTGCATCAACTAGACCACTTGATGATTAAAAGTTATCATACGATTTTCCCTATGTTAAACGGTTTGGCTGTCAGGTGGCGGCGAAGTTTGACGTCTCGCCAAAAAAACTAAAGTGCGATTACTTGGGCATGATAAGTCCGATCGGCACAAAACTTGCTGGGTATGATCGTAGTCTGGCCTTCATCACGCCAACATCAAAAAATTCCCCCGTTCTCAAAGCGCCCCCTGCTGGCGACAGGAAAAGCGATGTTTTAGACTTTGAGCTGCTACTCTCAGCACGTTCAGTATATGCAACTCAAAATTGGTCAGAAAGGCCTCAACACGTTGGTAATGCTACATGATGAAGATTTGTGACGTATCGCCGAACGGCGTTCCGCCCACAGGGCGGCGAAGTCAACAGTTCGCCAAAATGCAGTTAAGTGGCCTTAACTTCAGTGTCCTTGGTCATATCTGCCTGAAACTTTACATGTGTGTTAACAGTCCAGCCCTGAACATGTGATATGAATTTCGTTGATGGGCGTGGCCAAATGGCTTGGCCACACCCTTTAAACATCAGCCCCTGCGGCACGTTTCACTGACATGCATGAAAATTGGTACACATATGTATCACATCCAGACGCACAAAAAAGTCTCTTGGACCCATTGGCCAAACCCAACAGGAAGTCGGCCATTTTGAATTTAATGGTCATTTTTGGCGTTTTCCACGTGTTGTATTTTAATGAACTCCACCTACAGGATGCATCAGAACAACTTCAAAATCATTGTGTGCCATCTAGACAAAGGTGTAATCAAAACTTATAAGCAGATTTTTGCATCGTGAAACGGTTTGGCCGTCAGGTGGCGGCGAAGTTTGATGTCTCGCCATAAAACACGAAATTAGTATAACTTTGGCATACATTGTCCATTCTTCACCAAACTTCACATGTTTGTTAACAGTCCAGACCTGAATGTATAGTATGAGGTTCATCAATAAGCGTGGCCGTATGGCTTGGCCACGCCCCTTAAAGTGCAGCGTCCCCCATAACAACTTTCACCGACGTACACGAAAATCAGTATGCACATGTATCGTGTCCAGACGCACAAAAAAGCCTCTTGCACATATAGGCCACACCCGACAGGAAGTCGGCCATTTTGAAATTTACAGTCATTTTTGGCGTTTTCCACGTGTTGTATTTTAATGATCTCCTCCTCCAGAAATGAATCAATTAACTCCAAAACTGGTGTGTACCATCTACACAAGTGTGTGATCAAAACATATTAAGAGAATTGCTCAGCATGGAACGGTGTGGCTGTGACATGGCGTCGACACTTGATGTCTCACCATGAAACACGATATTGCTATAACATGGGATGTAATGGTCGAATCTGCTCCAAACTTCACATGTATGATAATAGTCCTGGCATGAACACACCCACATGACGCTCAGGAGTCAGAGTCATAGCGCCACCCAGTGGAGACGGGAAGTCGCAACGCATTGGTTCCTACACTGTCCGAAGGAGGCGAACATTCAGCGCCTCGTCTGCCGGTCGACCTCTGGCGAGACGGTGGCGGCCGCGCCAGGCCCCGAGTTGCGTGGGGTGCGAGGGCCCGTTCAACGCTGCTTGCAGCTTTAATTAGGGCCCGAGCACGTACCGTGCGAGGACCCTATTGTTTTCCTTAGGATTATTATTATTTTTTTATTATTTTTTTTTTTTTTCCGCGAATTTAAACGCATTTTTGGGGGCTTTAACATATTCGAAAAGTCACCAAATTTGGCATGCACATTCGTCTTGGTGAAAATTTATGTGTACGCAAAATTTAAACGATCCGCGTTGCAAAATGGCGAAATGGCGCCCCCTAGAAAATTTCAATCGGCTCCCACCGGCAGCCCGTTTGACCAAATTCCACGAAATTCGGGGAGGTCGTGTATCATCCCAAGACGCACGAAAATGCGCAGTTGGACTTTTTTCTAAAACCAACAGGAAGCCGGCTATTTTGATTTGAATATTCATTTTTTTACCGATTTTGGCGATTTCCAAGAATTCTCTCAGAGCTTTCTCCTCCTACACCGTTCATTGGATCGGCTTCAAATTTGGCGTGCTGGAACTAGACCACTTGATGATCAAAAGGTATCATACGATTTTCCCTACGTTAAACGGTTTGGCCGTCAGGTGGCGGCGAAGTTTGACGTCTCGCAAAAAAAAAACCCAAAAAACAAAAGTGCTATTACTTGGGCATGATAAGTCCGATCGGCACAAAACTTGCTGGGTATGATCGTAGTCCGGCCTTCATCACGCCAACATCAAAAAATTCCCCCGTTCTCAAAGCGCCCCCTGCTGGCGACAGGAAAAGCGATGTTTTAGACTTTGAGGTGCTACTCTCAGCACGTTCAGTATATCCAACTCAAAATTGGTCAGATAGGCCTTAACACGTTGGTAATGCTACATGATGAAGATTTGTGACGTATCGCCGAACGGCGTTCCGCCCACAGGACGGCGAAGTCAACGGTTCGCCAAAACGCAGTTAAGTGGCCTTAACTTCAGTGTCCTTGGTCATATCTGCCTGAAACTTCACATGTGTGTTAACAGTCCAGCCCTGAACATGTGATATGAATTTCGTTGATGGGCGTGGCCAAATGGCTTGGCCACACCCTTTAAACATCAGCCCCTACGGCACGTTTCACCGACATGCATGAAAATTGGTACACATATGTATCACATCCAGACGCACAAAAAAGCCTCTTGGACCCATTGGCTACACCCAACAGGAAGTCAGCCATTTTGAATTTGACGCCAGATTGGGCTATTCGCACTCCTCGTACTTTTTCTATCTCCTCCTCCATGATTCATCGGATCGGCTTCAAATTTGGCGTGCATCAACTAGACCACTTGATGATCAAAAGTTATCATACGATTTTCCCTATGTTAAACGGTTTGGCTGTCAGGTGGCGGCGAAGTTTGACGTCTCGCCAAAAAAACCCAAAAAACAAAAGTGCTATTACTTGGGCATGATAAGTCCGATCGGCACAAAACTTGCTGGGTATGATCATAGTCCGGCCTTCATCACGCCAACATCAAAAAATTCCCCCGTTCTCAAAGCGCCCCCTGCTGGCGACAGGAAAAGCGATGTTTTAGACTTTGAGGTGCTACTCTCAGCACGTTCAGTATATCCAACTCAAAATTGGTCAGAAAGGCCTCAACACGTTGGTAATGCTACATGATGAAGATTTGTGACGTATCGCCGAATGGCATTCCGCCCACAGGGCGGCGAAGTCAACGGTTCGCCAAAACGCAGTTAAGTGGCCTTAACTTCAGTGTCCTTGGTCATATCTGCCTGAAACTTTACATGTGTGTTAACAGTCCAGCCCTGAACATGTGATATGAATTTCGTTGATGGGCGTGGCCAAATGGCTTGGCCACACCCTTTAAACATCAGCCCCTGCGGCACGTTTCACTGACATGCATGAAAATTGGTACACATATGTATCACATCCAGACGCACAAAAAAGTCTCTTGGACCCATTGGCCAAACCCAACAGGAAGTCGGCCATTTTGAATTTAATGGTCATTTTTGGCGTTTTCCACGTGTTGTATTTTAATGAACTCCACCTACAGGATGCATCAGAACAACTTCAAAATCATTGTGTGCCATCTAGACAAAGGTGTAATCAAAACTTATAAGCAGATTTTTGCATCGTGAAACGGTTTGGCCGTCAGGTGGCGGCGAAGTTTGATGTCCCGCCATGAAACACGAAATTAGTATAACTTTGGCATACATTGTCCATTCTTCACCAAACTTCACATGTTTGTTAACAGTCCAGACCTGAATGTATAGTATGAGTTTCATCAATAAGCGTGGCCGTATGGCTTGGCCACGCCCCTTAAAGTGCAGCGTCCCCCATAACAACTTTCACCGACGTGCACGAAAATCAGTATGCACATGTATCGTGTCCAGACGCACAAAAAAGCCTCTTGCACATATAGGCCACACCCGACAGGAAGTCGGCCATTTTGAAATTTACAGTCATTTTTGGCGTTTTCCACGTGTTGTATTTTAATGACCTCCTCCTCCAGAAATGAATTAATTAACTCCAAAACTGCTGTGTACCATCTACACAAGTGTGTGATCAAAACATATTAAGAGAATTGCTCAGCATGGAATGGTGTGGCTGTGACATGGCGTCGACACTTGATGTCTCACCATGAAACACGATATTGCTATAACATGGGATCTAATGGTCGAATCTGCTCCAAACTTCACATGTATGATAATAGTCGTGGCATGAACACACCCACATGACGCTCAGGAGTCAGAGTCATAGCGCCACCCAGTGGAGACGGGAAGTCGCAACGCATTGGTTCCTACACTGTCCGAAGGAGGCGAACATTCAGCGCCTCGTCTGCCGGTCGACCTCTGGCGACACGGTGGCGGCCGCACCAGGCCCCAAGTTGCGTGGGGTGCGAGGGCCCGTTCAACGCTGCTTGCAGCTTTAATTATTATTATTCTTCTTCTTAACTAAAATGAATTGCCTTTTTGGGGACCTTAACATGCTCAAAAACTCATGAAACTTCACAGACTCATCAGAAGTGCGAAAACTGGGCAAGTTTTGGGGTTTCATGATAATCTGCAAAGGAATGGCTCAGTAGCGCCCCCTAAAATTTTCTACGGAACAGCCCCTGAAGGTAGTTTAACCTACGTGTCTGAAACTTGGTAGGCATATGTAACACACCAAGACGTACAAAAAAGCCTCTTGGGCCCATGCCCTAAACCCAACAGGAAGTCGACCATTTTGAATTGAATGTGCAATTTTCATGCATTTTTGGCCATTTGCAGGGGTCGTAAATGAACGATCTCCTCCTAGAGATTTTGTCCGATCGACTTCAAACTTGGTCTGTCCCACCTACATAAGTTGAAGACAAAAAGTTATCAAAAGCTTGAGTTTTCGTCACACCGTGTGGCCGTTGTGGGACCTCAAACTTCGCTACAAACAGGAAGTAGTATTATAACACAGGAAGTAGTTTATAACTCCAGCATACATTGTCCAATCTTCCCCAAACTTCACAGGATTGATGACAGTCCCGCTCTGAAGACATCTACATGTCAATAATTTGTGATTGATATAGCGCCCCCTACTGGTAGTATAAAATGTCATGTTTTACACTTTGAAGCACATCTCGTCCAAAGTTGAACACATCAACGTCAAACTTGGGGAAATTATCCAAAAGGCATTGATGATGCTTTCTATTGAATACTGTGAGTTTTCGTCAAAGGGCATGACCTTGGCGTGGCGGGGAACTTTGATGTTTCGCCATGATGACAAAAGTTGCTGTAACTTGACTCTACGTGGACATATCTTTCCAAAACTTCACACATATGATAACAGTCCAGCCCTGAAAACATCTACAGAGGAAATTTGAATCAGCGTCATAGCGCCACCTACTGGCGGCAGAAAGTTACTTTTTTCATTCTTTCATTTCCCTCTTCTACCAGGTTCACCCGACCCACCTTAATTTTGCGGATACATAGTCCCAAGACCTTGGTGATGATCAAACCAGAACCTTTTGAGGTTTCGTACAACGCTGTCACCGTGGCGCCACCTCATTCGCCATAAAACACGAGGTTCTTTTTGAGGGGCAAGGGATACTTGAAAACTCACGAAACTTGGCACACCCATCACAAGGCCCAAATTGTGTTGTCTGATATGCTTTTTGTGTTTTGATGTGCCAAGATGCCTCAACAGCGCCCCCTACAATTTTTCGATGAAGCAGCCCCCGAAGCTTGTTTCACTTACATGTATGAAACTTGGTAGGCATATGTAACACTCCAAGACGTACAAAAAAGCCTCTTGGAGTTATGCTCCAAACCCAACCGGAAGTCTGCCATTTTGAATTTACTTGTGCCACTTTTGTGCATTTTGGGCGATTTCCAGTAGACGTAAATGAATGAACTTGTCCTAGAGTTTTTATCCAATCCACTTCAAACTCGGTCTGTCCCACCCCAAGACCGTGAAGACGAAAAGTTATCAAACGTTTCAGGTTTTCGTCAAACGCTGTCTCTGTGGCCCCGCCTTCTTCGCCATAAACCACGAAATTGTAACTACTCCTACAGATTTTATCCCATCAACTTCTTACTTGGTCTGTCCCACCTCCAGACATTGATGAAGAAAAGTTATCAAAAACTGGACTTGTTGTCACACCATGTGACCGTGGCAGCCTCATAGCGCCACCTAGTGGCATCTGTAAGTTACTGCTTTCATTCTTTCATGTCTCTCTTCTACCAAGTTAACCACAACCACCTCAATTTTGCGTAGACATAGTCCCAAGACTTTGATGATGATCACACCAGAAGCTTTTGAGGTTTCAGCAAACACTGTCAATGTGGCAACGCCTTATTCGCCATAAAACACGAAGTTGTTTTTGAGGGGTAAGGGATGCTTGTAATGTCATGAAACTTGGTACACATACAAGAAGTTCCGATGTGTGTTGTGTGATGTGATTTATCTGCTCTGATGTGCCAACATGGCTCAACAGCGCCCCCTACAATTTTTCAAAAAAGCAGCCCCCGACGCTGGTTTGACCTACATCTATGAAACTTGGTACGCACATGCATCACTGAAAGACGTATAAAAAAGGCTCTTGCAGCCATGTGCCAAACCCAACAGGAAGTCGGCCAATTTGAATTTGCTTGTAACTGGTTTGCAACTTCACCATACATGTTCCAATCTTCCGCAAACTTCACAGGATTGATGACAATCCTGCCCTGAATACATCTATATGCCAATACTTGGTTATTAGTACAGCGCCACCTACTGGCAAAATTACATGTCTTCATATGATTTGAGGGATATGACGTCCTGCGTAAGGGATCTGCCGTGGACAGGAATGAAGGGCGGCATGAGCCGGCGTCCTGCCAGCACCCTCGAGTTGCGTGAAGGTGCGAGGGCCCGTTCAATGCTGCTTGCAGCTTTAATTAGGGCCCGAGCACGTACCGTGCGAGGACCCTATTGAAATTGAAGGAATTATTATTATTATTACGACAAAAGTAAATCGCTTATTTGGAGGTTTTAACATGCTCAAAAACTCCTGAAATTTGGTGGTTGCATCAGTCGCGGTGTAAATTTACATATTTTAGGGTTCGGGGCAATGGACGGGTCAAAATGGCTAGGCCACGCCCATTAAAGAGCAATCTCCTTATAAACAGCGCCCTCCTCATCAATTTTCACGGATCTGCACGAAAATCGGTACACATGTAGATCATGCCGAGCCGCACAAAAAAGTCTCTTGGAGCCATAGGCCACGCCCAACAGGAAGTTGGCTATTTTGAATTTAGCGGCCATTTTTGGCGTTTTACCACGTGTCATATTTTGACGAACTCCTCCTACACGATTAATCAAAACGGCTTCAAAATCGCCGTGTACCAACTAGATAAGTTTGTGATCAAAAGTTATTCAAAGATCCGCTACCCGTCGAACACGGAATCGGCTTTTTGGCGGCGAAGTTTGAAGTTTGAAGTTTGTCTCGCCATGAAAAACGAAATTGCTATAACTTTGGCATTAATCGTCCAATCTGCACCAAACTTCACATGATTCATAATATTCCCGCCCTGAACACGTCTACATGCAGAAATTTTGTAATTGCCCTAGCGCCCCCTGCTGGCGACAGGAAAAGCGATGTTTTTAGACTTTGACGTGCAGCTCTGACCACGTTCACCATATGCAACTCAAATTTGGTCAGACAGACCTCAAGACGTTGGTAATGTTACATTATGAAGATTGTGACTAGGCGTCAAACGGTGTTCCGCCCAGAGGGCGGCGAAGTCGAAAATTCGCCAAAACGCGTTGAAAATGGCTTTAATGACATTAACTTCTGTGTCCTTGGTCATATCTGCCTGAAACTTCACATGTGTGTTAACAGTCCAGGCTTGAACATGTGATATGAGTTTCGTTGATGGGCGTGGCCAAATGACTTGACCACGCCCTTTAAACATCAGCCCCTGCCGCACGTGTCACCGACATGCACGAAAATTGGTACACGCATGTATCACACCGAGACGCACAAAAAAGTCTCTCGGACCCACTGGCCATACCCAACAGGAAGTCGGCCATTTTGAATTTTGATGCTATTTTTGGCGTTTTCCACATGTTGTATTTTAACGAACTCCTCCTACAGGATTAATCAGAATGACTTCAAAATCACTGTGTGTGATCTAGACAAGGTTGTGATCAAAAGTTATTAAAAGATTTTTCCACAGTTAAACGGTTTGGCCGTCAGGTGGCGGCGAAGTTTGATGTCTCGCCATGAAACACGAAATTGCTATAATTTTGGGACACATTGTCCAATCTTCACCAAACTTCACATGATTCATAATAGTCCCACACTGAACACGTCTACATGACAAAGTTCTGTGATAGTCATAACGCCCCCTAGTTATTAGTCTTCTTCTTCTTATCCGAAATCAACTGCCTTTTTGGGGGCCGTAACATACTCGAAAACTCATGAAACTTCACAGACTCGTCAGAAGTGGTGAAAATTTACATATGGTAGGGGTTTCATGACAACGTGAAAAAAAATGGCTCAGTAGCGCCCCCTACTCATTTTCAATGTATTTTGGGCTATAACTCCCAGATCATGTGTCGCACATTCAAAAACCTCATATCACCACATTCCCTGAATAGCGCTGAATCACCTGGAAGGGGCCACGCCCATTTCCGCCTAAAATTTTTTTTGCAAATGCGCAAAACCTGGAAAACGTACTTTTTCGAACTCCTCCTTAGGGTTTTGTCCGTTCAGCGTGAAACTTGGCAGGTACAGTCTTTGACTGGACCTGATCTAAAGTTATCACAGGAATTTTGATTGGTCAAAATATGCGCAAATTATTAACGAACAAATTTTTCTAGCTAGCTACAAAAAGGCGAACTGTGGTATATCTCGGTCAAAATACATGCTAACAACACCAAATCTCAGATCCTTGCTTGACCTGTGCCTGTGAGCATGTGAGCCAAATGTGGCTAATGTTGGCCACTAGGGGGCGCTGCAAATATGGAAAATTAATATCATGTAAATGGCTTCACCGAGTTTTACGAAATTTGGTGGGTATGATGCTGGGCCACTCCTGAGGCCATGTCTTGAGGTTCATCACGACTGGTCAAAGTGGGCGTGGCTTATTACAAGATAAACAACAAACATTTATTTCAGCTCAAGTATTATGCTGAGGGCTATGAAATTGATAGGCTATATATAGAACAGCATACGGACCACCCATAGAAACAATTGTGTGTCTACTACACTAGGTGGCGCTATAACAGCTGCAAACGCATTTTGGCCTGTAACTTCCACATTTTAAATCACATCTTCATAAACTTCATATCCACGTGTTCCCTAAATAGCGTCGGATCTTCTGACATAGGCCACTCCCACTGCACATTTCTCTTTGTAAATCACTATACATCAAAAACCTACTTTTTCGAACTCCTCCTAGCGTTTAAGGTCCATCTTCACGAAAGTTTGCACATACAATCTCCAGACTTGCCTGACCAGAAGTTATCAAAAGAATTTTGCTACTACAAAAACTGCGCTAGCTAGAAATAAACATTTTTTTTCTGCTAGCTAAAAAACACATACCATTGCATATTGTTGTCAAAGTAAAAGCTATCCATGTCAAACTCAATTCACTTCTTTCAGACATCATCCAGACACTCTGTGCTAAATTTGGCAGAAGTTGGCAAATAGGGGGCGCTATAATCAGAAAAAATCAAGTGACATGAAAATTCATATATTTGCACGAAATTTGGTGAGCATGATGTGGAGTCACTCCTGACGCCAGCTGTAAAGCTTAGTGATGTTTGGTCACCGTGGCGACGCCTTATTCGCCATAAAAGACGAAGTTGTTTTTGAGGGGTAAGGGATGCTTGTAAAGTCATGAAACTTGACACACACATGAAAGGATCCGATGTGGGTTGTCTGATGTGATTTTTTGGCTCTGATGTGCCAACATGGCTCAACAGCGCCCCCTACAAATTTTCTACGAAGCAGCCCCCGAAGCTGGTTTGACCTACATCTATGAAACTTGGTACGCACATGCATCACTGAAAGACGTATAAAAAAGCCTCTTGCAGCCATGTGCCAAAACCAACAGGAAGTCCGCCATTTTGAATTTGCTTGTAACTGGTTCGCAACTTCACCATACATGTTCCAATCTTCCCCAAACTTCACAGGATTGCTGACAGTCCTGCCCTGCACACATCTATACGCCAATACTTGGTTATTAGTATGGCGCCACCTACTGGCAAAATTACACGTGTTCTATGATTTGAGGGATATGACGTGTAAGTCCTGCGTGAGGGGTCTGCCTTCGACAGTGATGAACGGCGGCGTGAGCCGGCTTCCTGCCAGCGCCCTCGAGTTGCGTGAAGGTGCGAGGGCCCGTTCAATGCTGCTTGCAGCTTTAATTATTATTATTTTTTTTTATTTTTTTTTTTTTTTTGGCTTGATCGCATTTTTGGGGGCTTTAACATATTCAAAAACTCACCAAATTTGACGTGCACATTCGTCTAGGGGACATTTATGTGTACGCAAAATTTAAACGATGCCCATTGCAAAATGGCGAAATGGCGCCCCCTAGAAAATTTCAATCGGCTCCCACCGGCAGCCCGTTTGACCAAATTCCACGAAATTCGGGGAGGTCGTGTATCATCCCAAGACGCACGAAAATGCGCACTTGGACTTTTTTCTAAAACCAACAGGAGCCGGCTATTTTGATTTGAATATTCCATTTTTTACCGATTTTGGCGATTTGCTAGTGTGCTCTCAGAGCTATCTCCTCCTAGACGGTTCATTGGATCGGCTTCAAATTTGCCGTGCTGCAACTAGACCACATGATGATCAAAAGTTATTAAAAGATCTTTCCCTCGTTAAACGGTTTGGCCGTCAGGTGGCGGCGAAGTTTGATGTCTCAAAAAAAAAAACCCAAAAACCCAGAATTGCTATTACTTGGGCGTGAAAGGTCCAATCGGCACAAAACTTGCTGGGTATGATCGTAGTCCCGCCCTGAACACGTCTACATCAAAAAATTCCCCTGTTCTCAAAGCGCCCCCTGCTGGCGACAGGAAAAGTGATTTTTTACACTTTGAGGTGCAGCTCTGAGCACGTTCAGCATATCCAACTCAAATTTGGTCAGAAAGGCCTCAACACATTGTTAATGCTACATGATGAAGATTGTGACGTATCGTCAAACGGCGTTGCGCCCAGAGGGCGGCGAAGTCGATGCTTCGCCAAAACGTAGGAAAGTGGCCTTAACTTCAGTGTCCTTGGGCATATCTGCCTGAAACTTCACATGTGTTTTAAGAGTCCAGCCCTGACAATGTCATGTGAATTTCGTTGATGGGCGTGGCCAAATGGCTTGGCCACACCCTTTAAACATCAGCCCCTGCGGCACGTTTCACCGACATGCATGAAAATTGGTACACATATGTATCACATCCAGACGCACAAAAAAGCCTCTTGGACCCATTGGCTACACCCAACAGGAAGTCAGCCATTTTGAATTTGACGCCAGATTGGGCGATTTGCACTCCTCATACTTTTTCTATCTCCTCCTACATGATTCATCGGATCGGCTTCAAATTTGGCGAGCATCAACTAGACCACTTGATGATCAAAAGTTATCATACGATTTTCCCTATGTTAAACGCTTTGGCTGTCAGGTGGCGGCGAAGTTTGATGTCTCGCCATAAAACACGAAATTAGTATAACTTTGGCATACATTGTCCATTCTTCACCAAACTTCACATGTTTGTTAACAGTCCAGACCTGAATGTATAGTATGACTTTCATCAATAAGCGTGGCCGTATGGCTTGGCCACGCCCCTTAAAGTGCAGCGTCCCCCATAACAACTTTCACCGACGTGCACGAAAATCAGTATGCACATGTATCGTGTCCAGACGCACAAAAAAGCCTCTTGCACATATAGGCCACACCCGACAGGAAGTCGGCCATTTTGAAATTTACAGTCATTTTTGGCGTTTTCCACGTGTTGTATTTTAATGATCTCCTCCTCCAGAAATGAATCAATTAACTCCAAAACTGGTGTGTACCATCTACACAAGTGTGTGATCAAAACATATTAAGAGAATTGCTCAGCATGGAACGGTGTGGCTGTGACATGGCGTCGACACTTGATGTCTCACCATGAAACACGATATTGCTATAACATGGGATCTAATGGTCGAATCTGCTCCAAACTTCACATGTATGATAATAGTCCTGGCATGAACACACCCACATGACGCTCAGGAGTCAGAGTCATAGCGCCACCCAGTGGAGACGGGAAGTCGCAACGCATTGGTTCTTACACTGTCCGAAGGAGGCGAACATTCAGCGACTCGTCTGCCGGTCGACCTCTGGCGACACGGTGGCGGCCGCGCCAGGCCCCGAGTTGCGTGGGGTGCGAGGGCCGGTTCAACGCTGCTTGCAGCTTTAATTAGGGCCCGAGCACCTAGCGGTGCGAGGACCCTATTGAAACTGAAGGAGTTATTAGGGGGCCAAGCCCGCGGGGCCTGGGGAACGCGAATGCAAAGCATACGCGTTTCCCAGGACCAGCGGTGCTGGGAACCCTATTGTTTTTGTTCGGATTTTTATTATTATTATTATTATTATTATTATTATTATTATTATTATTATTATTATTATTCTCTATTTTTATTCTTCTCCCGGTAAAAGTAGTGCTGCAGGCTAAACCGTGCAAGGGAGGGTGGTGCAATTTGGAGGCTTGGTCCAGACCCCTGCACGTACCTCAGGCGCAAAAAATGACATATGTCAGCCAGCAGGGGGCGCTATAACCAAGGTCAATGCGTTTTGGGCTATAACTCCCACACCGGATGTCGCACATTCAAAAACCTCATATCCACAGATTCCCTGAAAAGCACTGAATCACATGGCCTGGGCCATGCCAATTTCCGCCTATAATATTTTTCGCAAAATCGCGAAAACTGGAAAACCAACTTTTTCGATCTCCTCCTTGGGGTTTTGCCCGATCAGCCTGAAACTTGGCACGTATAGTCTTCCACTGGACCTGATCTAAAGTTATCAAAAGAATTTTGTTTGGTTAAAATATGCGCAAGTTATTAACGAATAAAATTTTCTAGCTAGCTATAAAAAGACGAACTGCTGCATATCTCTGTCAAAATAAATGCTAACAACACCAAATCTGAGATCCTTGATTAACATGTGACTGTGAGGGTGGGAGCCAAATTTGGCTAATGTTGGCCACTAGGGGGCGCTGCAAAGCTGAGACATTTATATCTCTTCAATGGCTGCATCGATTTTTACGAAATTTGGTGGGTATGATGCTGTGTCACTCCTGAGGCCATATCTTGAAGTTAATCACGACAGGTGAAAGTGGGCGTGGCTTATTACGAGATAAACAGCAAACATTTATTTCAGCTCAAGTATTATGCTGAGGGCTGTGAAATTCACAGGGTATATATAGAACAGCATACCGACCACCCATAGCAAAAATTGTGTGTCTGCTCCACTAGGTGGCGCTATAACGGATGCAAACGCATTTTGGCCTGTAACTTCCACATTTTAAATCACATCTTCATAAAGTTTATATCCATGTATTCCCTAAATAGATTCGCATCTTCTGACGTAGGCCACGCCCACTTCCACTGCATATTTCTCGTTTTACGTCACTACATATCAAAAACCTACTTTTTCGAACTCCTCTTAGAGTTTAAGGTCCATCTGCACGAAACTTTGCACATACAATCTCCAGACTTGCCTGATGAAAAGTTATCAAAAGAATTTTGCTGCTCCAAGAAATGCGGTAGTTACAAATAAACAATTTTTTTTGGCTAGCTAAAAAACACATACCTTTGCATATTTTTGTCAAAGTAAAAGCTATCAACGTCAAACTCAAGTCCCTAGTTTCCGACGTCAGCCAGAGGGTCTGTGCCAAATTTGGTGGAAATTGGCCAATAGGGGGCGCTAAAAACACAGAAACATGAAGTGACATGAAAATTAATCAGATTCGCCCGAAATTTGGCGAGCATGTTGTGGTGTCACTCCTGAGGCCAGAGTTAAATCTTAGTGATGTTTGGTCAAAGCGGGCGTGACTTGTCACAACACACACATTTAGCCTTTCGGGCTTCCAGTGCTGATCCCATTACAATAACTACACTGCGGGTGAGACGTAGGCCTGCGTCCCGACGCTCGCCCCGAACCCGTCGTCCTTCGGGGCCGACTTCCGTGGGCTCCGCGAAACCCGGGGGCCGAGTCGCGCGGGGAGGCTTGGCCCCCTATTATAACTGCTTGCAGTTCTAGTTATTATTATTATTATTATTATTATTATTATTCTCTATTTTTATTCTTCTCCCGGTAAAAGTAGTGCTGCAGGCTAAACCGTGCAAGGGAGGGTGGTGCAATTTGGAGGGTTGGTCCAGACCCCTGCACGTACCTCAGGCGCAAAAAATGACATATGTCAGCCAGCAGGGGGCGCTATAACCAAGGTCAATGCGTTTTGGGCTATAACTCCCACACCGGACGTCGCACATTCAAAAACTTCATATCCCCAGATTCCCTGAAAAGAACTGAATCACATGGCCTGGGCCTCGCCCATTTCCACCCTAATTTTTTTTGGCAAAATCGCGAAAACTGGAAAACCAACTTTTTCGAACTCCTCCTTGGCGTTTTGCCCGATCAGCGTGAAACTTGGCACGTAAAGTCTTCCTCTGGACCTGATCTAAAGTTATCAAAAGAATTTTGTTTGGTTGAAATATGCACAAGTTATTAACGAATAAAATTTTCTAGCTAGCTATAAAAAGGCAAACTGCTGCATATCTCTGTCAAAATAAATGCTAACAACACCAAATCTGAGATCCTTGATTGACATGTGACTGTGAGGGCGTGCGCCAAATTTGGCTAATGTTGGCCACTAGGGGGCGCTGCAAAGCTGAGACATTTATATCTCTTCAATGGCTGTACCTATTTTTACGAAATTTGGTGGGTATGATGCTGCGTCACTCCTGAGGCCATATCTTGAAGTTAATCACGACAGGTGAAAGTGGGCGTGGCTTATTACGAGATAAACAGCAAACATTTATTTCGGCTCAAGTATTATGCTGAGGGCTGTGAAATTCACAGGGTATATATATAACAGCATACCGGCCACCCATAGCAAAAATTGTGTGTCTGCTCCACTAGGTGGCGCTCTAACGGACGCAAACGCATTTTGGCCTGTAACTTCCACATTTTAAATCACATCTTCATAAAGTTTATATCCACGTGTTCCCTAAATAGTTTCGCATCTTCTGACATAGGCCACGCCCACTCCCACAGCATATTTCTTTTTGTAAGTCACTACACATCAAAAACCTACTTTTTCGAACTCCTCTTAGCGTTTAAGCTCCATCTGCACGAAGCTCTGCACATACAATCTCCAGGCTTGCCTGATGAAAAGTTATCAAAAGAATTTTGCTGCTCCAAAAAATGCGGTAGTTACAAATAAACAATTTTTTTTGGCTAGGTAAAAAACACATACCTTTGAATATTTTTGTCAAAGTAAAAGCTATCAACGTCAAACTCAAGTCACTAGTTTCCGAGGTCAGCCAGAGGGTCTGTGCCAAATTTGGTGGAAATTGGCCAATAGGGGGCGCTACAAACACAGAAACATGAAGTGACATGAAAATTGATCAGATTCGCCTGAAATTTGGTGAGGTTGTTGTGGTGTCACTCCTGAGGCCAGAGTCAAATTTTTGTGATGTTGGGTCAAAGTGGGCGTTACTTGTCACAACACAAAAATTCAGCCTTTCGCACTTCCAGTGCTGATCCCATTACAATTATCATACTGCGAGTGAAACGTCGGCCTGCGTCCCGACGCTCGACCCGAACCCTTCTTTCGGTGTCAAGTTCCGTGGGCTCCGCGAGACCCGGGGGCCGAGTCGCGCGGGGAGGCTTGGCCCCCTATTATAACTGCTTGCAGTTGTAGTTATTATTATTATTATTCTCTATTTTTATTCTTCTCCCGGTAAAAGTAGTGCTGCAGGCTAAACCGTGCAAGGGAGGGTGGTGCAATTTGGAGGGTTGGTCCAGACCCCTGCACGTACCTCAGGCGCAAAAAATGACATATGTCAGCCAGCAGGGGGCGCTATAACCAAGGTCAATGCGTTTTGGGCTATAACTCCCACACCGGACGTCGCACATTCAAAAACCTCATATCCCCAGATTCCCTGAAAAGAACTGAATCACATGGCCTGGGCCTCGCCCATTTCCACCCTAATTTTTTTTGGCAAAATCGCGAAAACTGGAAAACCAACTTTTTCGAACTCCTCCTTGGGGTTTTGCCCGATCAGCGTGAAACTTGGCACGTAAAGTCTTCCTCTGGACCTGATCTAAAGTTATCAAAAGAATTTTGTTTGGTTGAAATATGCACAAGTTATTAACGAATAAAATTTTCTAGCTAGCTATAAAAAGGCGAACTGCTGCATATCTCTGTCAAAATAAATGCTAACAACACCAAATCTGAGATCCTTGATTGACATGTGACTGTGAGGGCGTGAGCCAAATTTGGCTAATGTTGGCCACTAGGGGGCGCTGCAAAGCTGAGACATTTATATCTCTTCAATGGCTGCACCTATTTTTACGAAATTTGGTGGGTATGATGCTGCGTCACTCCTGAGGCCATATCTTGAAGTTAATCACGACAGGTGAAAGTGGGCGTGGCTTATTACGAGATAAACAGCAAACATTTATTTCAGCTCAAGTATTATGCTGAGGGCTGTGAAATTCACAGGGTATATATATAACAGCATACCGGCCACCCATAGCAAAAATTGTGTGTCTGCTCCACTAGGTGGCGCTCTAACGGACGCAAACGCATTTTGGCCTGTAACTTCCACATTTTAAATCACATCTTCATAAAGTTTATATCCACGTGTTCCCTAAATAGTTTCGCATCTTCTGACATAGGCCACGCCCACTCCCACAGCATATTTCTTTTTGTAAGTCACTACACATCAAAAACCTACTTTTTCGAACTCCTCTTAGCGTTTAAGCTCCATCTGCACGAAGCTCTGCACATACAATCTCCAGGCTTGCCTGATGAAAAGTTATCAAAAGAATTTTGCTGCTCCAAAAAATGCGGTAGTTACAAATAAACAATTTTTTTTGGCTAGGTAAAAAACACATACCTTTGAATATTTTTGTCAAAGTAAAAGCTATCAACGTCAAACTCAAGTCACTAGTTTCCGAGGTCAGCCAGAGGGTCTGTGCCAAATTTGGTGGAAATTGGCCAATAGGGGGCGCTACAAACACAGAAACATGAAGTGACATGAAAATTGATCAGATTCGCCTGAAATTTGGTGAGGTTGTTGTGGTGTCACTCCTGAGGCCAGAGTCAAATTTTTGTGATGTTGGGTCAAAGTGGGCGTTACTTGTCACAACACAAAAATTCAGCCTTTCGCACTTCCAGTGCTGATCCCATTACAATTATCATACTGCGAGTGAAACGTCGGCCTGCGTCCCGACGCTCGACCCAAACCCTTCTTTCGGTGTCAAGTTCCGTGGGCTCCGCGAGACCCGGGGGCCGAGTCGCGCGGGGAGGCTTGGCCCCCTATTATAACTGCTTGCAGTTCTAGTTATTATTATTTTTCTGCCTAAACAATTGGCTTTTTGAGGGCTTTATCATATTCAAAAACTCACCAAACTTCACAGACTCATCAGAAGTGGTGAAAAATTTGATATTTTGGGGTTTCGTGATAATGTGCAAAAAAATGGCTCAACAGCGCCCCCTACTCATTTTCAACAAAGCAGCCCCCCAAGCTGGTTTAACCTACGTGTATGAAACTTGGCAGGCATATGTAACACACCAAGACGTACAAAAAAGCCTCTTGGGCCCATGCCCTAAAGTCAACAGGAAGTCGGCCATTTTGAATTGAATGTGCAAGTTTCATGCATTTTTGGCCATTTGCAGGGGTCGTAAATGGACGATCTCCTCCTAGAGATTTTGTCCGATCGCCTTCAAACTTGGTCTGTCCCACCTACATAAGTTGAAGACGAAAAGTTATCAGCAGCTTGTGTTTTCGTCACACCGTGTGACCGTTGCGGGTCCTCAAACTTTGTTACAAACAGGAAGTAGTATTACAGGAAGTAGTTTATTACTCCAACATACATGCTCCAATCTTCCCCAAACTTTACAGGATTGATGACAATCGCGCTCTGAAGAGATCTACATGTCAATAATTTGTGATTTATATAGCGCCCCCTGCTGGTAGTAGAAAATGTCATGTTTTACACTTTGAAGCACATCTCCTCCAAAGTTGAACACATCAACCTCATACTTGGTGAAATTATCCATAAGGCCTTGATGATGCTTTCTATGGAAAACTGTGAGTTTTCGTCAAAGGGCGTGACCTTGGCGTGGCGGCGAACTTTGATGTTTCGCCATGATGACAAAAGTAGCTGTAACTTGACTCTACGTGGACATATCCTTCCAAAACTTTACACATATGATAACTGTCCAGGCCTGAAAACATCTATACAGAAAATTTGAATCAGCATCATAGCGCCACCTACTGGCGGCACAAAGTTACTTTTTTCATTCTTTCAAGTCCCTCTTCTACCAGGTTCCCCCAAACCACCTCAATTTTGTGGATACATACTCCCAAGACCTTGATGATGATCAAAGCAGAAGCCTTTGAGGTTTCGTCCAACACCGTCACTGTGGCGCCACTTTATTCGCCATAAAACACGTGTTTGTTTTTGAGGGGCAAGGGACACTCGAAAACTCACGTAACTTGGCACACACATCAGACGTCCCAAATTGTGTTGTCTGATGTGATTTTTGTGTTTTCATGTGCCAAGATGGCTCAACAGCGCCCCCTACTCATTTTCAACGTGTTTTGGGCTATAACTCCCAGACCATATGTCACACATTCAAAAACCTCATATCCACAGATTCCCTGAATAGTGCTGAATCACCTGGGCGGGGCCACGCCCATTTCTGCCTATAATGTTTTTCGCAACATTGCGAAAACTGGAAAACCTACTTTTTCGAACTCCTCCTTAGGGTTTTGTCCAATTAGCGTGAAACTTGGCATGTACAGTCTTCAGCTGGACCTGATCTAAAGTTATCAAAGGAATTTTGTTCAGTTAAAATATGCGCAAATTATTAACGAATACAATTTTCTAGCTAGCTATAAAAAGACAAACTATGGCATATTTCGGTCAAAATAAATGCTAAAAACACCAAATCGGAGATCGTTGCTTAACATGAGCCTGTGAGGGGGTTAGCCAAATTTGGCTCATTTTGGCCACTAGGGGGCGCTGCAAATATGGGAAATTTATATCTCGTAAATGGCTGCACCGATTTGTACGAAATTTGGTGGGTATGATGCTGGGCCACTCCTGAGGCCATATTTGAAGTTAATCACGACTGCTCAAAATGGGCGTGGCTTATTACAAGATAAACAACACACATGTATTTCAGCTCAAGTATTATGCTGAGGGCTGTGAAATTCACAGGGTATATATAGAACAGCATAAAGACCACCCATAGCAGAAATTGTATGTCTACTCCACCAGATGGCGCTATAACGGATGCAAACGCATTTTGGCCTGGAACTTCCACATTTTAACTCACATCTTCATATCTTTATATCCACATGTTTGCTACATAGAGTCACATCTTCTGACATAGGCCACGCCCACTTCCACTGCATATTTCTCTTTGTAAGTCACTACACATCAAAAACCGACTTTTTCGAACTCCTCCTAGCGTTTAAGCTCCATCTTCACGAAACTTTGCACATACAATCTCCAGACTTGCCTGACCAAAAGTTATCAAAAGAATTTTGCTACTCCAAAAAATGCGCTAGCTAAAAATAAACAGTTTTTTTCTGCTAGCCAAAAAACACATACCATTGCATATTTTTGTCAAAGTAAAAGCTATCAATGTCAAACTCAATACACTTGTTTCCGATGTCACCCAGAGGCTCTGTGCCAAATTTGGCAGAAATTGGCCAATAGGGAGCGCTATAATCAGAGAAAAGTCAAGTGACATGAAAATTGATCGATTCGGACGAAATTTGGTGAGCGTGATGTGGAGTCACTCCCGAGGCCAGCTGTAAAGCTTAATGATGTTTGGTCACCGTGGCAACGCCTTCTTCTCCATCAAACACGAAGTTGTTTTTGAGGGGTAAGGGATGCTTGTAAAGTCATGAAAGTTGGCACACACATGCGACAGCGCAAATTGTGTTGCCTGATGTGATTTTTGTGTTTTGATGTGCCAAGATGGCTCAACAGCGCCCCCTACAATTTTTCGATGAAGCAGCCCCTGAAGCTGGTTTGACCTACACGTATGAAACTTGGTAGGCATATGTAACACTCCAAGACGTACAAAAAAGCCTCTTGGAGTTATGCTCCAAACCCAACCAGAAGTCCGCCATTTTGAATTTACTTGTGCCACTTTTGTGCATTTTGGGCGATTTCCAGTAGACGTAAATGAATGAACTTGTCCTAGAGTTTTTATCCAATCCACTTCAAACTCGGTCTGTCCCACCCCAAGACCGTGAAGACGAAAAGTTATCAAACGTTTCAGGTTTTCGTCAAACGCTGTCTCTGTGGCCCCGCCTTCTTCGCCATAAACCACGAAATTGCAACTACTCCTACAGATTTTATCCCATCAACTTCTTACTTGGTCTGTCCCACCTCCAGACATTGATGAAGAAAAGTTATCAAAAACTGGACTTGTTGTCACACCATGTGACCGTGGCAGGGCCTCAATCTTTGGGGACTCGCCACAAAACAGGAAGTTGTGTATGACTCCATCATCCATGGTCCAATCTTCCCCAAACTTCACAGGATTGATGACAGTCCTGCTCTGAAGAGATCTCCATGTGAATAATTTGTGATAAATACAGCGCCCCCTAATGGTAAGAGAAAATTTCATGTTTTATATTTTGAAGTATAACTCCCAAGACTTGGCCAGATCCACCTCAATCTTGGTCAGTCTATCCGTCACATGTAGAAGATGTTTTATTGTGAACACTGTAAGTTTGCATCAAAGGGCGTGGCCATGACGTAGCGGCAAACTTTGATGTTTCACCATGATAACAAAAGTTGTGTAGCTTGACTCTACGTGGACATATCTTTCCAAAACTTCACACATATGATAAAAGTCCAGCCCTGAAAACATCTACCGAGAAATTTTTAATCAGCCTCATAGCGCCACCTAGTGGCATCTGTAAGTTACTGCTTTCATTCTTTCATGTCTCTCTTCTACCAAGTTAACCACAACCACCTCAATTTTGCGTAGACATAGTCCCAAGACTTTGATGATGATCACACCAGAAGCTTTTGAGGTTTCAGCAAACACTGTCAATGTGGCAACGCCTTATTCGCCATAAAACACGAAGTTGTTTTTGAGGGGTAAGGGATGCTTGTAATGTCATGAAACTTGGTACACATACAAGAAGTTCCGATGTGTGTTGTGTGATGTGATTTATCTGCTCTGATGTGCCAACATGGCTCAACAGCGCCCCCTACAATTTTTCAAAAAAGCAGCCCCCGACGCTGGTTTGACCTATATCTATGAAACTTGGTACATACATGCATCACTGAAAGACGTACAAAAAAGGCTCTTGCAACCATGTGCCAAACCCAACAGGAAGTCCGCCATTTTGAATTTGCTCGTAAGTGGTTCACAAAATCACCATACATGTTCCAATCTTCCCCATACTTCACAGGATTGATGACAGTCCTGCCCTGAACACATCTATACGCCAATACTTGGTTATTAGTACGGCGCCACCTACTGGCAAAATAACATGTCCTCGTATGATTTGAGGGATATGACGTGTAACTCCAACGTGAGGGGTCTGCCTTCGACAGGAATGAATGGCCGCATCGGCCGGCGTCCTGCCAGCACCCTCGAGTTGCGTGAAGGTGCGAGGGCCCGTTCATCGCTGCTTGCAGCTTTAATTATTATTATTATTTTTTTTTTTTTTTTTCGCTTGATCGCATTTTTGGGGGCTTTAACATATTCAAAAACTCACCAAATTTGACGTGCACATTCGTCTAGGGGACATTTATGTGTACGCAAAATTTAAACGATTCCCATTGCAAAATGGCGAAATGGCGCCCCCTAGAAAATTTCAATCGGCTCCCACCGGCAGCCCGGTTGACCAAATTCCACGAAAGGTCGTGTATCATCCCAAGACGCACGAAAATGCGCACTTGGACTTTTTTCTAAAACCAACAGGAAGCCGGCTATTTTGATTTGAATATTCCATTTTTTACCGATTTTGGCGATTTGCTAGTGTGCTCTCAGAGCTATCTCCTCCTAGACGGTTCATTGGATCGGCTTCAAATTTGCCGTGCTGCAACTAGACCACATGATGATCAAAAGTTATTAAAAGATCTTTCCCTCGTTAAACGGTTTGGCCGTCAGGTGGCGGCGAAGTTTGATGTCTCAAAAAAAAAAAACCAAAAACCCAGAATTGCTATTACTTGGGCGTGAAAGGTCCAATCGGCACAAAACTTGCTGGGTATGATCGTAGTCCCGCCCTGAACACGTCTACATCAAAAAATTCCCCTGTTCTCAAAGCGCCCCTTGCTGGCGACAGGAAAAGTGATTTTTTACACTTTGAGGTGCAGCTCTGAGCACGTTCAGCATATCCAACTCAAATTTGGTCAGAAAGGCCTCAACACGTTGTTAATGCTACATGATGAAGATTGTGACGTATCGTCAAACGGCGTTGCGCCCAGAGGGCGGCGAAATCGATGCTTCGCCAAAACGTAGGAAAGTGGCCTTAACTTCAGTGTCCTTGGGCATATCTGCCTGAAACTTCACATGTGTGTTAAGAGTCCAGCCCTGACAATGTCATGTGAATTTCGTTGATGGGCGTGGCCAAATGGCTTGGCCACACCCTTTAAACATCAGCCCCTGCGGCACGTTTCACCGACATGCATGAAAATTGGTACACATATGTATCACATCCAGACGCACAAAAAACCCTCTTGGACCCATTGGCTACACCCAACAGGAAGTCAGCCATTTTGAATTTGACGCCAGATTGGGCGATTTGCACTCCTCATACTTTTTCTATCTCCTCCTACATGATTCATCGGATCGGCTTCAAATTTGGCGTGCATCAACTAGACCACTTGATGATCAAAAGTTATCATACGATTTTCCCTATGTTAAACGCTTTGGCTGTCAGGTGGCGGCGAAGTTTGATGTCTCGCCATAAAACACGAAATTAGTATAACTTTGGCATACATTGTCCATTCTTCACCAAACTTCACATGTTTGTTAACAGTCCAGACCTGAATGTATAGTATGACTTTCATCAATAAGCGTGGCCGTATGGCTTGGCCACGCCCCTTAAAGTGCAGCGTCCCCCATAACAACTTTCACCGACGTGCACGAAAATCAGTATACACATGTATCGTGTCCAGACGCACAAAAAAGCCTCTTGCACATATAGGCCACACCCGACAGGAAGTCGGCCATTTTGAAATTTACAGTCATTTTTGGCGTTTTCCACGTGTTGTATTTTAATGATCTCCTCCTCCAGAAATGAATCAATTAACTCCAAAACTGGTGTGTACCATCTACACAAGTGTGTGATCAAAACACATTAAGAGAATTGCTCAGCATGGAACAGTGTGGCTGTGACATGGCGTCGACACTTGATGTCTCACCATGAAACACGATATTGCTATAACATGGGATCTAATGGTCGAATCTGCTCCAAACTTCACATGTATGATAATAGTCCTGGCATGAACACACCCACATGACGCTCAGGAGTCAGAGTCATAGCGCCACCCAGTGGAGACGGGAAGTCGCAACGCATTGGTTCTTACACTGTCCGAAGGAGGCGAACATTCAGCGACTCGTCTGCCGGTCGACCTCTGGCGACACGGTGGCGGCCGCGCCAGGCCCCGAGTTGCGTGGGGTGCGAGGGCCCGTTCAACGCTGCTTGCAGCTTTAATTAGGGCCCGAGCACGAACCGTGCGAGAGCCCTATTGAAATCATAAAAATTATTCTTATTATTTTTCTTTTAAACCTTTGATCGCATTTTTGAGGGCCTGAACATGCCCAAAAAGTCAGGAAAATTTGCACACTCGTCACGTCTGGTGAAAATTTCGATATTTTATGGTCGTTACAAAGGGGCGTGGCAAAATGGCTCAATGGCGCCCCCTAACAGTTTTCAAAATCGAAGCCCCCTGCTTTAACTTTGCCCTAGGCGTATGAAATTTGGTACACATATGTATCATCCCGGGACGCACAAAAAAGCCTCTTGGAGCGACACCCTAAACCAAACAGGAAGTCGGCCATTTTGAATTGTTTTTTCAAAATAAGGTCATTTTTGGCCATTTCCACACGTTGTACTTGAGCGAACTCGTCCTACAGATTTTATCGGATTGACTTAAAAATTTACCTGTGCGTGCTCGACTACAGTGGGATCAATTTATTATTAAAAGATCTTCGTCACGTCGAAGGGCGCGGTCGCTGCGGAAGGGTCAATTTGGATATCTCACCAAAAAACACGAAATTATACTACAACTACTACAACTTTGGTGTAGATGATCCTATCTGCACCAAACTTCACATGATGGATAATAGTCCCGCCCTGAACACATCTACATCAAAAAATTCAGTAATTGTCATAGCGCCCCCTGCTGGCAACAGGAAATACCATGTTTTACACTTTGAGGTGCTGCTCTGACCACATTTACCATATTCAACTCAAATTTGGTCAGAAAGGCCTTAACATGTTGGTAATGCTCCATGATGAAGAATTTTGACTGTCGTCAAACGGCGTTCCATCCGGAGGGCGGCGAAGTCGACCCTTCGCCAAAATGCATAAAAATGGCCTTAACTTTGGTGTTTTTGATGATATCCACCTGAAACTTCATATGTGTGTCAACAGTCCAGCCCTGAATATGTGATATGAATTTCGTCAATGGGCGTGGCCATATGGCTTGGCCACGCCCATTCATATGAATTACTTCCATAGGACGTCTCACCGATATGCACAAAAATTGGTACACATCTCCATCACCCCCAGACAAACAAAAAAGTCTCTTGGACCTCTAGGCTAAATTCAACAGGAAGTCGGCCATTTTGAATGTCATGGTCATTTTTGGTGTCGCGCACGCATCGTATTTTAACGAACTCCTCCTACAGAATTCATCAGAACGGCTTCAAAATTACCGATTACCATCTAGAACACTTCCTGATCAAAAGTTATTAAAAGGTCTCGCAGAATCTAAAGGGCACGCCAGTTGTGGGAGGTTGAATTTTGACGTCTCGCCATGAAACAGGAAGTGGCAATAACTTCACTGTACTTGGTCAGATCTGTGTGAAACTTCACAGGTATATTGACAGTCCAACCCAGAACATATGTTATGAATTTCGTTAATAGGCGTGGCTAAATGGATTGGCCACGCCCATTCACACAAATAACCACCACAGGACGTCTCACTGATATGCACGAAACTTGGTAGACACATGTATAACATCCACACGCACAAAAAAGCCTCTTGCACGGATAGGCCACACCCGACAGGAAGTCGGCCATTTTGAAATTTACAGTCATTTTTGGCGTTTTCCACGTGTTGTATTTTAATGATCTCCTCCTCCAGAAATGAATCAATTAACTCCAAAACTGGTGTGTACCATCTACACAAGTGTGTGATCAAAACACATTAAGAGAATTGCTCAGCATGGAACGGTGTGGCTGTGACATGGCTTCGACACTTGATGTCTCACCATGAAACACGATATTGCTATAACATGGGATCTAATGGTCGAATCTGCTCCAAACTTCACATGTATGATAATAGTCCTGGCATGAACACACCCACATGACGCTCAGGAGTCAGAGTCATAGCGCCACCCAGTGGAGACGGGAAGTCGCAACGCATTGGTTCCTACACTGTCCGAAGGAGGCGAACATTCAGCGCCTCGTCTGCCGGTCGACCTCTGGCGACACGGTGGCGGCCGCGCCAGGCCCCGAGTTGCGTGGGGTGCGAGGGCCCGTTCAACGCTGCTTGCAGCTTTAATTAGGGCCCGAGCACGAACCGTGCGAGAGCCCTATTGAAATCATAAAAATTATTCTTATTATTTTTCTTTTAAACCTTTGATCGCATTTTTCAGGGCCTGAACATGCCCAAAAAGTCAGGAAAATTTGCACACTTGTCACGTCTGGTGAAAATTTCGATATTTTATGGTCGTTACAAAGGGGCGTGGCAAAATGGCTCAATGGCCTCCCCTAACAGTTTTCAAAATCGAAGCCCCCTGCTTTAACTTTGCCCTAGGCGTATGAAATTTGGTACACATATGTATCATCCCGGGACGCACAAAAAAGCCTCTTGGAGCGACACCCTAAACCAAACAGGAAGTCGGCCATTTTGAATTGTTTTTTCAAAATAAGGTCATTTTTGGCCATTTCCACACGTTGTACTTGAGCGAACTCCTCCTACAGATTTTATCGGATTGACTTAAAAATTTACCTGTGCGTGCTCGACTACAGTGGGATCAAAAGTTATTAAAAGATCTTCGTCACGTCGAAGGGCGCGGTCGCTGCGGAAGGGTCAATTTGGATATCTCGCCAAAAAACACGAAATTATACTACAACTACTACAACTTTGGTGTAGATGATCCTATCTGCACCAAACTTCACATGATGGATAATAGTCCCGCCCTGAACACGTCTACATCAAAAAATTCAGTCATTGTCATAGCGCCCCCTGCTGGCAACAGGAAATACCATGTTTTACACTTTGAGGTGCTGCTCGACCACATTTACCATATTCAACTCAAATTTGGTCAGAAAGGCCTTAACATGTTGGCCATGCTATATTGTGAAGATCATAATGTCTCGTCAAACGGTTTCGCCGTGACGGAGTGGCGAAGGTTGACGTTTCGCCGAAACCCATGAAGTGGCTCTAACTTTGGTGTACTTGGTCGGATCTGCCTGAAACTTCACATGTACGTCACTGGTCTCGCCCTGAGCATATGATATTAATTTCATAAGGGGCGTGGCTAAATGACATGGCCACGCCCTTTAAACACCAGCCCCCGTAGCACGTTTCACCGACATGCATGAAAATTAGTACACACATGTATCACACCCAGACGCACAAAAAAGCATCTTGGACCCATAGGCCACACCCAACAGGAAGTCAGCCATTTTGAATTTAATGGTCATTTTTGGCGTTTTCCACGTGTTGTATTTTAATGAACTCCACCTACAGGATGCATCAGAACAACTTCAAAATCATTGTGTGCCATCTAGACAAAGGTGTAATCAAAACTTATGAGCAGATTTTTGCATCATGAAACGGTTTGGCCGTCAGGTGGCGGCGAAGTTTGATGTCTCGCCATAAAACACGAAATTAGTATAACTTTGGCAAACATTGTCCATTCTTCACCAAACTTCAAATGTTTGTTAACAGTCCAGACCTGAATGTATAGTATGAGTTTCATCAATAAGCGTGGCCGTATGGCTTGGCCACGCCCCTTAAAGTGCAGCGTCCCCCATAACAACTTTCACCGACGTGCACGAAAATCAGTATGCACATGTATCGTGTCCAGACGCACAAAAAAGCCTCTTGCACAGATAGGCCACACCCGACAGGAAGTCGGCCATTTTGAAATTTACAGTCATTTTTGGCGTTTTCCACGTGTTGTATTTTAATGATCTCCTCCTCCAGAAATGAATCAATTAACTCCAAAACTGGTGTGTACCATCTACACAAGTGTGTGATCAAAACATATTAAGAGAATTGCTCAGCATGGAACGGTGTGGCTGTGACATGGCGTCGACACTTGATGTCTCACCATGAAACACGATATTGCTATAACATGGGATCTAATGGTCGAATCTGCTCCAAACTTCACATGTATGATAATAGTCCTGGCATGAACACACCCACATGACGCTCAGGAGTCAGAGTCATAGCGCCACCCAGTGGAGACGGGAAGTCGCTAAGCATTGGTTCCTACACTGTCCGAAGGAGGCGAACATTCAGCGCCTCGTCTGCCGGTCGACCTCTGGCGACACGGTGGCGGCCGCGCCAGGCCCCGAGTTGCGTGGGGTGCGAGGGCCCGTTCAACGCTGCTTGCAGCTTTAATTATTATTATTCTCCTTCTTATCCGAAATCAATCGCCTTTTTGGGGGCCGTAACATACTCAAAAACTCATGAAACTTCACAGACTCGTCAGAAATGGTGAAAATTTACATATGGTAGGGGTTCCATGACAACTTGCACAAAAGTGGCTCAGTAGCGCCCCCTACTCATTTTCAACTTATTTTGGGCTATAACTCCCAGACCATATGTCGCAATTTCAAAAACCTCATATCCACATATTCCCTGAATAATGCTGAATCACCCAGATGGGGCCAATCCCATTTCCACCTTAATTTTTTTTCGCAAAATCGCGAAAACTAGTAAACCTACTTTTTCGAACTTTTCCTTGGGGTTTTGTCCGTTCAGCGTGAAACTTGGCAAGTACAGTCTTCGGCTGGACCTGTTCTAAAGTTATCAAAGGAATTTTGTTAGGTCACAATATGCGCAAGTTATTAACGAATCCATTTTTCTAGCTAGCTAGAAAAAGGCGAACTTCTGCATATCTTGGTCAAAATAAATGCTAAGAACACCAAATCTGAGATCCTTGATTGAAATGTCACTGTGAGGGAATGAACCAAATTTAGCTAATTTTGGCCACCAGGGGGCGCTGCAAATATGGGAAATTTATATCTCGTAAATGGCTGCACCGATATTTATGAAATTTGGTGAGTATGATGCTTGTCCCCTCCTGAGGCCATACTTTGAAGTTAGTCACGACTGGTAAAAGTGGGCGTGGCTAATTACAAGATAAAAAACAAACATTTTTTCAGCTCAAGTATTATACTGAGGGCTGTGAAATTCACAGGGTATATAGAGAATAGCATACAGACCAACCCTCGCAAAAATTGTGCGTCATCTCCACTAGGTGGCGCTATAACGGATGCAAACGCATTTTAGCCTGTAACTTCCACATCTTAAATCACATTTTCATAAACTTTACATCCACGTGTTCCGTGAATACAGTCGCATCTTCTGACATAGGCCACGCCCATTCCCACTGCAAATTTCTCTTTGTAATTCACTATACATCAAAAACCTACTTTTTCGAACTCCTCCTAGCGTTTAAGCTCCATCTTCACGAAATTTTGCACATACAATCTCCAGACTTGCCTGACCAAAAGTTATCAAAAGAATTTTGCTACTTCAAAAAATGCGCTAGCTAAAAGTAAACAGTTTTTTTCTGCTAGCTAAAAAACACACACCTTTGCATATTTTTGTCAAAGTAAATGATATCAATGTCAAACTCAATTCACTTCTTTCAAACGTCATCCAGATGCCCTGTGCCAAATTTGGCAGAAATTGGCCAATAGGAGGCGCTATAATCAGAGAAAAATCACGTGACATGAAAATTCATCGATTCGCACGAAATTTGGCGAGCGTGATGTGGAGTCATTCCTGAAGTCAGCTGTAAAGCTTAATGATGTTTGGTCACCGTGGCAACGCCTTATTCGCCATAAAAGACGAAGTTGTTTTTGAGGGGTAAAGGATGCTTGTAAAGTCATGAAAATTGACACACATATGACAGTATCCAATATGAGTTGTCTGATGTGATTTTTCAGCTCTGATGTGCCAACATGGCTCAACAGCGCCCCCTACAAATTTTCTACGAAACAGCCCCCGGAGCTGGTTTGACCTACATCTATGAAACTTGGGACGCACATGCATCACTGAAAGACGTATAAAAAAGCCTCTTGCAGCCATGTCCAAACCCAACAGGAAGTCCGCCATTTTGACTTTGCTTGTAACTGGTTCGCAACTTCACCATACATGTTACAATCCTCTTCCATGTCGCTTTTTTTTTGCTGCTTTGCAGTTTCGTGAACTACATTGTCTGGACGGTGTCTCTCCTTCAACACCCGGAAACTCCTCAGCATGGACGAAGACACTGCTGAACGTACGTACATTTTGTTTTTCACAGTCTGACCTCGGCTCATAACGAGGCCGTGACCTCCTATTTACTAAGAGCTCTGTCCGCAAGTCCGGATTCACTTGATGCGGATAATGACGCCATTGTGTGTAAGTGACTTTTAATGTTTCTTTTTTACTTTTTACTGTGACTTTTAGATCAGACTCGTTGTTTGTCAGTGTGACTATTTTTCAGGTGCATTAATAGATGTGTTGTGTCAATATGCAGTGCGCTGCGCAGTACTTATTGTTTTTACTGATTGTTTTTACAGCTGCTGGAAGCGAGATGGAGTGTCCTGGCAGATGACGATGAGGAGGAAGACTGGGTGGATTGTGCCACCTCCGTGGTTCCGCAGCAGGAGCTGACTGAACTCTGTGTAACGCTGCAGTCAGATTGGAGGCGAATCCGAACTACAGGGCAGCACCACAGACGTCTGCAAGATGGAGCACATGCAGACAGATCGCCGTCAGATGCCTACAGCTCCGAGGCGGCGAATAATAGACAGTTGATGGCGCTGTATGATTTTGATTTGTTGTTGAAATCTCCTATTTGTACTTGTACATAGTTGTGTGTTATAAATAAAGCTCTTTATTTGAATAAACATGTTCCTTGCAAATGTTCCTTTACTCAATAAATTCATTCATGTCCTTGATGGTAATAATAGTGTAGCCCATAGGATATATACATAACAATGACATGAATATACAACATAATAATTTTATTTTAGTTTTTAATAATAATTATACATTTATTATAATTATTATAAGTATTATTATTATTATTTTAATTATTTTTATATTTTATTATTGTAAGGGAGGAGTTTACATTTATAATAACCCAGGGTGACCAATAGCGACAGATCTGCCAACCAATCACGAGTGATTATACTTGTTTCAAGGTAGTGGTTTCATCCAATCCTGGAGTGAGGAATTTCAAGCCAGCCGCGGCTCCGCTGCTATTCATATGCTAATTAGAGCCATTAGCACCTCCCGGGAGGTCTCCACATACGTCATGGGTCCGTATTCGACAATTTGTGGCACCCGTAAACGCCACGTTCGCAGCCTGTAAATTGTCGGAAACTGCCGAAAACGAATGAGATTTCCGGGCGTTTACGGGCACGAAAATCCCACTTTTCATGCAGTGATCCTTGACATTGGAGACATTGGAACAGTCCTTCATCGGGGGTCCATGACGTAGCATCCTTCATCCTTCGCCCCCCCCCGCGTGTGTAAGTCAGCAGGTGGGGCAGTTAGCTGCAATCAAGTTGACACCTGCATTTCATTTGGCACTTACCTCCAGCTGTATTGAGACCGGCTCTTCTCTCCAACCATCGCCACTTCATCGCTTAACCCAGTGTAGTAAAGTTCTTGGCTTCCTGTTTGAGACCCAGTTTCTATGTATGATTCTACTGACCTGTTTTGTTACCTTCGCTCCTGACTCCCATTTCCTCTATGTCTTGCCAACTATCATTCATCTGCTTTAGACCTGCCTTTCTGCTGACTCCTTCGCCTGCCTCAGTCAAACCTCAAGCTGCCATTACCCTCGCCATCTGCTACACTTTTCAGCTCCAGCAAGACTATGGATTTCCCCCATTTGTTTCAGCTCAACATCCTCTCCCTGGTCCTCGCTATGTTTTGCTCCTGCAGCCTGCTAGAGTAAAGTTGGTCTGGTCCAACAATGACTTACCCAGCCTACTACATGGGAAACATGGGTACAATACCCACTCAGGCAATTCAAGTATGATCTCATCTGCTTCATTTCTATTTTAAATATAATATTGGAACTGAGCTCTGCTAAGTTGTCTGCATTTTTGAGTCCACCCTTCGTTCTAAATTTAACAAGAGCCTTACTCAAGGGCAACTCAGGTGAACTGGCCACCAGCCACCAGTCCACACTGTTGCAATAGAGGACCCCAAGA
Organism: Cephalopholis sonnerati; assembly: GCA_019142605.1. Classification (NCBI taxonomy): domain Eukaryota; kingdom Metazoa; phylum Chordata; class Actinopteri; order Perciformes; family Serranidae; genus Cephalopholis; species Cephalopholis sonnerati. The sequence continues at coordinate 780,902 of JAGQAX010000016.1, forward strand.
TTCTCCCCAGTTATATTCACATTTTGGATGATTAAATTGCAGTTTTTCCATGTGAATAACTGAAACATGTTCACACAGCCAGTTTCTGAAGCATGGTGGATTTGATGTCTTCCAGTCTTTTAAAATGAGATTTTTTTTTAAACATGCCCATCAAAAGAGCTGTATGCCTGTGAGATGCAAGAGCTAAAGAATCCTTTTAATATCCAAAAATAGCCAAGTCTTTGTTAAGAGAGAATATCCTGTGATAAACCCCAGAAGAAAGAAAAAGAATCTTGATCAGAATGACTAGATTAGTGGACTGCTCCAGAATAAATGCAAAAGTGTACCATTGCTTGACATGCTTTTGTCACAGACTGGAGATATAGAAGAGTAAAATTTATGTAGCTTGACCTCAAAATAATAAATACAATGAATCACTTTGAACTGGATTAACCTGTGTCTACTGTTTATTGAACATCTATGAATGCAGGAAAGTGCAGCCTTCCATACTTTATCTGGCTTTCCCAAGCCTTTTAATACCGTTGGCGGGATCAGGCCCCCTTAAAAAAAATTACAGATGAAGTTATCAATTTCTTCCTCTCTGGTGGGAGGGAAAACAGTTCCAAAATAGTATGCTTCCCACAAGTGGACTGAAAATGAGCAATGAATCCAGTTTCTATGTATTTTCATTCAAAATTCTTGGGGAGTTGATAAATTATACATCCTTGGAAATGTTAGAACATGAGGAATATAAAAACTAATGTTTCCATTTTTTTTCAAACTCTCTATGGTGGCTTGTGGCCTCTAAACCTGACTTGTTTTTCCCAACGAAATGTCTAACTTGCATGTAACAGAAAAATTAGAGTGAGGGAGATAATACTTAAGACTTAGTTCACCAAAGGAGGCAAACAAATTGCCCAAATAGAGTCATTTATACATCCATCCATCCATCCATTTTCATCCACTTATCTGGGGCCATGTCGTGGGGGCAGCAGGCCGAGCAAAGCACCCCAGACATCCCTCTCCCCAGCAACGCTTTCCAGCTCCTCCTGGGGGACCCCAAGGTGTTCCTAGGCCAGATGAGATCTGTAATCCCTCCAGCATGTTCTGGGTCTGCCCCTCAACTGACCCCTTTTGACGCAAAGGAGCAGTGACTCTACTCCGAACTCCCTCTGGATGTCCGAGCTCCTCACCCTATCTCTAAGGCTGAGCCCAGCCGCCCCATTGAGGAAACTCATTTCTGCCGCTTGTATCCGCAATCTCATTCTTTCGGTCACTACCCAGAGCTCATGACCATAGGTGAGGGTTGGGACGTAGATGGACCAGTAAATTGAAAGCTTCACCGGCTCAGCTCCCTCTTCACCATGACGGACCTGCGCAGCATCTGCATCACTGCAGAAGCTGCACCAAACCGCCGATCCATCTCACACTCCATTATACCCTCACTCTTGAACAAGACCCTGTGATACCCTCGCTTGAGGCAGTAACTCTCCCCCAACCTGGAGAGGGCAATCTACCAGAGAACCATGGCCTCAGATTTGGAGGTGCTGACTCTCATCCCGACTGCTTCACACTCAGCTGCAAACTGCCCCAATGCATGCTGGAGGTCATGGTGTAATGAAGCCAACAGAATCACATCATCTGTGTTTTCGCAGATGATGCAATTCTGAGGTTCCCAAACCGGACCCCTTCCTCCCCCTTCCTGTGCTTCAAGATCCTGTGTATGAAAATCACAAACAGCATTGGTGACGAGGGACAACCTTGGCGAAGGCCAAAACCCACCGAAAAAGTGTTTGACTTTACACCAAGTATGCGGACTCAGCTCTCACTTTGGTCATACAGGGACCAGATGGCTCGTAGCAGCCAGCCCAGTATCCCGTACTCCCGCAGTACCCCCGACAAGACCCCCGAGGGACGCAGTCTTAAGCCCTCTCCAAGTCCACAAAGCACATGGAGACTGGATGGGCAAACTCCCACGACCCCTCCAGCAACCTTGCAAGGATTAAGAGCTGGTCCACTGTTACACAGCCAGGACGGAATCCGTATTGCTCCTCTAAATCCAAGATTTGACAGTCGGTCGAAGCCTCCTTTTCCAGCACCCTGAAGGAAACTTGACACGGGAGGCTGAGAAGTGTGATACCCCGATAGTTGGAGCACACCTTCCAGTCCCTTTTTTTGAAGATGGGACCACCACCGTGGTCTGCCACTCTGCAGGCACCGCACAGAACCTCCACACGACACTGAAATGGTGTGTCAGCCAAGACAGCGACAGAGCCTGAACAGTGTCCAGAGCCTTCAGTGTCTCAGCGCAATTCTCATCCACACCCAGCACCTTGCTGCTGGGGAACTTTTTAACTACCTCAGCAATCTCTGCCAGGGATATAGGCAAGAGTTCCCCCAAGTCTTGAGGCTCTGCCTTGGTCACGGTGGACATGATGGCCAGGTTCAGGAGGTCCTCAAAGTGCTCCTTCCACCACTCAACAATGTCCCCAGTTCAGGTCAGCAATTCTCCTTCTTTTCTGAGCACAGCCTGAGACAAGCCCTGCCTTCCCTTCTTGAGGTGTCTAACGGTCTGCCAGAACTTCCTTGAGGCCAACTGAAAGTCCTTCTTTATAGCCTCCCCGAGCTTCTCCTACACCCAGGTTTTTGCCTCAGCAACCACCACAGCTGCAGCCCTTCTGGCCAACTGGTACGCGTCTGCTGCTTCAGCGGACCCCCGGGCCAACCAGACCCCAAAGGCCTCCTTCTTTAGCCTGTCAGCCTCCCTCACTGCTGGTATCCAACAGCGGGTTCTTGGGCTGCCACCACGGCAGGCACCAACAACCTTCTGACCACAGCTCCCAGTAGCTGCCTCCACAATGGAGGCTTTGAAGATGGACCACTCAGACTCCATGTCCCCAACCTCCCCTGGGATGCACGAGAAATTCTTCCGGAGGCCCCTGTCCCCAGTGGACAGGGGCCTCAACCAGATGTTCCCAGTTCACCCTCACTACATGTTTGGGTTTACCAGGTCTGTCCGGCAACCTCCCCTGCCATTTGATCCAACTCACCACCAGGTGGTGATCAGTTGATAGCTCTGCTCCTCTCTTCACCTGAGTGTCCAGACACATGGCCGTAGATCTGATGATACAACCACAAAGTCGTTCATCGATCTTTGGCCTAGGGTGTTCTGGTACCAGGTACACTTATGAACCTCCCTGTACTCAAACCTGGTGTTCGTTATGGCCAGTCCATGACTAGCACAGAAGTCCAATAACAAAATACCACTCCGGTTCAGATCAGGCAGGCCGTTCCTCCTTATCACCCCTCTCCTGGTTCTTCCGTCATTGCTCATGTGGGCGTTGAAGTCTCCTGGGAGAAATATGTCCCCAGCCGGCAACCCTTGCAGGAGACCGCCAAGAGACTCCAAGAAGGCCGGGTACTCCATACTGCTGACTGCATACCCCATGCACAAACAGCAGTCAGAGACCTGCTCTTTGCGACCTGCAGTCGCATCAACGCAACCCTCTCATTCTCCGGGGAGAACCCCAACACAGTGACACTCAGCTGAGGGCTTGTGGCTATCCCCACACCTGCCTGGCACCTCTCACCCTGAGCAACTCCAGAAAAAGCAAGAGTTCAGCCCCTCTCCAGGAGTTTGGTTCCAGAGCCAGTGCTGTGCAAGATGAGCCCAACTATATCTAGTCGGTACCGCTCCACCTCCTGCACTAGCTCCGGCTCCTTTCCCACCAGAGAGGTGACATTCCACATCCCTAAAGCCACACCATGGGCCTGCTTGCCACCCGGCACACAATGCACCTGACCCTGATGCCTGTCCTTGTGGGTGGTGGGCCCATAGCATGATGGCTCCATGTTACCTCTTCGCCCTGAGCCCGACCGGGCCCCTTGGCCTAAGGTCCGGCCACCAGATGCTTGCTGGCATGGTGCTCACATTTCGAAGAGGCCGCGTCATCAAGGTCTTTGAATCGCTCTTAGCCTGGTCCCTTCCCCGGGACCACTTTGCCTTGGGAGACCCTACCAGGGGCCATTAGCCCCCGGACAACACAGCTCCCAGGTTCACAGGGACATGCAAACCCCTCCACCACATTTAAGGACCAGTCCAGGGTAAAATTGATCTGGGGTGTATTCCTGGATGATCCTGAGTTAAAATGTGCCCTGGGAAGCAAACTCATGCGAATCGGATGTAGCGCTAGGTAGACAGCTTCAGGCTTCAGCGCATACTAGCTGAATGGCTCAAACGGCTAACTCTAAGGGCATGGTGCCGAGCCCCACGAAAAAGCTATTGTTTAACCCACTTCCAGTGCACAGAATTGCACCACACTTCGGTGGTCGATTTCCACAGGCCCTAACATCAAACCAAAAGCATCAAGAACTTCTGAGGTTATCGGAGAGTTTATTTAAAAAGCTTGGTTATAACTGTATTACCGACCTAGACTGAACTGCCTGCTGCTGCCATCTTGGAAAGTCAATACAAGTCGAATGACGAGTGTGATGTAACGTGATCTGAAGACGAGGTATGTGTCCACGTTGTAATTTTTCATCTTCTTCCTACAGCTGGGATAACCACACACATGAACCATTTCATCTGTCTGTGATGATCCGTCCACTCGTCCCTCACCTGCTGCTTGCACTAACTCTCATCCAATGTTGTTTGAGTTCCTCATTCGACTTGTATGGGCTTTCCAAGATGGCAGTAAAGGTATGTTGAGAGATCAATTTTACCGTGGACTGGTCCTTCAAGGTGGCAATTCGCCGATTTCCTGTATACATTTGAGCCCTTTCAGACTCCATATAGCAAATGAGTTGTCCAGCAATGCAGGGGTAAATGTATGATTATGGCAAAGTGGTGTATAGATTGAAATACAAGGAACTTTATAGGTCTGTTTGATTTGACTGAGAATCTGACAACAAAACTGTTACTTATTAATTTAGTAGAAGCTGCACAATTTCTAAAAAATGGGGACCATAGTGAAACATATGGTTTTCTTCAATAGCGTCCCACTGCAGACCTCCAGCCTCAGGCCCTAGCCCCTGCTCTGGGACCCATCTCCATTTCCAGGACCCATGTTGAAAAATCACTTGACCCATAGAGGGAAATCATGTTTATTGTGCTTCCTTATCAATAAATATCAATTTTATGCTCTGCATAATATAATATAATATAATATAATATAATATAATATAATATAATATAGTGTTATATTTTGTATATTATTACATTTAATTATATTGCGCTATGTATCTTTTTTTTTTTTTATCACAAATCTATTGCGCTTCCTTATCAATAAATAACATTTGAACAAGTATGACCCAGTTATATCACGCCAGTTGTTTTATTGAGATTATCATCAGGCATAAAGCAGCCTACTGAGTGTATCGTTATACATTGCATCATGTTGTATCACCTCCATGCCACTGTATAAGTATAAGATAACTAATCACATTTGGTTTCGCTTTTAGGCTGCTAGTTTATTGTTTGTCATGCTTACCGTTAATAAATAAGAGTATAATATGTTTAGTTGCCACTGTATTACAGGCTATAATGCAGAGAGAGTTATGTAACAGCCAGACACACAAGTGGATGCTGGAAGGATGTTTAATTTGCCGTCACTTTATTTCTGTGTTTAACAAATATAAACCAATTCCATCTTTGACATCTGCCTGCAAGCTTTCCTGGCTACCGCTACAATACTATTGCTCTCTTGCTCATTTCTTCTCATACAACAACAAGACCACAGACTCTTCTCTACAGACTCCTGCTTGTGACCCTGCTCCTCACTCACGAGTACCACCTAGTGGTGTAATCCATGCAGTGCAGCTACAATTAACATGTCGACATCAACTGCTCCAATAATACTGCAGCCTAGAAAAATATATTAACATGAGCACAAGAACAACACACACTGACATAGTTTACAATATTACAAATTTCACTTCGGATTATATTAAACAAAAGGGATAGTTTATGGGGTCCTTTATAGCCCATGTCAAAAAGTGGGAACCGACCCAATTATAAACATCTATAATCTCAATTGACCTCTCACAGTTACATGCCACATAACCTGTGCTTTGTTTTGACTGATTTACCACCAATAAAGTAGGTTAGGTACACCAAGACAAATCAAACCTCTGCTTTGTTAGATTCATTCACCATCATTTATACAGTAGGTTAAGGATACCAGAAACAAAATTCTCCCGTGCTGGGACCCAGTCTAGCTTAATCAGGAGGCCAACTTTGTAGTACATCTCACTGGAAGGAATCTATCTTTAAGTCGTAATCTGGTGGCTGAACTCCAGGTAGGAAAAGCTTCACTATATGGTGATATTGACAGTCTCTGCCACCAATGAGATGGACAGTTAAACTGCTGTGCTAACCCTGCTCTGAAAGTAAATGTAATAAAAAATATCATGTTCCAGACAGAGGTTGTTAGAACACCATAATTTAGAATCTCCATACAATACTTGTTCAAATACACATCACTCACTGCTTTTTTCACTACAACAACATAAAGCAAAAGATCCACACACACAATGTAGAACAATGTTGTTTTAAATGGTGTTGTAAGAAGTACCCAAAGTCATTCTTGAGTAAAAGTAAAGATATTGTGTCAAGTCAGAGCGGTTTCTTCCAATATCCATCCTTAGCGGTGCAGGGATGGTGTGATGCATCTGTTAAAAAATAATTAGGAACAATAACAATTAGACTACTATGCCTATATGCAATAATGTATGAAATCTTATGACAGATTTTCAAATTTAAGATGTACCACATACAAATAACCATTGCTGATAATAATATTACACTTTGCATATTTGCAATTTAACTCTCATCTCCAAGTCCAAGGCAAGCCTGAGCCAGCCCTAACTATAAGCTCTATCAAAGAGAAAGAAATAAAATGATCCTCGTGAGATCAGGATCTAATAATTACGACATTAAATCTTGTAATTATTACATAAGAACTTCACAATTACGAGATCTTATAAAGTAATTATGAGATAAGGTGTCTTTTTTTTAATTCAGTGAGTGCAATGTGCTTTCATACACTTCTGTAGTCACTTTCAACAATTAAAATACAACTAAAATCATCATGTATTTAGTGTTGTACTCTCCATGTGTTTTAAAGGTCAAATATGTAAGACTTAGAGACGTCTTTTGGCAGAAATGGTACATAAGATTCATAACAATGTTTTCATTAGTGTATAATCACCTGAAATTAATAATCGTCGTGTTTTTGTTACCTTAAAATGAGCTGTTTCTATCTACATACGGAGCAAGTCCTCTTCCACTGAGTCCACCATGTTTCTACAATAGGCCAAACCAAAAACTGCCTCTAAATAGGGCCATCTGTGCTTTTGCATGATCACACCACCATTGCTCTCCCTACATGCTTAGCACACAGTAGAAGTTTCAGTTTTGCAACCTCACTGCTAATGCCATTAAAGCCTACACACTAGTCCTCTAAAAAGACAGCATAAATAGAAATCATACTACTACTACTACTACTAATAATAATAATAATAATAACAGGCTGGAACAATAAATGATTCTGCTAACCTATAAACATACATTGGCTACTCTTTTTAATCTGTCACTCGGGACTTTTGTCCATGTTAGGATTATGTTTTCTTCTAGTGTTCAGCATGGTCAGTGGACAGGGTGTTGACAGATTGTGATCCAATCCTCCAAACATAACCTGCTCTGGAGCAGGTTAGCTGTTTAGCAGAAGTAACCACTGTGACTTATCCTGCCAAAAAGAGAACCACCTTCTTAGTACTGAAAACCCAGAGTTAACCCTTCAGTTACCTCACTAATTCCAAATCCTGCCTTCTAGCACAGGCCTCTGGTGCTTACATTTTTTTAATGACAATGTAATTTGGTATGTACTGTAAAGCAGCACTGACGCACCCACAGAGTACAATAAAAGTACGTTGTCCTAACGTCATTTTGTCTGGGGGGTGTATGTTAGGGCTATAAAAAAGTGCCAGGGATATATTAGGTTTATATCCCTGCGCCTGTAACAGTTTGAACAAAATAAGATATTTTGTGGGTGAGTGCGACACCACACCCTGGCTAATATGTGGAACACTGAACGAATAAATGTGATAATTCACAAACGGAGATACACACGCAACACGTAAGGTCATGCCTCGCCTAACAAGTTTGATGACTAGTTTTTCAAGATCAACCAGAACCTCTCTCCTCCCATTCCACAGAGCTCCGAAGTGAACCGGTAGAAGAATTTATTTTTCCCAGAACGGTGGAGGCGTGACTACATTGTCTTACTCTGCATTTGATTGGCTCACACTGACATTTTTACCTTAACCTTAACCAATCCCTCTGCTCTCGCCTATACCTAACTAACCCAGCTAACGAAGATAACGAGTACTAGCCAATCAGAGGGAGAATAGGGCGGGTAATTCCTTCACCAAACTAGGATTCGCAAAGTTGCCAACTGGTAGATAAGAGGACAACATCCGGAAAAATAATCACTGTATCTTCCGTATCTCATCGGCACAGCAGGAAACTAACAGGTAGATGGGTCACCGCAGTATTTCTTCTTCTATTCATTTTCTGTTGTGTTTGCAGGGTACTCATTTTAGTTAATGCGAAGTGTAAAATTGTTCGTAGAAAGTCCTTGTAAATTTCAGAGAAAATTGAATGGATTTGTTCTTAGATGAACCGAATACGAAGTCGGTGATGAGGAAATCATTAGCGTAATGTTACACATGTACTTGTTGTGTATTTGCTGTAATGTGTATTAATAACGTGTGGTCAACAACTTGCATTTGTGAGTTTAACACGATCTCTTGGTCGCCAATTTACCACTCGTCTGCACGCGATGTTTCACAGTATTGCTCATCAGCGGTCTGATGCGTGTCATGCGTGCCCTATGCTACAGCAGTGTGCGACCGTATACCGGAATATGAACGTTTATATCTCTTTGTTTTTTCCACGAAAGTGGACCTGAAGAGCCGTACACTGGAAGACGGGTTAAAACATAAAGAATCTTTGGTTAATTCAGTGTACAGATATTTTGCAAATGTCTCCGAAAACCTGACGAAATCACTTCCGGTGCTGGCGCGGTAAATTTGGTTTTATATTCGACATTCGCTTGTTTTTTCTGTTTCTAACTTTAATAGCGTCATGAAATCTGCACCAATTCCATCCAGGTTGGTATTATTTTGTAGAGATAAGTAAGCCAGACATTTCACAGGTCTCATCAACTCACCAACCTCTGTCGTTGTGGCGAAAACTCAAAGGAATAACGCTGTATGTCCTTCCGAGTACCGTGCGGCAACCGGAGCACTTAGGGACCGTGGTAAAATTGCAATCTCTGATTTTTTCAATTCGGACAACCAAAAAAAATAATGACAACAACACACAAGTACTGTCATTACCAGAAGGCTAAGAGTCTCACAGCATGTTATTATTCACTCATACTCAACAGCGCCACCACATGGTCGGTAATTAAGCATTTTACCTTTTGGCTTGTAACTCATGAACTGTGAGGCGCATCAAAACAGTATTTGGACAGCAGGGGGGTATTCCATCAAAGTCGCTAATGATAGCGGCGCTTAAGTGATTAAGCCTCGTTTGAATTAGCGTCAGCTTCCACCTCAGGCTGAAGCCGTTCCACTAACACATTTCAGCCGCGCCTCATCAGCATTAACTTCAGCCAGGCTTATCAAATCTTTCATTAGGGGCGCGCACAGGGTGCATGAGAAGCCCAGAATATGCGATTGTCGAAAATGCGATCGTGTCGGAAAAAGACAAGAAAACTAGGGCTGATTTCTTCAACAGCGCGAAGCAAAAGCTCCTTGTGGAGCTTTACTAAGAGTATAGAAACGCAGTTACCAGAAAAGGAAATACTGTTGCTACTGTCAAGGCAAGAGATATGGCGTGGCAGAAGATTGCCGACTGCTTAAATGCATAAATTAACTTTTACATCAGTGTTTAATGTCTTATGTTTAGACTGTGTCGATCTAATGTCCTGTCAGTAGCGAAGAGGAATTACCGCTGTCATTAACGTGGGAGACCCAGGTTTGAGGCTCAGTAGCTGCACCGTATTATTTAATGGAAATTAAATTCTGCAAGGAAATTTTATTGGTTTAAAATTTTTTTTTTTTAATGTGTAGTGTACTTTGCACCAACTGATATGCCAAATTGTGTTATCTCTGCACAGGAGTAGTGTCAACAATGTTAAACACACGGCTGTGCAGGTGTTACTCCAATCATATGGACAAGTGTTAATGTTAGGCCTAGCTGATGTTAAAAGTTCTGTAGGCTACAAAGTTATGATGAATAATTGTCGGCTAAATGGCATTACATTTCACATACGTGTAATGTGTGACAAATGTAAGCTATAGGCTGTTGGTGAAAACATTAAAATAATCGCTGCAACATAATGTGATGTAGTGAATGATGCCATAACTGGGTTCGAACCCCAAATGCTTACATGTCAGTCGGGGATGACACCACTCTACTACTACTGGCAATTTTGCTCACTGAGGAGAAGAATTTTAGTATTTCAAGGTATCATCACGACAACGATACTTTTTTTTTTTTTTTAATTTTAATCCTTGGGAATTCGACGAAACTAACCAAAAATGTGCAGTGAATTCATTTTTGCTGAAGTTGTTAACTTCGTTTTTGGACAACACGGATAACCAAGCGAAAAGTGTGAGGAACTGTTTGTCTGAGACTCTGTTTACTACAGGTACATATTCTTTGTAACACCGATTCCTTAAGCCTGATAGTTAACCTGCCACAGAGCAGGTTAGTTCAGGAGCATATGTTACCCCAGTAACTCAGCTGAGGTTCCTGTTAGCGAGAGTCATGGAACCGAACTCTCTCTAAAACTAGCGCAGCTTTTTTACTAGATATACAAGTATATTTAGATATAGAGACATGTATGTCTCTGCTGCTTGCTGCGTGTGATACAGCCAGGATTTAAATTGAGGCATGTTTTTGTAGGTATTATTTTGTAGAGATAAGTCAGCCAGACATTTCACAGGTCTCAACTCACCAACCTCTGTGGTTGTGGCAAAAACTCAAAGGAATAACGCTGAATGTCCTTCCGAGTACCGTGCGGCAACCAGAGCACTTAGGGACCGTGGTAAAATTGCAATCTCTGATTTTTCAATTCGGACAACCAAAAAAAATAATGACAACAACACACAAGTACTATCATTACCAGAAGGCTAAGAGTCTCACAGCATGTTATTGTTCACTCATACTCAACAGCGCCACCACATGGTCGGTAATTACGCATTTTACCTTTTGGCTTGTAACTCATGAACCGTGAGGCATATCAAAACAGTATTTGGACAGCAGGTTCCTTGGATGAAGCCGATTCAAGTGGTATAGGCCACGCCCATTTGCGCCTGTAAAAATTTGCCGCCATTTTGGATTTTCTGCTAAACACATTTTCTGTCTCTATTGCCACATATTTCATCCAATCTTCACCAAATGTGGCACATGTCATATATAGATGACCCCGAACAAGACTTTTCAATTAGTTTTTTGATATCATGTATGGTTTGTCTGTAATTTGCCATCAAATTCTTAAGGGCGTGGCATGATACACTTGATGGGCCGAAAGTCTTCAATACACAATGGAATTTCAATCACATTTACAAATGTTGTACATGCAGCCACAATGCACAAGTGTGTAATTTCTGAGCCACTTCTGCCATGAGGGGGTGCTGTAGTCAAAATGTAACATGAATTTTAGACATGTGTATTGTTGTTGTTATGACAAAATTTGTTGCAGAGTTTCTTCATAAGCAAGGCCAGGCAGTGCAGGCGGTGGCAGCAGTGCCGGGCAGGCAGTCACCCTCAAAATTTTGCAAAAATTTTCTAGTTATTACTATTATTATGAACTATGCATTAAATGTACTGTTTACTCTACTGTTTACTGGTCAATACCATGTACATTAATCCCATTTTAATATAATAATAAACTTTATCTGTATGATTTTGTTTTCATATTTTCTATCCTACATTTTTCTTTTCTTTTAAATTATTTAATAATTATTAAATACTGAATATGCCTTAATTTTATGTCTCACTTTCATTTTGAAATATGTCACTGGAATTTCAACTTATCAGCACCAAACTACTTCTCATCTTTTTGTAAGGTCATTATGAAGCTTTCACAAACATTTGTTCACCAGAAAAAATGCAAATGTCCTTAACAGATTAAGTGTTAAGTGAGCTTTATTCATTAATATTCGTCTATTTTATTTTGAAATAGCTCACTGGAATTTCAACCTATCAACACCAAAATATGTCTAATCTGTTGTTGAGCAAATTATAGATCTTCCACAACCATTATCTCCCAGAAATACATTAAAAAAAATTCCCAGAAACAAATACTATTCAGTTAGCATTATTAATGAATATGTCCTGATTTTATTTTGAAATAGTTCACTGCAATTTCAACCTGTCAACACCAAAATACGTCTAATCTGTTTTTAAGCAAATTATAGATCTTTCACAACCATTATCTCCCAGAAAATCATGTAAAGATATCCCACAAACAATTGAACATTATTTATGAATATTTCTCAGTTTTATTTTGAAATAGCTCTCTGGAATTTCGACCTACCAACACTAATCTACTTGTCATCTGTTTGTAAGATCGGTATTAATCTTTCACAACCATTCTCTCCCAGAAGAACATTAAAAAGATATCCCAGAAACTCTTTGTATTCATTGTGCATATTTTGTGACTATTTCTTGGTTTTATTTTGAAATAGCTCTCTGGAATTTCAACCTACAAACACAGATCTGCTTGCCATCTGTTTGTAAGGTCGGTATTCATCTTTCACAACCATTTTCTCCCAGAAAATCGTATAAAAATATCCCACAAACAATTGAACATTATTTATGAATATTTCTCAGTTTTATTTTGAAATAGCTCTCTGGAATTTCAACCTACCAACACAGATCTGCTTGCCATCTGTTTGTAAGGTCGGTATTCATCTTTCACAACCATTTTCCCCCAGAAAATCATTAAAAAGATATCCCAGAAACTCTTTGTATTCATTGCGCATATTTTGTGAGTATTTCGTGGTTTTATTTTAAAATAGCTCTCTGGAGTTTAAACCTACTAACACAGATCTACTTGCCATCTGTTTGTAAGGTCGGTATTCATCTTTCACAACCATTTTCTCACAGAAAATCGTATAAAAATATCCCACAAACAATTGAACATTATTTATGAATATTTCTCAGTTTTATTTTGAAATAGCTCTCTGGAATTTCAACCAACAAACATAGATCTACTTGTCATCTGTTTGTCAGGTCGGTATTCATCTTTCACAGCCAATTTCTCCCAGAAAAACATTAAAAAGATATCCCACAACCAATTGAACATTATTTATGAATATTTCTCAGTTTTATTTTGAAATAGCTCCCTGGAATTTCAACCTATCGACACCATTCTGCTTGTCATCTGTTTGTAAGGTTGGTATTGATCTTTCACAACCATTTTCTCCCAGAAAAACAATTAAATATATCCCAGAAACTATTAGTATTCATTGCGCATATTTTATGAGTATTTCTTGGTTTTATTTTGAAATAGCTCTCTGGAATTTCAACCTACCAACACGAATCTACCTCTCATCTATTTGTAAGGTCGGTATTCATCTTTCACAACCATTATCTCCCAGAAAATCATGTGAAAATATCCCACAAACTATTGGTATTAATTGAGCACTATTTATGAATATTCTTCGGTTTTATGTATTTATTTATTTAGATCAGTATGTTATATTAAAATTATTCCTTAGTCTCTGGTGACATATTTTATGAGTATTTGCCATAATTTTCTTACATACATTACCTTTAACTCCTGAGCAGTAAGCAACAGTGACTTGTAAACCAATTTTTTTAAAAATTCTATTTTATTTTATTTTTTGGGCTCTTTTTTCCTCGATTAGATAAAATAGCTGAGGAGTAGACAGGAAAGGGGGCAGAGAGAGAGGGTATGACAAGGGCAAAAGGTTGGAGGCGGGAGTTGAACCGACTGCATTCAATCGACGTTAAACAGCCTCAGTACGTGGGAAGGATGCTGTACCTACTAGGCTAAATGTCCGCCCACTAAAATCCCTCTCTATGGAGGATCGATGTACCAGGTGCTCACCTGTCTTGGTTCCATAAAGTTACGGACTACCATTCCAGACTGTTTCAGACTGCATTACTTCCGTTAATTCCTGAGAGGTAAGCGATAGTGACTTGAAACCAACTTTTACAGGGAGAAAATGGTTGTGAAAGATGAATACCGACCTTACAAACAGATGACAAGTCGATCTGTGTTGGTAGGTTGAAATTCCAGAGAGCTATTTTAAAATAAAATCAAGAAATACTCATAAAATATGTGCAATGAATACTAATAGTTTCTGGGATATATTTAATTGTTTTTCTGGGAGAAAATGGTTGTGAAAGATGAATACCGACCTTACAAACAGATGACAAGTAGATCTGTGTCGGTAGGTTGAAATTCCAGGGAGCTATTTCAAAATAAGACCATGAAATATTCATAAATAATGTTCAATTGTTTGTGGGATATCTTTTTAATGTTTTTCTGGGAGAAATTGGTTGTGAAAGATCAATACCAACCTTACAAACAGATGGCAAGCAGATCTGTGTTGGTAGGTTGAAATTCCAGGGAGCTATTTCAAAATAAAACTGAGAAATATTCATAAATAATGTTCAATTGTTTGTGGGATATTTTTATACGATTTTCTGTGAGAAAGTGGTTGTGAAAGATTAATACCGACCTTACAAACAGATGACACGTAGATTAGTGTTGGTAGGTTGAAATTCCAGAGAGCTAATTCAAAATAAAATCGAGAAATATTCATAAATAATGTTCAATTGTTTGTGGGATATCTTTACATGATTTTCTGGGAGATAATGGTTGTGAAAGATGAATACCAACCTTACAAACAGATAACAAGTGGGTTGGTGTTTGTAGGTTGATATTCCAGAGAGCTATTTCAAAATAAAACCAAGAAATATTCATAAATAATGTTCAATTTTTTGTGATTTTCTGGGAGAAAATGGTTGTGAAAGATCAATACCGACGTTAAAAACAGATGACAAGTAGATCTGTGTTGGTAGGTTGAAATTCCAGAGAGCTATTTCAAAATAAAACCGAGAAATATTCATAAATAATGTTCAATTGTTTGTGGGATATTTTTACACGATTTTCTGGGAGAAAATGGTTGTGAAAGATGAGTACCAACCTTACAAACAGATGGCAAGTAGATCTGTGTTAGTAGGTTTAAACTCCAGAGAGCTATTTTAAAATAAAACCACGAAATACTCACAAAATATGCGCAATGAATACAAAGAGTTTCTGGGATATCTTTTTAATGTTTTTCTGGGAGAAAATGGTTGTGAAAGATGAATACCGACCTTACAAACAGATTACAAGTAGAATGGTGTTGGTAGGTTGAAATTCCAGAGAGCTATTTCAAAATAAAACTGAGAAATATTCATAAATAATGTTCAATGAATACTAATTGTTTGTCGGATATTTGTATATGATTTTTTGGGAGATAATGGTTGTGAAAGATTAATAAAGACCTTACAAACAAATGAGAAGTAGATTGGTGTTGGTAGGTTAAAATTTCGTTGAGCTATTTCAAAATAAAATCAGGACATATTCATTAATAATGCTAACTGAATAGTAATTGTTGCTGGGATATATTTAAAAGTTTTTTAGGGGGGAGATAATGGTTGTGAAAACTCTATCAAGAGCTCAAAAACAGATGAGAAGTAGATTGGTGTTGGTAGGTTGAAATTCCAGTGAGCTATTTCAAAATAAAATCGAGAATTAGTCATATAATGCTCACTGAACACTCATTGTTTCTGGGATATATTCAAATATTTTTTTCTGGGAGATCATGGTTGTGAAAGATCAGTACTGACCTTTAAAACAGATTAGAAGTATTTTGGTGTTAGTAGGTTGTAATTCCTGAGAGCTATTTCAAAATAAAATCGAGAAATATTCATAAATAATGTTGACTGAACACTTCTTCTTTCTGGGATATTTTCAAATGTTTTTCTGGGAGATAATGGTTGTGAAAGATCTATAATTTGCTTAAAAACAGATTAGACGTATTTTGGTGTTGACAGGTTGAAATTCCAGTGAGCTATTTCAAAATAAAATAGACGAATATTAATGAATAAAGCTCACTTAAC
This sequence comes from Cephalopholis sonnerati, assembly GCA_019142605.1. NCBI lineage: Eukaryota > Metazoa > Chordata > Actinopteri > Perciformes > Serranidae > Cephalopholis > Cephalopholis sonnerati. The sequence goes on from JAGQAX010000016.1 coordinate 797,097, forward strand.
ACTTAATCTGTTAAGGACATTTGCATTTTTTCTGGTAAACAAATGTTTGTGAAAGCTTCATAATGACCTTACAAAAAGATGAGAAGTAGTTTGGTGCTGATAAGTTGAAATTCCAGTGACATATTTCAAAATGAAAGTGAGACATAAAATTAAGGCATATTCAGTATTTTTTTAATAATTTAAAAGAAAAGAAAAATGTAGGATAGAAAATATGAAAACAAAATCATACAGATAAAGTTTATTATTTTTTAAAAATGGGATTAATGTACATGGTATTGACCAGTAAACAGTAGAGTAAACGGTACATTTAATGCATGACTGCCTGCCCGGCACTGCTGCCACCACCTGCACTGCCTGGCCTTGCTTATGAAGAAACTCTGCAACAAATTTTGTCATAACAACAATACACATGTCTAAAATTCATGTTACATTTTGACTACAGCACCCCCTCATGGCAGAAGTGGCTCAGAAATTACACACTTGTGCATTGTGGCTGCATGTACAACATTTGTAAATGTGATTGAAATTCCATTGTGTATTGAAGACTTTCGGCCCATCAAGTGTATCATGCCACGCCCTTAAGAATTTGATGGCAAATTACAGACAAACCATACATGATATCAAAAAACTAATTGAAAAGTCTTGTTCGGGGTCATCTATATATGACATGTGCCACATTTGGTGAAGATTGGATGAAATATGTGGCAATAGAGACAGAAAATGTGTTTAGCAGAAAATCCAAAATGGCGGCAAATTTTTACAGGCGCAAATGGGCGTGGCCTATACCACTTGAATCGGCTTCATCCAAGGAACCTGCTGTCCAAATACTGTTTTGATACGCCTCACGGTTCATGAGTTACAAGCCAAAAGGTAAAATGCGTAATTACCGACCATGTGGTGGCGCTGTTGAGTATGAGTGAACAATAACATGCTGTGAGACTCTTAGCCTTCTGGTAATGACAGTACTTGTGTGTTGTTGTCATTATTTTTTTTGGTTGTCCGAATTGAAAAATCAGAGATTGCAATTTTACCACGGTCCCTAAGTGCTCTGGTTGCCGCACGGTACTCGGAAGGACATTCAGTGTTATTCCTTTGAGTTTTTGCCACAACCACAGAGGTTGGTGAGTTGAGACCTGTGAAATGTCTGGCTGACTTATCTCTACAAAATAATACCAACCTGGATGGAATTGGTGCAGATTTCATGACGCTATTAAAGTTAGAAACAGAAAAAACAAGCGAATGTCGAATATAAAACCAATTTCACTTCGCTTCTGGGGCGCCCCTAAAATCTATTATCTGGTGGGTTTAGAAATCTCAGCTTGACGTTTTTTAGGGTTAGCTGAAATATTCATTCTGACTCATGAATAAACAGATCCATAGCTAGACCTGCCTGGTATTTCAAGTAATACAAATAGCTAATGTTTTTTTTCCCTTTTCTAACGTTAACGTAACGGAGTCATTTGGACAGACCCACCCCCTCTTATTCCAGGGTGTCACATCAGAAGCCTTCACAAACGTGGAGCCTCCGGTCCGTCACAGTGGTTACACAGTTAATTGGCATATCAAGTAGTATGCCATTACACTGTGATTGTGAGCAGGCCTCCCGTTTAGGAAGTTCACCTCAGTTCCATGGGGCTAAAAAAGGTCTGCAACACTCAGTTATCCTGGGGAAATGTACAAAGGAATTGCTTAAAGGAATACTTCCCAAATGACCATTTGAATACTGCTCACCCCATGTAACAATGAATTTGTGAAGACAACTTTGTTTTTCTCACAAATTGGGGAACATTCTTAATGAACTGAAGTTGGCTGCCTGTTATGCAGCAGAACTGTATGAAAACATCCATTTACAAATTCTAGGATCAAAAGGATGTTTTGTTTTATTCCATCATTTTTCAAAGTTATTATTCTGCACAGTCCAACCTTGAGCCATAGGTCACTTTAAGCCAGAGGTTATAATGTTAAAGGGCTTCATGTCCCATAAGAGGAAGAAATGCTCAATCAGTGAAGAAGAGGTATCCTATTGCTGTGAGGAGATTTTTACTGTCATGTCTCAGCCTACGCAGTGTTTCCCACACGTTCATTTATTCGCGGCGGCCCGCCACGAATAAATTTTGGCCGCCACAAATACATTTTTCGGCTTTTGACTCGAACTCGCCTCCGGACTGTTTGCTTTGTGAATGTCGCGTGTCGTTACAATTCTGGCGCATTGGGTGGCGGTATGCATTGTAACGCCACCTATAAATTAATAAGACGCAGAAGAAGAAGTCGTGGCGGAAGAGGCGTGGAACAACAAAGGTAAGACATACCGGTACAAAGTGGTCAAATAAGCCCAAAAGTGGTCCGAACAACTCTAACTCATCATGTTATATCAGCCTGTGTCTGTATCAAACCTGGAAGCTCAAAATGTGCAGAGACATTAACTGTTAGTGTACGTTAGCCGACAGGCACCCGTTGAGCTGCTGCCGCTAGCGCCGTAATGTTAGCCTACATAAATCGGCTCTGCTCATTAGTAATTAACTTGGATGTTCACTCCTTTACACAGATGACTATAGAGAAATATTTTCTGAAGAAGAAAAGACGTCGTCTTGAAGAGGAGGTAGGTTCCGGACCTCACGGGGTATTATCAAAACGGTATAAGACGCTTAAGAAACGCATGGAATAGTGACAAGACTTCCATCAGTGTGAAATGTATTTGCTTTCAATATTTCCAGGCTTCAACTAGCGCCGCAGCTGTGGCAGCAGATGCAGCTGCGGCAGAGAGAGAGAGAGATGCGGCAGTAAGAGAGAAAGAGGAGGAGGAGGAAGGGATAGTAGTGGGGGGGTAACGCTACGCAGGGAGATGTAGGGGAGGAAGCAGGCAGCAGGCAGCAGGCAGTGGTTCCAGCTAGGGCGGAGGTAACAGGTGAGACTCGGCAAACACAGGGAAATAAAACAGGGGTCGGGTCAGATCAGAAATGCATTTTTCCCATAAAAGGTTCCTAATTTTTTATGTTTTTTTGCCCTATAGAGAAGACAACAGCAAAACACAGGGTCAGTGGATTTGACCCTGAGTGGCTAAACATGCCTCAATTTAAATCCTGGCTGTATCACACGCAGCAAGCAGCAGAGACATACATGTCTCTATATCTAAATATACTTGTATATCTAGTAAAAAATAAATACAAGCTATTATTCATATCTTTTATTACTATGTATATCTATTAATCTATAAAAACTAAAAGAGTAAATGTAGGCTATTATTTATATCTTTTTATTAAAATGTATATCTATATATGTAGATCTTAAGTAAAATTTTACTGAATGCAGGCTATTTTCATCAATACTTGTACATAATTCATCTATTGTTCTATTCTGTAAATATTTCTATTCAAGTACATTTGTTTAGTAATTATATATGTATGTATAGTGTTTACAATTGCACCTTTGCATATTCATGTGTGTATATAGTGTTCACAATTACAGTTTTGCAGTTCCATTCAAAATGTGGGTTTTGACTTTGTTCCGCCGCCACCCCCCACCCCGGACCACACCACCACAAATAGATCCTTGATCTGTGGGAAACACTGCTATGGATAGGTATCCTCCCTCAAAAACTCCCACTCTCAGAATGAGTAAAATGCTGAAACACCTATTGATAGAGTCAGGGATGGTAGATGTTTGGAGAAGTTAATTCCATAAAGGTAGAGTTGACTTTATTTCTCTAAACATTCATCCTATTCTAGAATCAACTTTTTTTTTTTTACCCCCAAGGCAGAGCTACACAGGATAGAAAACAAAGATTTTACCAATTACTCTCTCTGACCATGGGCTTCTTGCATTGACATGGCACATAGGTCACAGGTCAACAACCAAAAACTGGAAAGTAAATGCATCACTCTTAAATGAGAAGGAATTTATCACATTTGTAACAACTAATCTGAGTAAAACTCACCTGTAATATCACCTCTCATTCTATGGGACTGAGCTAAGGCAGTGGTTCTCAACCGGGGGGGGGGACCCCCTTAGGGGGGCGCCAAAGAGCCACAGGAGGTCATAAAGCCCCCTTGATTTTAAGGGGTGTAGTAATTCTAATGTGTTTTGGGTCAAAATTTAATTTATTTATCTGTCAGAAACAAGTCAATGTAAGGGTTATATTAAAAGCCTATTCAGACTTATATAGACTAGACTTATATATATTAACAGCCATTCTAGCAAGGTGCGTCAATAAGATTATTACGCAAATTAGTCACCCTGATCAGACTGGGTTTCTTACCGGTAGATATTATGGGGGCAAGATCAGAAGACTACTAATTTTAATGACCCATTCAAAAGTCCAGGAGGAAGAAGCTTTGATATTATCTCTCAAATGCCCAAAAGCATTCAACTGAGTGTCCTGGAAATATGTATTTCAAACACTAAAATGATTCCAATTCTATACTTAAAGAACCTCATTTCCACATATGTATACTTTCCTGGCTACAAAGCGAATGTGGACAAAACAATGGCTATGGATATAGGCGGTAAAATTTCACAAATGGTCAAGATTCAGAGTGAATTCAAATGGCCAAAAGATGGCATCAGATATCTTGAAATTAAAATCCCCTCATCATTAGAAAAGTTGTATGACGCAAACTAAAAAAGTATAATCCAAAACATTAGTAAGGATTTGGACTGATGGTTGACACTTCCACTATCTCTTTTCGGCCAGATCGAAAGTGTATGCATAAATGTATCACCTAAGCTTCTTTATCCATTTTCAGATGTTACCTATTGATATTCCTAAATGCACATTTGATAAATTGGATAGGCTTATCTAAAAATTTATATGGCAAGTAAGGTGACCAAGAATTAGACTTAAAACACTGCAGCTTTCTAAACCACATACATACACAAAGATGGTGGCGCGTGTAGACGCAGCGACCCGGTGCTCTTCTTCAGTTAGCAGCAATACACTGAGAAGGACTTACATCCAAACTGAACTTTTAAGCCTGAAACAACACTGGACCAGCTGGACCACCCCAGAAGGGTTCGACTCGTTCCCGGAGAGGATACGCTGGCGAGAGCGGACAGAAAGGAGGCGACGGCGGCACTGCGAAAGACGCCGGAAACGAGGCAAACGAGCCGGCATCAGAGCTAGGCTAACAGCGGCTCCGCACAAACCAGCGGTTCCAAGCGTCTTTATCGCCAACGTCCGCTCCCTGGTTAACAAGATGGACGAGATGAAACTACGGGACGTTAACAACCAGATAGACAGCTGTATCATGGTGATAACAGAGACCTGGCTACATGAAAACATCCCGGACCTAGCCGTGGAGCTAGCAGGATGTACAATCTTCCGGGCGGACCGCACATGGGACTCCGGTAAGAGGAGAGGAGGAGGTGTGTGCGTCTATATTAACAACAGTTGGTGCACGGATGCTGCCGTTATTGAGAAACACTGCTGTCCAGACCTGGAGTTTCTAATGTTGAAGTGCAGACTTTTTTATTTGCCCAGGGAAATAACCCAAGTGTTTGTAACTGCCGTGTATATCCACCCGCGAGCTAATGCTAATGTAGCTATGAGCAGGCTGCATGACAGCATCACCAGGCAACAAAACAAACACCCAGAGGGCTTCTTCATCGTGGCTGGAGACTTTAATCACACCAACTTAAAGACTGTGCTCCCCAGATTTTACAAGAATGTTGACATTCAAACAAGGAAGGGCAGAACACTAGACCAGGTCTACACCAACATCTCTGGAGCCTACAGAGCCCGCCACTCCCCCCACCTGGGACACTCAGAACATCTTTCCCTGTCCCTGACACCAGCTTACAAGCCCCTCATCTGCAGGTCTAAGCCACAGTACAAGTCAGTGCAGTGCTGGACTGAGGAGGCCACACTATCCTTGCAGGACTGTTTTGAGGACACCATATGGGAGCTCTTTGAAGACCCAGACATTGAACTCCACACCTCCTCTGTACTATTATACATCAGTTTCTGCATGGATAATGTAACATCAAGGAAACAGGTGAAAACTTTTCCCAATCAAAAACCCTGGTTTAACACCAATATCAGAGCACTACTCCAGGCCAGGGATTCAGCACTGAGGTCAAGGGACAGGGAAGCCTACAGGAAGGCTAGAGCGGACCTGAACAGAGGCATCAAGGCTGCTAAAACAAAGTACAGAGAGCAGATAGAGGCCAACTTCAGGGAGAACAACCCCCGCTCCATGTGGAAAGGCATACAGAATATAACTGACTACAAACAATACCACAACACCCCCTCCCTCCACCGACACTTCTCTCCCAGACTAGCTTAACACCTTTTTCTCCCGCTTTGAAGAGGACAACAGACAGGTGACAGCTGACATCATCAGAGCACGACCAGCCCCCCACCATCCAACAACATTAGGTACTGCGAGTCCTGCATGGCATCGACACCAGGAAAGCACCAGGACCGGATGGAGTACCAGGAAGGGTGCTGAAATCATGTGCTCACCAGCTTGCTGCAGTATTCACTAACATCTTCAACTGTTCACTGCAGCAAGCCACAGTCCCCACCTGCCTGAAAACTGCCACCATAATCCCTGTGCCCAAATCCTCTGCCATCACAGGGTTGAATGATTACCGGCCTGTGGCCCTGACACCGGTGATCATGAAATGTATGGAGAGACTGGTGTTACAGCATGTCAAGGCCCACATCCCACCTGGCTTTGATCAACATCAGTTCGCCTACAGGTCCAACAGATCCATAGACGACGCCATCTCCATTGCCCTCCACACCGCTCTCAGCCACATTGAAAGCCCCAAGACATATATCAGGATGCTGTTTGTTGACTTCAGCTCGGCATTTAACTCCATCAGCCCCAGCAGACTCATCAACAAACTGCAGACACTACAACTTGGAACCTCCCTCTGTCTGTGGATCAAGGACTTCCCGACGAACAGACCCCAGCATGTCAGAATGGGCACCTCCACATCCTCCACCATCGTCCTCAATACTGGTGTTCCTCAGGGCTGTGTGCTGAGTCCAGTCTTGTACACACTATACACTTATGACTGTGTCGCTACTCATGGCTCCAACACCCTCATCAAATTTGCAGATGATACAACCGTTGTGGGGCTCATCAACAGCGGTTATGAGACACCATACAGGGAGGAGGTCCAAGCACTGGCGGCCTGGTGCAGTGACAACCACCTCAACCTCAACACCAAGAAGACAAAAGAAGTCATTATTGACTTCCGGAAGTCGAGGACCACACTGCACTCAGGCCTGAGCATCAATGGGGAGGGAGTGGAACGGGTCACCAGCTTTAAGTTTCTTGGCCTGCACATCTTGGAGGACCTGGGCTGGGCTGTGAACACCACCCACATCATCAAAAAGGCCCAGCAGAGTCTCTTCTTTTTGAGCACACTGAGGAGGAACAAACTCCCTCCACCTCTGCTGAAAAACTTCTACCACTGCACAATAGAGAGTGTCCTCACCTATGGCTGTACAGTGTGGTACGCCAGCTGCACTGCAGCTGAAAAGAAACAAATGCAGCGGGTCATCAAGACGGCTGAGTGGATCATCGGCTCCCCACTTCCATGCCTAGAGGAGATCTATTCCAGCCATCTCCTCCGACGGGCCACAAAGATTCGGGATGACCCTGCCCACCCAGGACACTCTCTATTCACCAGCCTTCCCTCTGGCAGACTCAGAGTCATGAGAGCCCGCACCAACAGACTGAAACACAGCTTCTTCCCCATGGCTGTGAAGAGACTACTGCAAGAACCATGACCCCCCCCCCCCCCCCCAGTATATTTTATGACAAGGACATTGCAGCTGCTACAGAAGAGCACCAAACGAAATTTCACTGTATTTATTGCAGTGACAATAAAGCTTCTTCTTCTTCTTCTTCTTCTTCTTCTTCTTCTTCTTCTTCTTCTTCTTCACGTATCATGTAAACCACATAACCACATGAATCTGTCTAAATCTGTGTTAGTGAGCACTTCTCCTTTGCTGAGATAATCCATCCCACCTCATAGTTGCGGCATATCAAGATGCTGATTAGACAGCATGATTATTGCACAGGTGTGCCTTAGGCTGGCCACAATAACTTATTACTTTTTTATTATTTGATAAGCTTATAAGTATTGGATGCTATAGGGCTGTGTTTAACTTAATTGATTTGTGTCGATGACGGTGCTGGAAGTGAACCTACAGACAATTTGTTGTCATTTTCATACCGTTCGGTTGACTGCTGTATTTGCACTTTTAAAACATTTGCTAATAAATGTTGTTCATGTTGTACATGTTTTGTTGTCATTTTTTCAGTATTTTAAGGCCTATGTAATGTTTGCTATTCTGTTTCTGAACGGTACAACATTTTGGCGACTCCCTCTGAATTCTACAAAGTGATTTTTAATTAGTCACGGTAATACCGTATACCCAGGGAAAATGTGGGCAGGGTTTTACAGTATCAAAATGTGAACACCGCCCAACTCTACCTGAGGCCCATTGTTGTGCCATTCATCCACGATCATCATCTCATGTTGCAAGGATCTGTACACAATTCCTGGAAGCTGAAAACATCCCAGTTCTTGCATGGCCAGCATACTCACCGGACATGTCACCCATTGAGCATGTTTGGGATGCTCTGGATCGGCGTATACAACAGCGTGTTCCAGTTCCTGCCAATATCGAGCAACTTTGCACAGCCATTGAAGAGGAGTAGACCAACATTCCACAGGCCGCAATCAACAACCTGATCAACTCTATGTGAAGGAGATGTGTTCCACTGTGTGAGACAAATGGTGGTCACACCAGATACTGACTGGTTTTCTGACCCCCCCAGTAAAGCAAAACTGCTCATTTCAGAGTGGCCTTTTATTGTGACCAGCCTAAGGCACACCTGTGCAATATTCATGCTGTCTAATCAGCATCTTGATATGCCACACCTGTGAGGTGGGATGGATTATCTCGGCAAAGGAGAAGTGCTCACTAACACAGATTTAGACAGATTTGTGAACAATATTTGAGAGAAATGGTCTTTTGTGTATATAAAAAAAATGTTTTAGATCTTTGAGTTCAGCTCATGAAAAATGGGAGCAAAAACAAAAGTGTTGCGTTTATATTTTTGTTCAGTGTAGAACAATTAAAAAAACATGACATTTCAACAGATTTATTTGAGTAGAACTTTAAAACTTTAATTCTTGTACTAAACAATCAATTCTTTCATTGAACATGAATGTTGAGAAAAAAGTCCCATTCAAAATGTTAAATGAAAGCCTCTTCTCTCAAGCTTCTCAAGCCTAGTTTGTGCATGTTCTACATTTCTTTTTTTTTCTTTCAGTTCTACATAGCTAGCTTACGTTTGGCACCTAACTTACCAGCTAGCTAGCTACCGTATGAATACATTTTCATTTAATATTTGAAAGTTAAACATTAATACCATAGATCAAATATTTTTACCCCATAATATTATCAAAACTTATTTGACTTTATGTAGTCTGCAAGCTCAAATGTGTGGCCTCAATAGTAATGTGCTTAAGGTATGGCCTCAATACTCCAGGGTTGTAGTAATCATCAGTGCATGTGATGGAGGAATGCACAGTGCATATAGGGGGTGTGGCTTCAATAACCCTGCAGTAAGCAATGAGCTGTGTGCATGTGTTTGAGGAATAGCATAGATATTCAAGTGTGCTTGCATTAACTCTGGTTGTTTTAGCCGAGATTATGGTACAATATATTTTCCCCAACTATATTTAAGTTCCCTGTTAAGGGAATAAACCGTCAATTTTGTAAATTTCCGGTTTATTTCCATATATTTCCGTTAATTCCCATGGAAAGTTTCCAACTTTGAAAATTCCCGGAATTTTGCAACCCTAGCACATTTAGTAACTAAGTCAAATACTTGAAGGAAATTCAAATGAAAGGTGGTAATAAGATTAGAAATAGTGGCTAAAATGGGCTCAACAAAAGAAATATTTGTAAATATTTATTAAAAGATGGGGCCCTGCTATCGCCATACTAATATATTGAAGTAACATCTCTGCCAACATATTTTACAGTGTATATGTATCTTTATCTCTCCTACCTCACTCACCCCATTATTCATACACATGCACTCATGCCACTGTCTACACACACATACAAATCCCCCCTCTACCCTTTACCTTTTTTCTTTTACTTTTTCTGTCTTTTTTTTTTGTCCAGCATTCCTTTTTCCTAAATTATACATTTTGTTTTATTTCAAAATTAATACTTTAAGCTGGGATGTGTTTGGTTTATTAGGGCTGGTGCACCACGCGGTGCAAGGATTCAACTGAAATGCAAGGAATTTGTATTCTCCTTCTTCCTCCAAATGAATTGGCTTTTTAGGGGGGGTTAACATACTCAAAAACTCATGAAACTTTGCACACTCATCACATCTGGTGGAAAATTTGATATTTTAGGGGTCTCATGTTTGGGTGCCAAAAATAGCTTGGTAATGCCCCTGACAAAATTTTAACAAAACAGCGTCCGACACTACATTCACCTACATGAAGGAAAATTGGTAGGCACGTGAAACGTCCCAAGACATACAAAAAAGTCGGTTGGAGCCATGCTCTAAATCCATCTTGAAGTCGGCCATTTTGAATTTATGGTGCTGCTTTTGTACATTTTTGGCTATTTTCAGTGGTCGTACTCCTCCTACACATTTAATCCGATCAACTTCAAAGTTGGTGTGTCCCATCTAAAGACCTTAAAGATGAAAAGTTATTACAAGCTTGTGTTTTCTCCAATCTGTGTGACCTTGGCGAGCTGTCAAACTCGTGTTTCACCATGAAATTTAAAAGTAGTTTGTACCTCCAGCATACATGGTCCAATCTGCCCTAAACTTCCTGTAAGCCACATAGGCACAGTTGTAAAAAATAGAAAAAAACAGCATGGAAATATTGAAAATGATTGTATTAGTTGCTGGAATTGAAAGAAAAACTAAGTTTAAAAAAAGATATTTTGATTGTCATTTTATCAGGTAAAAGTGAAAAAGCATTTGCTCGTTACAGCTTATCAAATGTGGTGGTTTCTTTTCTTTTTGCAAGTTACATGAAAGCTGAGATTCGTTACATTTGTTGTGTGTGTGTGTGTGTGTGTGTGTGTGTGTGTGTGTGTGTGTGTGTGTGTGTGTGTGTGTGTGTGTGTGTGTGCGCGTGTGTGCATGTGTGTGTGTTCCAGGTGAAAGATGGGCACCCAGAGCCAGGTTGTGGACAGATTGCGGTCAGTGTTTCGTTCAGGCATCACAATACCAGAGCAGTTTCGTCAAACTCAGCTTACCAAGCTTATGTCCATGATCAAAGATAATGAAGAACATATTTTAGATGCCCTGCACAAAGACCTTGCTAAGGTACTGTGCTCATGTGTCATACACATACAGTATACACACACAACACATGATAATGCTCTCACATGCACAGTATGTCATTTGTGTGTCTGATACAATATATTCAGCACTAACCATTTGTTCTCATTATTATTCTTGCACTTCAGCCCAAATTTGAGGCCATCATGTCTGAGGTAGACATAGTGATCAATGAGCTCCACTATGCCATCACCAACTTCACAAGCTGGATGCAGCCAGAGTATGTTGGCAAAAACCTGGTACGTTTAACAGTGATTTCTTACAACTGTGTGCTGCATACATTTTTGTATACATTGTTTAAATATGACTTGTATGTGAATGTGTCATCATATTATTTTGTGTGACCAGTTGTACAAAAATCCATATCCAGATTTTGAATTGACAAATTTGGAGTTGGAGTTGGCAAAAACAACATTTTAACTATACAGTGGTGGAAAAAAGTTTTCGGACACCCTTAAAATTTTACACAATCTCAAATATTATCATGAAATATCTGTGGAAAAATCTTTTTTGTGTTTCAAAAGGTGTGGCTGCATTAGACAGACACAAACAAATACAAATGATAATTTTTTTGTTTATTGTTTACAAGAAAAACTAACAAAACTAAATTCTTGACAGTTTCAATATGTCAGTTCTCAAAATTGTCGGTGTTAAAGTCAACAAATAACAGAGAATGTGTTCAAAACTGAACAAAAAATAAATAAACCATCACATCATCAAATGAATATTTAGTAGTCCTGCCATTAGCACGCAGTAGAGCTCTAATCCTGGCTGGCATGTTCCCCACGAGCCTTTCACACTGTTGAGGGGTAATCTTGTCCTATTCTTCTTGAATTACTGCTTTTAATTCTTCTAAATTCTTTGGTTTACGCTTTGAAACAGACCTTTTGATAATCCACCACAGATTTTCAAAGGGACTCATGTTGGCCACTCTAAGACCTGGATACTGTGCTCCTGTAGCCAAGTTCTACTGGCCCTGGATGTGTGGCAAGGGGCATTATCTTGTTGAAACATGCAGTTTTGACCTTGACGGAACAGTGCACGTGCAGAAGGGAGCATGTGGGTTTCGAGAATGGCACAATACTTGGCAGAGTTCAATGTGCCATCACAAACAGTGAGATGACCAACACCAGCAGCACTCATACATCCCCAAACCATGATACTGCCTCCACCATGCTTGACAGTGGGTACTGTACATGCTGGAGATAATGCTTCGCCTGGCCTTCTGCGTACCCTCACATTAGCAGGAGGAAGATAAAGCTGGAAATTGGACTCATCTGACCACAGAATCTTCTTCCAGTTCCTGGCTGTCCAGTTCTTGTGTGCTTGGGCCCAACGATGCCAGGCTAACCTCTGTCTCTCATTGACCAGGGGCTTCTTGACAGCCTTGCAGGACCTTAAGCCATGATCTAAAAGTCGGCCACGTACAGTGCGGGTGGAACACTGGACACCACTTTGGTTTGACCACTGCTGCTGAAGCTCCTGTGATGTCATTCGGCGGCTTTTCCTGCACATGCGGTTCAGGATGTGGTCATTTCTTGCTGAAGAAACCCTTGGATGCCCAGATCTTGGTTTGTCTTCCAAGCTGTTGGTTTGTCTGTATTTCTGCAGAGTGTATCCAACTGCTGAAGGACTGCATCTGCACTTCCTGGCTATCTGGCGGCAGCTGTACCCTTCCTGGCTGAGAATCTGTATCTTCAGGCGTGTTTCCTGCATTAGGTTCCTTGTTTTAGCCATTTTTGTCTCTAAAGAACTTTCAAATGTGCTGGCTTCATTAGTGGATCACTGGTACCAAAATGACCCAATACTCAAAATTTCTTATGAATTTTAATGGAACCAATGAATTTTAAGTTTTTAATGACTTTTACAGGATTTGTTTAGTAATTTGGTTGTGACTGTACTAAAAGAAATTGCACTTGAAGACCTATTACTGATTCTTAATGCAATATTTCACAAATGCCTGGGGTGTCCGAAAACTTTTTTCCACCACTGTAGTTCAACAGGTATTGCACTGCCATGACTTGCAAGGGGCAGATGAAAAGAGAAAGGTACCCTGACTTTTAGTCTTAAGTAAGAGTCAGACTCCCAAAGCGTTGGTTTCTACATTTTCCACAAAGCAACCTGATAGCATCTGTGTCCCCCCAGAATCCCAGGAACAATTCTGTTTTCACAGGATGAGTACTTCTCGTGAAAACATGTTTGTAGATAGACAGATAGATAGTAAGTAAGACAGAGAGAGATCTCTCTCCCCATCGGGGGGGTTATATGATAATGTTTATATACATTGTGTATAATAAATTATCTATGTCTTCAAATTTTCAGGCAACAAAGCTAGATGACTGTTTTGTACGAAGGGAACCATTAGGAGTCGTATTAATCATTGGACCATGGAACTATCCCCTGCAGCTCCTTGTTTTACCTTTGGTTGCAGCCATTGCTGCAGGTATCATCCACACCCATATCACTAAAATACACCCTATACTGACTTAAAGCTGCACCACTCATTGTTTCTATGTTACAATAAATAACATAACAATATTTATTGGTAAAGGGGTCACTTTAATATGGAACCCACAGAGAAAAATGACTATCTCTGCAGTACCCTTCAGCCCCATGATCATCGTAGCCTCATTAAGCTTGTTGTTCTGTTTTTCCAGCTGGCAAGCTCACCTCTCATCAACACTGTATTGTAGTGATTGTAGTGTCAGCAGCCAGTTTTTCTTTCACCAAAAGCTTTGGTAACTATCAGTATGCCTTCTGCCGCTAATGAGCAGAAAAAATGAAGTTCCAAACAGAGCTAAAAAAGAAGGTGGACAAAAACTTGCTTCCAGTAGAATGATAATCAAGTCTGCTGTTGGTGCTGAGCAGGTAGTGTACAGTGGGGTAATCACTGAAAATAGCTCTGCTGCTGCTGGTGAGAACAAGGCTGATGAGAGTGGTGATGGTAAACCAGAACAGTGGTGTTGTAGGCTGTAAAATCAAAATACAGCTCTGCAAAGCTGAAGAGAACTGGAGAGTTGGTGCTTTCTCTCTATGGTCTCATCACTACAAGCCATCCCTCTTGCATTAAGTAGTCATGTGGTCCATAGTTAATATAAAAATATTTACTAGTACCTTGTGTAGCATTACGTGCCACAAAGTTTGCTGATCAGCTCTTTTTTCACAGAAATATAATGGGAAGAGGTCCTTGGGAAGTCCATTGTTTTCACATACTGTCTGCTCAAACCTAGATTCCAAATCTGAAGCAAACATAAAAGTCATGGAACGTGAACTTGGCAGCTTCTTGAATGATAAAGGTGTCTTGCGCAACTGACTCATGTGTCAGATGTCAACGCCTTGATAAACATGACAGAACCTTCTGTTCCTAAGAGGACGTTACAATAAAACATGACTTTACTCAATGCCAGATGGGGGGAACGACATTCATTTTCAGATTCTTCTGTAAACATTATTAGTGGTTTAACTAATTCTGAATCAGCAGCTACATTTGATGCAACAAGGATTTCTTTATATTTCAGATCAACATGTAGTAGGCAGACTGTCTCCACTAACAGCTTCACCATTAGCACCATTAGTAAACATTGCCTTTGTCAGAAAGTGATATTAGAGGGCTGAGGATCTAAATGTGGGCTGAAAAGAGCATTAAACCTTCTTTGAAACATTCAATGTAACTCCTGTCAAGATGAACACTGTTGTCTTTACTGACTGGATGATGTTGGTGTCTCCACTTAGGAAACTGTGCAGTCATCAAGCCTTCAGAGGTCAGTGCCGCCACGGACAGTCTGATAGCAGAGCTCATCCCCAAATATTTGTCTCAGGTAAAGCAAGTTTTTTCCAAACCAGCCTCACTCTCAAGTCGTCAAACACCTACGCTTGACCAGTGACCCTTGGCATCAGACACCAACGCAATTAAAGCTGCAAGCAGCGTTGGGTGGGACCTCACACCCTTGCCCGTTGCCCCTTGCCCATTGCCTGATTCGGCCTCCAGCTCCAGCTGTGTGTTTTTGGTTATGTGTGTGTGACTTAACGTATGTTTGTATCTGTCAAATATAGACCATAGCATTTAAATTTCAGGGTAATCCAAACTCAAGTGAAAAGCTTTTTTCACCACTAGGTGGCACTATGACTATCATGGTACTTTGTCATATAATTGTGTTCAGGGTGGGACTAATATAAGTCATGTGAAGTTTGATGGAGATCGGACCATTTACTCCAAAGTTATAGCAATTTTGTGTTTGTGAAATATAGACCACAGCATTGAAATTTCAGGTAAAGCAAAAAAATCAGTGTCTGAAAATGAGTCCTTCCTGTTGCCAGTAGGTGGCGCTATGTGTAATAGAAAATATTGACACATGGATGTGTTCAGGGCAGGACTGTTGTCAATCCTGTTAAGGTTAGGGAAGATTGGAGCATGTATGCAGGAGTTATAAACTACTTCTTTTTGTGCAGCGCTACACTTAAGTGTGACGCCCGACGTGTAAAAGTTTGAATGTACATGAAATATAGGCCACAGCATGTAAATTTGGGGTAAATCCAAAAAAAAGTGTGTGAAAAGATGTACTTCCTGTTGCCAGTAGGTGGTGCTATGTGTAATCCCAAATATTGACACATGGATGTGTTCAGGGCGGGACTGTCATCAATCCTGTAAAGTTTGGGAAAGATTGGCACACGTAAGCTGGAGTTATAAACAACTTCCTGTTTTGTGGCGGTACACGTAAGTGTGACACCTGACATGTAAAATTTTGATAAAGAATGCACCAGTGATTCGTCACGTGTCATAGATTGGCATATTTGTGTGCCAGATGCCTAGGTGGCACTTGAGAGGTCATTTTGGCACTGGAGGGGTTAATTTTTGAATTATATCAAATTTTCACCACTTTCTGACCAGTGTGCCAATTTGGTGAGTTTTTGAGCATATTTAGGGGGTCAAATTTGGACTTTTGTCGGCGGGAGAAAGAAAGAAAGAAAGAAAGAAAGAAAGAAAGAAAGAAAGAAAGAAAAATAATAATAATAATAATAATGATAATTAAAGCTGCAGGGAGCGATGAACACCTTCACGCAACTCGAGGGCGCTGGCAGGTTACCGGCTGATGCCGCTGTTCATTCCTGTCAAAGGCAGATCCTTCACGCAGGAGTTACATATCATATCCCTCAAATCATACAAAGACATGTCATTTTGCCAGTAGGTGGCGGCGCACTAATAACCAAGTATTGGCGTATAGATGTGTTCAGGGCAGGACTGTCATCAATCCTGTGAAATTTGGAGAAGATTGGAACGTGTATGGTGAAATTGTGAACCAGTTACAAGCAAATTCAAAATGGCGGACTTCCTGTTGGGTTTGGCACATGGCTGCAAGAGGCTTTTTTTGTACGTCTTTTAGTGATGCATGTGCCTACCAAGTTTCATAGATGTAGGTCAAACCACTTTCAGGGACTGCTTCGTAGAATAACTATAGGGGGTGCTGATGAGCCATGTTGGTACATCAAAGATCAAAAATCACATCACACAACACCAATTGGATCCTGTCATATGTGTGCCAAGTTTCATGACTTCACAAGCATCTCTTAACCCTCAAAAACAACTTTGTGTTTTATGGCAAATAAGGCATTGCCACGGTGACAGCATTTGATGAATACTCAAACGCTTGTGGTTTGATCATCATCATGGTCTTGGGACAATGTACAGTCAGGTCCATAAATATTGGGACATCGACACAATTCTCATCTTTTTGGCTCTAAACACCACCACAATGGATTTGAAATGAAACAAACAAGATGTGCTTTAACTGCAGACTTTCAGCTTTAATTTGAGGGTATTTACATCCAAATCAGGTGAACGGTGTAGGAATTACAGTTTGTACATGGGCCTCCCACTTTTTAAGGGACCAAAAGTAATGGGACAAATTAACAATCATAAAACAAACTTCCACTTTTTAATACCTGGTTGCAAATCCTTTGCAGTCAATTACAGCCTGAAGTCTGGAACGCATATACATCACCAGACACTGGGTTTCATCCCTGGTGATGCTCTGCCAGGCCTCTACTGCAACTGTCTTCAGTTCCTGCTTGTTCTTGGGGCATTTTCCCTTCAGTTTTGTCTTCAGCAAGTGAAATGCATGCTCAATCGGATTCAGGTCAGGTGATTGACTTGGTCATTGCATAACATTCCACTTCTTTGCCTTAAGAAACTCTGTGGTTGCTTTCGCAGTATGCTTTGGGTCATTGTCCATCTGCACTGTGAAGCGCTGTCCAATGAGTTCTGGAGCATTTGGCTGAATATGAGCAGATAATATTGCCCGAAACACTTCAGAATTCATCCTACTGCTTTTGTCAGCAGTCACATTATCAATAAATACAAGGGAACCAGTTCCATTGGCAGCCATACATGCCCACGCCATGACACTACCACCACCATGCTTCACTGATGAGGTGGTATGTTTTGGATCATGAGCAGTTCCTTTCCTTCTCCATACTCTTCTCTTCCCATCACTCTGGTACAAGTTGATCTTTGTCTCCTCTGTCCATAGGATGTTGTTCCAGAACTGTAAAGGCTTTTTTAGATGTTGTTTGGCAAACTCTAATCTGGCCTTCCTGTTTTTGAGGTTCGCCAATGGTTTACATCTTGTGGTGAACCCTCTGTATTCACTCTGGTGAAGTCTTCTCTTGATTGTTGACTTTGACACACATACACCTACCTCCTGGAGAGTGTTCTTGATCTGGCCAACTGTTGTGAAGGGGTTTTTCTGCACCAGGGAAAGAATTCTTCGGTCATCCACCACAGTTGTTGTCCATGGTCTTCCGGGTCTTTTGGTGTTGCTGAGCTCACCAGTGTGTTCTTTGTTTTTAAGAATGTTCCAAACAGTTGATTTGGCCACACCTAATGTTTTTGCTATCTCTCTGATGGGTTTGTTTTGATTTTTCAGCCTAATGATGGCTTGCTTTACTGATAGTGACAGCTCTTTGGATCTCATATTGAAAGTTGACAGCAACAGATTCCAAATGCAAATAGCACACTTGAAATGAACTCTAGACCTTTTATCTGCTCCTTGTAAATGGGATAATGAGAGAATAACACATACTTGGCCATGGAACAGCTGAGCAGCCAATTGTCCCATTACGTTTGGTCCCTTAAAAAATGGGAAGCATGTATACAAACTGTTGTAATTCCTACACTGTTCACCTGATTTGGATGTAAATACCCTCAAATTAAAGCTGAAAGTCTGCAATTAAAGCACATCTTGTTCATTTCATTTCAGATCCATTGTGGTGGTGTTTAGAGCCAAAAAGATGAGAATTGTGTCGATGTCCCAATATTTATGGACCTGACTGTATTAGCAAAAATGAGGTGGTTGATATTAACCTGGTAGACATAAAAGAATGAAAGCAGTAACTTTCTGCTGCCAGTAGGTGGCGCTATGACGGTGATGAAAAATTGTGCTGTAGATGTTTTCAGGGCTGGACTGTTATCATATGTGTGAAGTTTTGGAAAGATATGTCCACGTAGAGTCAAGTTACACAACTTTTGTAATCATGGCGAAACATCAAAGTTCGCCGCCACGTCATGGCACGCCCTTTGACGAAAACTCAGTGTTCACAATAAAACATCTTCTACATGTGATGGATAGATTGACCAGGTTTGAGGTGGATCTGGCCTAGTTATACTTCAGAGCAGGACTTTCATCAATCCTGTGAAGTTTAGGGAAGACTGGATCATGTATGCTGGAGTCATAAACTACTTCCTGTTTCATGGCGAGACCCCGAAGTTTGAGGCCCTGCCATGGTTGCACATTTTTTTTTTTTTTTTTTTTTTTTTTTAAATTAGTGAAATTACATGACAGTAAACGGGGTGGGGAGGGGGTGGGGTCGGACCGGGGAAACAGAGCGGCGAGCGGGAGGGCCACCCAACCAGGCCCCAAGCAGGACGGCCAGAAGTCCCAGTAGGAGACAGGCGAAGCAGGGGGGCGAAGGCAATCCATGGCCTCCCATCCTCTGTCTCTCTCTTTTTCTGTCTCTCTCTTTTTTTTTCTCCCTTTTTAATTTTTTTTTTTTTTTAATTCATTTTTCACTTTTAATATACTAGTTTAGTTTAGATTATTTTTCATTTAAGGGGCGATCCTGCCTTGAGCCGCATCTGGGCCCTGAGGTGGATGCTGGCCCGTTGCGGATCCAGCCTCTATGCCTCGTCCTGAATTGGACAACTCCCAGACCCTTTGGAGGAAGTCAGCCTGTTAAGGAGTGGCATTCTGTGATTTTTGTTTTGGTTTTGTTTTTTTTTGAGGGAGAGGAGAGAGGTAGGGTCCCTCACCCCCCACGCCGGCCTGTCCCCACCGGAGGCCCCTCCATGCCACCAGAGGGCCTGGCACGGAGCCAACTCCCACCTCCGCCCCACGCCAACACAGTCCAGCTCCACCACCACCCTCTATCACAATAACCCTTAAGCCAGAGAGGAAAAAATGAATAAATAAGAAAATAACAATGAGAAAATAATAATAATAATAATAATAATAATAATAATAATAATAATAATAAAATGAATTATCATCTTCATTGTCATTGCCATCACCTCCATCATCACCATTGCCACAATACCATTGATATAGTAATAATAATAGTAATAATAATAATAATAATAAATAACATTATACAATAATTGTAACAATGTATAACATAACAATAATAATGATAGCAACAATAATGACAGCAATAAAAAGGAAAATATTGGCAAGTATCTAATGTTGTAGTGTTTTTACAGTATTATATATCATTGTATTGAGGGCGGACGAGAGAAGGAAAAGAAAAGAGAGAAAAAAAAAAAAAACTAGGTCAATGGTGTTTAAGTGTGTTGTGGATAGTTCACAGGCAACGAGCAGCAAAGTAGGACCACAGCTGAGATTAAGAATTCAGAGTATTGATGAATGGATTCCAGGTTATGTCAGAGTCGGAGGTTTGTGTTTTGATGGAGGCAGATAATTTTTCCATTGATATGTATTCGATTAATAAGTTCTTCCACTGTTTAATATTGATTTTGTGTCTTGATTTCCAGTTCATGAGGATAGTTTTCTTGGCGATGGTTAGGGCTACAGAAAGTATTTTGTTGGATTTATTATTTGGGTTTATGTTGGATAGATCTCCTAACAGGCAGAGGGACGGGGATAGTGGGATGTGGCAGCCCAACAGACGGGAGAGAGAGTCAGTTATGTCCTGCCAGAATTGTTTGACGGGTTTGCAATCCCAGATGGTGTGCATATAAGTGTCTGTGGTGTTTAATGTACAGTGTAGATGTCAGAATTTATGAAGCCCATTTGAAACATGTACCCGTGTAGTGAACTCTGTGAATGATTTTGTATTGAATGAGTTGTATGTTTGTGTTGGTAGATGAGGAAAAAATATTCTTGCAGATTTGGGTCCAGAAGTCGGCGTCGGGGTCAATCTGCAGGTCTTGTTCCCATTTTTCTGAAGGGATGGATATTGTTGAGTTGGAGGTGGATATTATCTTATAGATTTTGGATAATAGTTTTTTGTTATTTGTGATATTGATTAGGTTTGATGCTGGCTGGGGAAGATTTAAGTTAGAGGAGTTGGTATTTATTTTGGTCTGAATGGTTGATTTGATCTGGAGATATTCTAAGAAAAGATTCTTCCCGATGCCGTACTTCTGGACCAAATGAGGGAATAGGATCAGTGTGTTGTTGGAGAAGATATGCTGTAGGTGTGTGATACCTTTGTTGATCCATGTTGGGAATTTTAGTGGTATTCTGTTCATTAAAAAGACAGGATTGTTCCAGATGGGAGTATGTTTGGTGGGTGATATTGTAGTGTTAGTAATTTGAAAATCCCACCAGGCTGCCAGAGTTGTGGCTATGGAGGGGTTTTTGAAACACAGATGATGTCTGATGGAGCTGCTGATGAATGGTAAATCTGAGATGTGTATTTCTTTGCATAATGTTTGTTCTATGTCTATCCAAGAGTTGTCTGATTGATTGAGTTTGGTCCATTTGTGAATATATTGCAGTTGGTGGGCAATGAAGTAATGGACAAAGTTCGGTGCTTCAAGGCCTCCTAGGGATTTGGGTTTTTGTAAGGTTGATAGTTTGATTCTGGGTGTTTTGTTTTTCCAGTAGAATTTGGAGATGATTGAGTCTAAAGATCTGAACCAGGAGAGTGGGGGTTTGACAGGGATCATTGAGAAGAGGTAGTTTATCATTGTCATTTTAACTGTAGAGATTCTGCCTATAAGGGATATTGGTAAATTCATCCATTGTTTAATGTTGTCGCCTATTTTTTGAAGAAGAGGGTTGAAGTTGAGGTTGACTAACTCTGACAGCCTGGGGGATATGTTAACTCCTAAATATGTGATGTTACCAACGTGTAGAGAGAGTGGTGGTGTTTGGGCTGCCACATCCCAGCTGTTAGGGGTAAGTGGGAGAATAGTGGATTTAGACCAGTTGATAGTATAGTCTGAGATTCTAGAGAAGGCATTTATGAGATGGATGGTTTCAGGAAGTGATGTGGATGGATTTTCTAAATACAGTGCAGTGTTTCCCACACGTTCATTTATTCGTGGCAGCCCGCCACGAATAAATTTTGGCCGCCACGAATACATTTTTCGGCTTTTGACTCGAACTCGCCTCCGGACTGTTTGCTTTGTGAATGTTGCGTGTCGTTACGATTCTGGCGCATTGGGTGGCGGTATGCATTGTAACGCTGCCTATAAATGAATAAGACACAGAAGAAGAAGTCGTGGCGGAAGAGGCGTGGAACAACAAAGGTAAGACGTACCGGTACAAAGTGGTCAAATAAGCCCAAAAGTGGTCCGAACAACTCTAACTCATCATTTTATATCAGCCTGTGTCTGTATCAAACCTGGAAGCTCAAAATGTGCAGAGACATTAACTGTTAGTGTACGTTAGCCGACAGGCACCCGTTGAGCTGCTGCCGCTAGCGCCGTAATGTTAGCCTACATAAATCGGCTCTGCTCATTAGTAATTAACTTGGATGTTCACTCCTTTACACAGATGAGTATAGAAAAATATTTTCTGAAGAAGAAAAGACCTCGTCTAGAAGAGGAGGTAGGTTCCGGACCTCACGGGGTATTATCAAAACGGTATAAGACGCTTAAGAAATGCATGGAATAGTGACAAGACTTCCATCAGTGTGAAATGTATTTGCTTTCAATATTTCCAGGCTTCAACTAGCGCCGCAGCTGTGGCAGCAGATGCAGCTGCGGCAGAGAGAGAGAGAGATGCGGCAGAGAGAGAGAGAGAGAGGAGGAGGAAGGGATAGTAGTGAGGGGTAACGTTACACAGCAGGCAGCAGGCAGTGGTTCCAGCTAGGGCGGAGGTAACAGGTGAGACTCGGCAAACACAGGGAAATAAAACAGGGGTCGGGTCAGATCAGAAATGCATTTTTCCCATAAAAGGTTCCTAATTTTTTATGTTTTTTTGCCCTATAGAGAAGACAACAGCAAAACACAGGGTCAGTGGTTTTGACCCTGAGTGGCTAAACATGCCTCAATTTAAATCCTGGCTGTATCACACGCAGCAAGCAGCAGAGATATAAATGTCTCTGTATCTAAATATACTTGTATATCTAGTAAAAAATAAATACAAGCTATTATTCATATCTTTTATTACTATGTATAGTAATTGTCTATTAATCTATAAAAACTAAACGAGTAAATGTAGGCTATTATTTATATCTTTTTATTAAAATGTATATCTATATATGTAGATCTTAAGTAAAAATTTACTGAATGCAGGCTATTTTCATCAATACTTGTACATAATTCATCTATTGTTCTATTCTGTAAATATTTCTATTCAAGTACATTTGTATAGCAATTATATATGTATGTATATAGTGTTTACAATTGCACCTTTGCATATTCATGTGTGTATATAGTGTTCACAATAACAGTTTTGCAGTTCCATTCTAAATGTGGGTTTTGACTTTGTTCTGCCGCCCCCCACCCCCGGACCACACCACCACAAATAGATCCTTGATCTGTGGGAAACACTGCAGTGCTATATCATCTGCGTAAAGGCTAATCTTATGATGTATGTTTTTTGTTGGGATCCCTGTGATGTTTGTGTTTTGAAGGATAGCTGCGGCAAGCGGTTCAATGAAGATAGCGAATAAAGATGGGGAGAGTGGGCATCCTTGCCTAGTGCCCCTGTGCAGAGTGAAACGTTGTGATGTCAGTCCATTGGTGGTGATTGTGGCCATTCGTGATGTATAAAGAATCTTAATCCAGTGGATAAATGATTCACCAAAAGAAAATTTTTGTAGTGTAGAAAATAAAAAACCCCAGTTTCCTTTATCAAAAGCTTTTTCTGCGTTCAGAGAGACTATGGCTGTTGGTGAATTTGTGTGTGATGTGTAATAGATTAGGTTAAATGATCTGCGTAGGTTATTTGATGAATGTCATCCTTTAATAAAGCCAGTTTGATCTGAGTGGATGATAGATGGTATCACTGTTTCGATGCGTTGTGCTAAGGCTTTGCTAATGATTTTTGTATCTGTGTTAATGAGAGATAGGGGGCGGTAGCTGGTGGGAGAGGTGGGATGTAGCAGTGTTCATGTCTACTGGTAGTTTAGAATTCTGTTTAATTTCTGATATTAATTTATTGAAAACGGGGGCTAAAATGTTCCAGAAGTGTTTATAGAATTCAGCAGAGAATCCATCAGGTCCTGGTGATTTGTTGTTGGGCATGAGTTTTAGTGCATTGTGAAATTCAGTTATTGTAAATGGTTTCTCGAGTGAATTTATTTGGTCTTCAGTAAGTTGTGGTAGATTAATATTGTTCAAGAATGAGTTAATGTCGACTTGGTTTGGACAGCGTGTTGTTGAGTAAAGGTTTGTGTAAAAATCTAAGAAAGTTTTATTTATTTTCTCTGGTGTTTGAAAGATCTTCCCTTCTGAGTTAGTGATTGTAGATATTGTTGTTCTTTCTTTGTTTTGCTTGATTTGATTGGCCAAGTATTTACCAGATTTGTTACTGTATTCAAATTTTTCATATCGGAGTCTGTGTATGAGAAATTTGGTTTTCCTGTTTATATGTTCATTCAATTGCAGTTTATATTTCTGCAAGTCATTTTGGATTTGTGTTGTGGGATTATTTGCGTTTCTGTTCTCTAATTCTTTGATCTTTTGTTCCAAGTACCTTTCCTGTTCATCATTTTTCTTTTTTTTTATGTGTAGAGTAAGATATGATTTTTCCTCTTAAAACTGCTTTACCCATTTCCCAAAGTAGTGATGGTGCTATTTCCGGTGAATCATTTATTCAAGGAAGGATGCCCACTCTTTTGTAATATAATTGTCAAATTCAGGGTCATCTAGCAAGGATGTATTAAATCGCCATCTACTGGGTGGTTTGTAGGACTGGTTAATATTCCATGTCTGAGATTTGGGAAATAATGGAGTTACTGGTTAAGAAGAAGTCAGTACGAGAGTAGGTGTTGTGAACTGATGAGAAAAATGTGAATTCTTCTTTAGTAGTTGGGTATTTTAAACGCCAACCATCGCCAAGACCAAAATCACTCATGAACTGGTTAATTGTTTCTGCGGATTGGGAGTTAAGTGTATTGCTTGAGTTGTTTGATCTGTCTAATGATGGATTCATAACTGTGTTGAAGTCTCCCCCAGTTATTATTGGGGAGTCAGATATGTCTGAGAGGGAGGTGAAAAAGTTGTGGAAAAAGGATGGGTCATCGTTATTTGGGCCGTAAATAGAGGCAATAGTAATTTGATTGTTATAGATGGAAATATTTTCCTGTGTTTTCCTATTATCGGTTTGCATATGTGTGCGTGTGTGTGCATGTGTGTGTACCTGAGGGTGAGAAAGTGGATAAGTGTGTGTCTTCTCATTAGTATGATTCATGGTTGTGCTTAGTGATAAAAAATCTGTTATGTGAGAAAAAAGAGATTGACAATCAAAGCGAGAACATAAAACAAACAAGAGATAACAAAAAAGATAAGACATAAAACGTAGAAACATTGACAACAAAATTTTCACATGAACTGTTCCTTTTTTTTTCCCCTTTTACCTTTTACCAAAAGTGACCGTTATAACCGAAGTGCAATGTAATAACCATAATGAACGTTAAGTGCAAGATTGCGTCAAGCAGTTGACGAGGGGGGGGGCTAGAAAAGCCAGGGGGTTACGTTTGGGTCACGGTACAGTTTACCATCAACGTACAGCTTGTCAACTGAAATGACTGCCCTTTTTCCTGTTTATATGGCCTCTTTTCTGACTGGGAGTAATGTTTTGCGTCTGTCCAGGATTTCTCGGGGGAATTGATCGTTAAGTCCATAGTCCGTGCCTTTCAGGTTTCTACCGTGACGTTGTACCAGTTGTTTCTGTTTGAAATGTTCGAATTTGGCTACAATGGGTCGTGGGCGCTTGTTTGCGGGGTTTTATGCTCCAATGCGGTGTACTCGGTGGAATGTAATGTCCTTTGCTGTGTCCGGGGAGATTTTGAGGTGAGTTAACATGAAATCTTGGATCAGCTGTTCAGGGTTGTCAGCGGGTGTTTGCTCTGGGATTCTGGAAAATACAAGGTTGTCTCTCATACTGCAGGATTGTAGGTCGAGTATGGTTTCTTTCATGTCCTTGTTTTCTTTAACAACGGTGGTGAGTTGCTTTGTGAGGGAGTTAAGAGAGTGATGGAGGGATTTGTTTTCTTTAACCAGCGTGGAGATTTGTTCCTGACTGAATTCCAAACAGTCGCGAAGCTGTTGGAATTCCTTGTGAAGTACTTCCACGAGTGATATTCTGGCATCGAGAAATGCAAGATTATTGTTTATTGCATGTAAAATGTCACTGACCTCATCTTTGTTTGGAGAGTTTGAAGCAGAGTCGGATTCCTGGAGTCTCTTAATGGGTGGTGTGGATGTGTTGTTGTCCTTATCACCGCCTTTTATTGTGTCATTCATTGTGCAGAGACAGTTGAAACACTCATCGATGTAATCCTCAAGGTCTTCCAGATCGGTCGGTGGTGTGTTTTTAGTTGAAAAAGTACTTATTTTGCGGAGGGAAAATGAAAAGTTGTCGAAGAAAGTGTGTTTTGCAGTCTAGCAGGGAGCTGCCATCTTGAGTCATGCACTGGTCTCGTCGGGTCTCGCGGTCACAGACGCATCACCGTCCCCTCTAACTTTTCTTCTACAATGTGTTGAGGTCGGACAGACCAAGTAAGAAGTCGAAATCTGTAGGAATACTTACAGTTTCGTGTTTTATGGCGAAGAAGGCGGCGCCATGGCGACAGCGTTTGACGAAACCTCAAGCCTGTGCTAACTTTTCTTCTTCTAGGTCATTGGGTGGGACAGACAAAGTCTGAAGTGGATTGGATAAAGTCTCTAGGACAAGTTCGTTAATTTATGTCTCCTGGAAATCGCCAAAAAGGCACAAAAGTGGCACAAGTAAATTCAAAATGGCGGACTTCCGGTTGGGTTTGGAGCATAACTCCAAGAGGCTTTTTTGTACGTCTTGAGGTGTTACATATGCCTACCAAGTTTCATACATGTAGGTCAAACCAGCTTCGGGAGCTGCTTCATTGAAAAATTGTAGGGGGCACTGTTGAGCCATCTTGAACCATGAAAACACAAAAAGCACATCAGACAACACAATTTGGGCCTTCTGATATGTGTGCCAAGTTGCGTGAGTTTTTGAGTATCCCTTGCCCCTCATAAACAACCTCGTGTTTTATGGCAAATAAGGCGGCGCCACGGTGACAGCGTTTGAAGAAAAGTCAAAAGCTTCTGGTTTGATCATCATCAAGGTCTTGGCACTATTTATCAGCAAAATTGAGGTGGATCGGCTGAACCTGGTAGAAGAGGGACATGAAAGAATGACAAAAGTAACCTTCTGCCGCCGGTAGGTGGCGCTATGACGCTGATTCAAAATTTCTCTGTAGAGTTTTCAAAAGAAAGCATCATCAAGGCCTTATGGATAATGTCCCCAAGTTTGAGGTTGATGTGGTCAACTTTGGAGGAGATGTGCTTCAAGGTAGAAAACATGACATTTTCTATTACCAGTAGGGGGCACTTTATCAATCACAAATTATTGACATGTAGGTCTCTTCAGAGCGGGACTGTCATCAATCCTGTGAAGTCTGGGGAAGATTGGACCGAGTAATAAACTACTTCCTGCGTTATAATACTACTTCCTGTTTGTAGCGAAGTTTGAGGTCCCGCCATGGTCACACGGTGTGATGAAAACTCAAGCCTGTGATAACTTTTCTTCTTCAATGTGTGTAGGTGGGACAGACCAAGTTTGAAGTCGATCTGATAAAAAGACAAGTTCGATCATTCACAACCCCTGCAAATGGCCAAAAGTCCATCAAAATTGCACATTCAATTCAAAATGGCCGACTTCCTGTTGGGTTTAGGGCATGGGCCCAAGAGGCATTTTTGTACGTCTTGATGTGTTACATATGCCTACCAAGTTTCATACACGTAGGTTAAACCAGCTTAGGGGGCTGCTTCATTGAAAATGAGTAGGGGGCGCTACTGAGCCATATTTGTGCACATTATCATGAAACCCCTACCATATGTAAATTTTCACCACTTCTGACAAGTCTGTGAAGTTTCATGAGTTTTCGAGTATGTTAAGCCCGCCAAGAGGCAATTGATTTCGGTCCCTAATAATAAGAAAGAAACAAACGAGGCAAAAACAATAGGGCCTTTGCCTTTGGCATGGCCTCCTCTCTTAGAGAGGAGCCCTTGCCTTCCAGCTCAGTCCCTAATTAAAGCTGCAAGCAGCATTGTGCGGGACCTCACACCCACGCCCCTTGCCCCTTGCCCATTTCGGCCTCCAGCTCCAGCTGTGTGGTTTTGGTTGTGTGTGTGACTCCACTGTTGACCTAAGAGATGTTTGTGTACATCAAATATAGACCACAGCATTGAAATTTCAGGTTCATCCAAAGACAAGTGTCTGATAAGAATATCTTCCTTTCGCCAGTTGGTGGCGCTGTGACTGTCATGGTATGTTGTGATATCATTGTGTTCAGGGTGGGACTAATGTGAGTCATGTCAAGTGTGAAGGAAATCTGACCAATTACGCCAAAGTTATAGCAATTTCGTGTTTCATGGCGAGCATCAAAATTCAACCCCTGCAGCTGGCGTGCCTTTCAACATGAGGAAGGTCTTTGAATATAACATCACCAAGGTCTTAAGTGGATATGGTCAACCTGCCAGGAGAAACACATCTAAAAAATGTCATTTCCTGTCGCCACTAGGTGGCACTATGACTATTAGGACATATGGTCATCTAAATGTGTTCAGGGTGGGACTAATATGAGTCATGTTAAGTTTGAAGGAAATTGGACCAGTTACACCAAAGTTATAGCAGTGTCGTGTTACATGGCGAGATGACCCCCCCGCAGCTGGCATGCCTTTCAACATGAGGTAGATTTGTTAATATACCATTACCACGGTCTTAAGGCCTTTATGACCACATTTGAGTTGGATTGGTCAACCTGTCAGGAGAAACACGTCTAAAACATGTCATTTCCTGTCGCCAGTAGGTGGCGCTATGACTATCAGGAAATATGGTCATATAAATGTGTTCAGGGGCGAACTAAGATGAGGCATGTGAAATTTGATGAAGATCGGACCATTGACAGCATTAACACGTGGGAAACGCCAAAAATGACCACGGAATTCAAAATGGCCGACTTCCTTTTGGCTTTAGGCAATGGGCCCAAGTGACTGTTTTGTCGTTGGGCTGCACTTTAAACAGCGTGGCATGTTATTTCCTGTCGCCAGTAGGTGGCGCTTTGACTATCAGGAAATATGGTCATATAAAAGTGTTGAGGGCGGGACTAATATGAGTCACCACCTTGAGAAGCCCTGGTGTACCCAGTATACATTAGACTGGATCCAATCCACAGTTTGATACTTGATGAGCAGCTGTCAATCAAAAGCAGTGGTCGTCATAGCAACACAGAACAGAGGAAAGGCACACAGGTGCAGTCCTTCTGAAATTAGGTCAGTGACACAGCATTTTCGTCAGTCAGTGGCCAAAAACCGACACGTCGAACAAATGGCTCTGGTGAGCACACCGTTTGAGCTACAAATAAAACAAACATATGGTCACGACCGGAAGAATGTGGGGATCGTTGTGATGTCAATACCTCGTACCACGTAATTGCACAAATGTGGACAACAGAGCGAGTTAAACATGAAGGCAGTTCAGTTTTTCTCCTGAGATCAGCAGGCAGAAATTGTATGGGGGTGGATTGGACACATGGAGGGTACTCGCTGTCTTTGGAGGCTCACAGTTCAAATTCTGTTCATGTCAGTGTTAAAAGGAGACACTTTTCTGAATTAGGACAAAAATCTCTACTACTTTTGAGACAATGGTGTGTCTAGCTCAAAGTATGTGACCGTGAGGGCAGTTTCAAAAAGTTTTTTGGACAGTTTTCACAGCAGCTCCTCACCCTAGCGCCAAACATTCCGTCTCATAGACACCCATTATAAACTCAAAATTTCTCAAGATTTGCTCATGGTACTTTTGGAGGCACTGATCAAAAACTGTAAAAGATACAAAAAAGATGGGGACATGTGAATAGATGAGAACTGCGGCAACATTTTACAGTTTTAATGGAGTCTGTAGCTGAAACCATGCCAAAGTTATTAAGGTTTGTTTAACACCAAGTGTTGGTGATTTTCTCCTCTGATCCCATTCATTTCCTATGGGAGAAATTTCGAAGATTTTCAGGATGTGTGTGCGTCGGACACTGTGAGAGCTTATAAAATCCAAACCGGGCCAGTGATGGAAAAAGTTACAAATAACTTTTTTTCATAAGGGTGTGAACTGTCACCTGTGCGACATTCAGGTCGGTAAGATAAACAGCCTCAGAGGAGATAGTTTTTGAAAAAGACACATTTTCATGCGAAATCTTATTGTGAAAGGGCAAATAACTCACTTCCTGTTGGATTTAGGACTTTGGGCGCCCTGTGTCATTTGTAGGTCTTGATTAGACGAACAAGCCAGTTTTTGTTTGATCTTTCTACGACATTCCTACGGACCGTAGTGTGCATTTTTATGTGCCTAGGTGGCGCTAGAGAGCCCATTTTGGCATTTTTGGGGATAATTTTTGCATTTTATAAAAGTTTTCATCACACCTGATATGCGTGCCAATTTTGGTGAGTTTTTGAGCATGTTTAGGGGGTCAAATTTGGTCTTGAAGTCGCGGCGGAAGAAAAAAATCTGCAAAGCAATAACAGTAGTGTCCTTGCCTTTGGCTCTCTTAGACTCTTCACCTCCTCACACAGAATTCAATGGGCAAGTGGGTCTTCGCCTTTGGCAAGGACTTTTCTTGCAGTGGAGCGCTGTGGAGCCCTCTGGCCCGTTAATTTCCTGATTTTGAACTTCCAATTACAATAGGGTCCTTGCCTTTGGTGAGGACTCCTCTCTTAGAGGAGTCCTCTGCCTACCGGCTCGGGCCCTAATAAACGCACCAACAACAATAGGGCCTTTGCCTTCGGCATGGCCTCCTCTCTTGGAGAGGAGCCCTTGCCTTCCGGCTCGGTCCCTAATAATAAACGCAGCAAAAACAATAGGGCCTTTGCCTTCGGCATGGCCTCCTCTCTTGGAGAGGAGCCCTTGCCTTTCGGCTCGGTCCCTAATAAAGAAGAAGAATAAGAAAGAAACGAAGCAAAAACTATAGGTCCTTTGCCTTCGGCATGGCCTTCTCTCTTGGAGAGGAGCCCTTGCCTTATGGCTCGGTCCCTAATAATAATAAGAAGAAGAAGAAGAAGAAGAAGAAGAAGAAGAAGAAGAAGAAGAAGAAGAAGAAGAAGAAGAATTCCTTGCATTTCAATAGGGTCCTCGCACCGCTTGGTGCTCGGGCCCTAATAATAATAATAGTAATAATAATAGTAATAATAATAATAATAATAATAATAATAATAATAATAAATAATAATTCCTTGCATTTCAATAGGTCCTCGCACCACTAGGTGCTCGGGCCCTAATAATAATAAACGCACCAAAAACAATAGGGACCTTGCCCTTCGGGCTCGGTCCCTAATAATAATAATAAAAAATGCAGCAAAAACAATAGGGACATTGCCCTTTGGGTTCGGTCCCTAATTTAGGCGCCCTTTAGCGGCAATATGAAACGCACCAGTTGGCTGCATTTTTTGACACTCTGGCCAACTACCGTAGTATAAAGAGCAGTAAGGTCCACATGGGTTGGAGGGAAGGGAGGTAGATGGGTCAAGCACACTCTGGGCTTTCACCCAGTTGCCCGTTGTTCGTGTCTCATGTAAAAACAAATGTCAGTCAAGTCTGTTGTGTAGGATTTAGTGGCATCAGGTTGCGAGTTTGCAGATTGCAACAAGTTAAAACACTGTGCCAAGCATGGAGGAAAAAGACAGTGGTTAATGCCAATTCTTGAATGGCCCTATTTAGAGCCAGTGTTCGATGTATCTGTTCTGGACTACTGTAGAAACAATATAGTGGATTTGGTGGAAAACGACCTGCTTGGTATGTAGATATTACTGGCTCCTCCTGAGCTAAAGAAACACAATGATTCTTATTTTCAGTTGATTCTACACTAAGGAAAACGTAATTAAGAGTATTATATGCCATTTCTGCTGATGTGTCTATACACTGGACCTTTGATAACAACTTAGTATAGATGTATAGTATAAGTGTAGCATGCTATGCTAGTGACCTATCCTTCCAGGATAGGAAAACCAGGGGGTGGCAGTTGGATTGTATCCATATACAGTTGCTCATCCCAACCCATTGTGGGATAATTATGTTGGTGTAGTGCCCAGTTTTTGCATATCTTAACTGAAATAGTATGAAATTCATGTACAAGTGATAATAAGTGTTCTGCAGCCTACTTATTTTAAAAAAGTGAAAGCATTAATGAATAAATGAATGAATTTGAAATCACCATACAGTCTCCTGCCTGCATGTAAATAACAAAAGTTGGGACAGTGTAATGCTCTGTTGTGTTCTTATTAACATCTCCAGCAGTGGAGAGCAGCCTCTATGCCACACCATTAGTGCAGGGGAAAGATGCTGGCATGCCAGGCACAGGGTTTTTGAGGTGAAACACATTTTGTGGAGGGTTACATTCTTCACCACAAAGCTGTTTTAAGTTGTTTAATGTTGCAGTGTCTTAGTTTGTCGGTTTTTGTTTGAGCTTACTGTTAATCGCTGCGCCCCTCTGTTAATGTTAGTCTGTGGATGATAGCATTAAAATTATTCACAGTATACTTCACTTTCGTCTCAAAAATGTAATTCGTAAGACATTAAGTTTAAACATACTTGAAATCGCTGCCTTTTGTGAATATGAATTATAAGTTAACTCTAGTGTGTCCATACTGTAGACTGTGCGGGTTCCTCCTTTTCTTTTAACATCATTTTATAAACAAATATTTAGATAATCCATTACTGACATTTGCAGGTTGATGCAGAATTGTCCACATCCACATGGCGCTGCATCTAAAAATAAGTTATTTCTCCCACCTCCAATACTGATATACAAATTGGGTATGTGGTAAAGTGGAACTTGCTACACTGAACCTGACACTTACAGTAAGATCATTGTGGCAGGACTGCTATGCAGTTGTTCGTGGTGGACCAGAGGAGACCAAGGTACTTCTGCAGAACCGCTTTGACCACATCTTCTACACAGGTAAAATCCCTCAGGAAGGATCAGATCTTTGAATGACATCTTTCCTATTGTAGATGATGACCATGACCTCTGATATTCACAGATTTAGAGGGCGACAACAGTTTATAGTTCATAGAATTACGTATACCAGCTGTATATATATAGGGTCTAATGCGCAACATTATTGCATCTATGGTCAGGTTTCAGCTGCGTGGCACATTGAATCTTCCTAAATTGAAATATTTTTGGGACACGCTAAAATGTTATATAACAGTAGACTGCTATTTCTACATAAACAATGTCTTAAGCTCAGCATTTCTGTTTGTTTTTTAACACAAATATAGTCATATACCAAATACCCTGTTCTGAATTGCTCTCTGCTTTTGGTCATTTTATTTTTATGTTTTGCTAAACACACTTTTCATTCAAGTGATGTGTGCTACTTAAATCAGTCAACTGGCCCTTAAATATATGATTCAGTATTAAATCTTCAAAAACTCAGTTTACAACAATGTTTAAAGAGTAATAGTGTGTGTGTGTGTGTGTGTGTGTGTGTGTGTGTGTGTGTGTGTGTGTGTGTGTGTGTGTGTGTATGGATATATGTAGCTTATTGGATATTGTTTTGATCTATCATCTATCACACTTTGTTCCATAACCAGCTCTTGACTACTGTCAGCCAGATTGTCATAAAATTTAGTAATCACATTTATGCTCACCAGAGGATCAATTCTGTCTACTCTGGACACTGACTTTTTAGCTCTGTCTTTTAGGTTCTCAGACTGTGGCACGCAGCATCCTGCAGGCAGCCTCAGTCCACTTGACCCCAGTGACCTTGGAACTGGGTGGAAAGTGTCCATGCTTCATATATGGTCGGGTTAACATCGCAGGCGCTGCTCGCCGTTTGGTGTGGGCAAAGTTTTTCAATGCAGGCCAGAGCTGTGTGGCTCCGGACTATGTGCTGTGCTCACAGTCCACCCGGGATGCTCTGCTGCCTGCACTGCGTGAGACCCTGGAGGAATTCTACAGCAAGGAGCCTCAGACCTGTCCTGACCTGTCCCGCATTGTGTCACCCCGACACTGGACTCGACTGATGGAACTGCTTGGGAGGTCCAATGGCAAGGTTGCTTTGGGAGGAGAAAGCAACCAGGAGGACAAGTACATAGGTGGGTAAGAAGCAGTAATGTGCACACAGTTTAGTAGCCTGTTTATGAGACTTAAGTGATCTGATCACAATAAGACAGCTTTAAGTCTGTCTGTTCACACCTGGCACTAGAATGCATCTCAAGGGACCACTTGTGGCCACTTACTTACCAGCTCTATGCACAATAAACACGGCCGGTGTGAGCTCTGTGCTGGGAACAGTTGGATAAAATTCTCCTGGACATATATAGGGCTAACTTTTAGCAGGACTCCTGCAGATCCTTAAAAAGTCTTAAAAGCCATTGAATTAATAATCTTAAAATAAGGGCTTTATTAGTGTTAAAATGTCTCAAATAAATCTTTCAAAAGTCTTATGCTCAGACATGGGAAGTGGGATTTATAAATCGTTTTTTGTTTTGATGTTGCATTTAGTGCAGAAACTGAAAATCATCTATGCGTATTCTCTGTATCAAAGCCTCATTTACATATAACCCTAACTATATACAGTGCATTGTGTTTCGCAGTGATGATTATCACTGTGGCGCAACGTGCTTATGCTGTGGACACGAGACGTGAAGAAGACACCAAATGGCAGAAAGTGTCCGAAGTTTGGGATCATTTTAAGCTGAGACAAAAGGAAACTCTGTAGAGTGTGTCTATTGTAAAACCAAACAACTTACCACGACAGCACACCATCAATACTTCAGCCTCTCAACAGAAAGCATCCAGTCTATGGAGCGGACCCGACACAAGATAACATTAATATTAGCATTAACTAAGCCTCTCTCCAGACTGCAAGTAGCTGAAAGTCTGCCAGATGATGGGAAACCCGGGGAACCATGTCACCGGACGAACAGTGAGTTCTTGGCAGCATGGAGAGAATCCAAATACCATTCATCTGCTGAAACTGCACCCACTACATGACACAAAGCAGTTTGACAATGGATAAAGTCACCCTTTTAACAACAGAAATTAATAGGGGTGCTGGTTAGGCTTTCACAAACTGACTGCAGCATTTTATTGTCTTCAACAAAGCTGAGCTTACTTAGGGACATAACAACAGAAAATAAAATGCCAGAGGTGGGAATAAATCACAGATGTGCAAGTGTTAAGCAAGTCTCAAGTCATAAGCAGGTCCCAAGTCACTGTGGAGAAAATCAAGCAAGTCAAGTCCTTGCTGTAAGTCAAGTAAATCGTGTAATGCCATACTCACAAACTCATCAAGATATTATAAACTGCAACTAGTGGTGGGATGTAACCAGGGGTGAAAGTAAGCCGGTATGGTCCGGTACTGCGTACCACTAAAAGGTTCAGTGGCGGAACGCAGTACCAGGAAGATGGGAGAGCGGCTGCCTGCTATAAAGCCCTCATTCAGAACTAGTAGCCACACTCTGGGTCAGAAAATAGATCCGCTAGCAATATGCAGTCTTGAAAACTACTTTGTCTGTTTAAAAATTCCTTTTAACTCATTCCGAATTGTTTCTGAACTGTCCGTGCTGTGTTTTAGTCCATGCTGGACGGAGCCTTGGCCGGGCATCTCCCTCTCTTCCTCAAGGCCTTGCCCTGCTTCTCTCCCCCTCCCCTCAGAGAGAGCCCGGTGTTCTCCTCTGCGCCCAGCCTTCGAAACGTGTACCACACGTTTAATATCTTCACGTTCATTGCAAAATGTCCTATAGGAGTAGGAGGTTAATAGGTGGTTAGTAGGAGAGTAAGCAGTTGTGTTCGTGTTATTTTGTTCAATTTTAACAATACAGAACAGCTCGGAAAAGAAACTGCTTATGAGCTAACGACCGGAGATTTCACTCAGCAGTACGTGAGTGCGCGTGCGCGTCTACTTCAGAAACACAGCGGTTGTTATGGGGATCGGTGCGTTTGATTTAATGCACTGGGACGTTTTCCACAACTGGTCCACAGACGTCAAGACCGCTGCTTGCGCGGGGACAGGACGAACAATAAATTACACCAACGAAATTCCACACATTCTTGTGGTTGGCTGAAATACTTTCAAGTGTTTTTAATTCCTGCCTACTCCATAGGCCTACAGGTAGCCTACAGTAAAATGTTGAAATGTTTTTATTTGTTTGGGTTTTGACTTTGCTATTTTAAAATGCATGAAGTGAGAGAGTGATGAGGGTTTTGGTAATAGTACCGACAAGAATTTAAAACTACTTACTCAATTACTCAAGATGGCGCCGCACTAGTGGCAGCCTGTTACAGCAGCTCCCGCTCACTGTTGAGCTTTTTCTGCTTTAGTTCTGCTTTAGTTCTGTCTTTCTAACTTTTTTTAAAATTTATTCTTACGTGTCTATCTTTTTTTTAACTGACTGGGAACTATGGAGTATAAAATCGCCGAGTTTGCTCTGGTCTTTCTTTTGTTTATGTCACTGTTTTCGACCGTGTCTGGGGACCCCGTACGCAGCCATGGCTCTATTGTTTACAGTAGGGATCAGCTGTTAGCGCTCCGCAACACCGCGGTGCTGCCCCACAAGAGACCCGACGTCCCCCGCGAGCTGAAAAGGAGGAGACGGGGGAGCCGGGCTGGAGCCGACCGCCGCGCCAGGAAGAGGAGATACAGACCCGTCCTCCCGTCCATCATCATGGGGAATGTGAGATCTCTTCCCAACAAGATGGACGAGTTAGCGGCGCTGACCCGGCACCAGAGGGACTACCGGGAGTGCAGCATCATGATGTTTACGGAGACATGGCTGACTGCGCTCACTCCAGATACGGCCGTGGAGCTGGACGGCTTCCAGCTGCTACGGGCGGACAGGACGAGGGAGAGCGGTAAGAGGAAAGGAGGGGGGCTGGCAGTGTTTGTGAATGATAGATGGTGTAACTCTGGACACATCACTATTAAAGAACAGCTCTGCCGCAAGGACATTGAACTGTTAGCCATTAGCATGAGGCCATATTACCTGCCACGGGAATTCTCGCATGTTCTCGCAATAGCTGCGTATATTCCCCCCTCTGCTAACGCTGACGCAGCCTGTGATGTCCTCCACTCTGTCACAAGCAGGCTGCAGACAGAGCACCCTCAGGCCCTCCTTCTTATCTCTGGGGACTTTAATCATGCCTCTCCATCCTCTACTCTGCCCACCTTCACCCAGTATGTTTCCTGCCACACCAGAGACGATAAAATATTGGATTTGTGTTATGCCAACACCAAGGAGGCATACACTTCATCCCCCCTCCCCCCCCTGGGAAAATCTGACCACAACCTGGTTCATCTCCTGTCTGTGTACAAACCTCTCGTGCACAGGCAACCAGCCATGTCCCGCACAGTGAAGAGATGGTCCGAGGAGGCTGAAGAGGCTCTGAAGGACTGTTTTGACACAACTGTGTGGGAGGAATTTTGTGATTCTCACAGGGAGGATATTGACAGTCTCACAAGCTGCATTACGGACTATATTAATTTCTGTGTGGAAAACATCGTACCCACCAGGACTGTATGGTATTTTCCCAACAATAAACCGTGGATTAACCCCAACATGAAGGCTCTCCTTAAGGAGAAGAAGAGGGCCTTTAAGTCTGGAAACAAGGATGAGCTGAAGGCTGTGCAGAAGAAGCTGAGATGGAAGATCTGGGAGGGGAAAAACACCTTCAGGAGGAAGATGGAGGATCAACTGCAGCAAAAGAATGTCAGTGGAGTCTGGAGAGGTCTGAAAGCCATCTCTGGCCACAGGGAACCTGATTCCCAAGCTGCGGGGGACCAAAAGTGGGCAAATGACCTGAACATATTCTTCAATAGATTTGATCGGTCATCTACCCCTTCCCCGGCCCAGTCCTCCATGCTGCAGCCCCCCTTCTCTGCACCCAAGGTACACTGCCCCACCTCCTCCCCCACCTCCTCCTCCCTCCCTACAACACTCAGTGCACAGCCACCCCCCACTGCTCATCCCATCAACCCACCCCCCCCCCCACTCACACCCTCCAATACACAGCCCCCCTGCCCCAACCTGTCCCTCACAACAACCGAGGTGAGAAAGCAGCTCCGGAAAATCAAAGCGAGGAAGGCTGCAGGTCCAGACGGCATCAGCTCCAGGCTCCTAAAGTCCTGCGCAGACCAACTGTGTGGGATTGTTGAGCACATGTTCAACCTGAGCCTGAAGCTGGGGAGGGTGCCACAGCAGTGGAAAACATCCTGCGTGGTACCTGTACCCAAGACTCCGCACCCCAAGGACTTCAGCAGCTACAGGCCGGTGGCACTAACATCCCACCTGATGAAGACCCTGGAGCGGCTGGTCCTTGATCATCTCCGTCCCCTGGTGAGAGCATCGTTGGATCCACTTCAGTTTGCCTACCAGCCTGGCATCGGGGTGGACGACGCTGTCATCTTCCTCCAACACCGAGCTCTTTCTCACCTGGAGAAACCTGGGAGTACTGTGAGAATCATGTTTTTTGATTTCTCCAGTGCTTTCAACACCATCCAGCCTGCACTGCTGAGGGACAAGCTGGAGCACACCGGGGTGGACCAGCACCTCACACACTGGATTTTGGACTACCTCACCAACCGTCCACAGTATGTGAGGACACGGAACTGTGTGTCCGACATGGTCGTCTGCAGCACGGGGGCCCCGCAGGGAACGGTCCTGGCTCCGTTCCTCTTCACCCTCTACACTGCAGACTTCTCATACAACACACCCACCTGTCACCTGCAGAAGTTTTCTGACGACTCTGCAATCGTCGGCCTCATCACAGACGGGGACGACAGAGAGTACAGAGAACTGACGCAGGACTTTTTGCACTGGTGCCAGCGGAACTGCCTCCAGATCAACGGAGGGAAAACCAAAGAACTGGTGGTGGATTTCCGCAGGCGAACACTCTCCCCCCCGACACCGGTGAACATCCAAGGAACAGACATTGAGGTGGTGACATCTTATAAGTACCTGGGTGTTCACCTGAACAATAAACTAGACTGGACTCATAACACCACTGCACTTTACAAGAAAGGCCAGAGCAGACTCTATCTGCTCAGGAGACTGAGGTCTTTTGGAGTGCAGGGGGCACTCCTGAGGACCTTTTACGACACTGTGGTGGCATCAGCCATCTTCTATGGAGTGGTCTGCTGGGGGAGCAGCATCTCAACAGCTGACAGGAAGAGACTTGATAAACTGATCAAGAGGG
Source organism: Cephalopholis sonnerati (assembly GCA_019142605.1). Lineage (NCBI taxonomy): Eukaryota > Metazoa > Chordata > Actinopteri > Perciformes > Serranidae > Cephalopholis > Cephalopholis sonnerati. The sequence continues at coordinate 836,342 of JAGQAX010000016.1, forward strand.
CCAGCTCTGTCCTGGGATGCCCCCTTGACTCGGTGGAGGTGGTAGGAGAGAGGAGGATGATGGCTAGGCTGTCATCTATGATGGAGAATGACTCCCACCCCCTGCAGGACACTTTGAGAACACTGGAGAGCTCCATTAGCAACAGGGTCCTTCACCCAAAGTGTGTAAAGGAGCGCTACCGTAGGTCCTTCCTTCCTGCAGCTGTCAGACTCTACAACCAGCAGTGCTCCCAGTAGACCACACACACACACACACACACACACACACACACACACACACACAACAAGACTTGTAAATAGACCGCACTATAATGCACATTCACTCATAGTGCAAATTTGGAAAGACTGTATATATTGTGTATATATTGTGCATTATTTCTATATTTTATACTCCATATGTTCCTCTTTTAAATTCTTAAAATTTTCATACTTGTATATATTGTTTATATTGCTTGTTGCTATTTATTGTCTGTTACTGGTGTTCCCTATCTTTGTTCTATCCACTTTGCTGCTGTAGCACTGGAAATTTCCCCACTGTGGGACTAATAAAGGAATATCTTATCTTATCTTATCTTATCTTATCTTATCTTATCTTAAAACTACTTTCACCCCTGGATATAACTAAATACATTTGCTCAGATACTGTAAGTACAAATGTGAGTTTTTTTCCTCTCATGCCACTGTCTACCTCTACTCCACTACATTTATCTGACTGCTTTAGAAATTTAAAACTAAAGATATTTCATTCAAAACATGAAAATGTACAAGTACAGCTGAAACAATGAGTCAATTATTGAATTAATGGAAAATAAATGTACTCACTATTTTGATAATCATCTTAGTTCAGTTCAGTTCAGTTCAATTCAATTTTATTTATAAAGCCCGATATCACAAATCACAATTTGCCTCAGAGGGCTTTACAGCATATGACATCCCTCTGTCCTTTAGAACCTCACAGCGGATAAGGAAAAACTCCCCCAAAAAAACCCTTTAACGGGGGAAAAAAAAGGTAGAAACCTCAGGAAGAGCAACTGAGGAGGGATCAATCTTCCAGGACAGACAGACATGCAATAGATGTCGTACAGAAACAGATCAACATAATAAATTTGCAGTAATCCATATGACAAAAATAATACAAATAGAGAGGCAGAGACAGAGAGAGATGCAGGGCAGACAGCAATGATAATAGCTTACAACAACATTAATTTAAGTAACATTAAAATAATAAGTACGGTAATTGTGGTACAATATGTTGTAGGTATATATTAATATATGATAGTATATAGAATAGAATAGAATGAACTTATCCCCGAGGGGAAATTCAGCTGTCCAGCAGCTCATAAAAGACAAAAAAACAAAATAAAATACATCAAAATAAGTGCATAAATAGAAGTTAAGTCGATTAGAATAAAATTGTCCATTTCACGTGTAAATGTGTATGTGACTGGATTCAAGAGGTGTTAAACAGTCTTATTGCTGTGGGGACAAAGGATCTCCTGAATCGCTCTCTCATTATAGCTTTGAGTTTGTTCAATGTGCCCCTCTCCACCACAGTTCTTAATGGGTCCATTCTCCTGCCGAGCACTGAGCCAGCTTATTTAACCAGCTTGTCCAAACACTTGGTGTTTTTGTCCATCAAGCTGGACATGGTCAACATCTCCACACACACATCAAAGGACCCCAGTGTCCGCAGGAAGAACAGGCAGCTCCGCCCCTTGCTGTAGAGGGTGTCAGTGTTAGAAGACCAGGATCATCAGTACCTTGTCATCCAGGAGGACCCCCAGATATTTGTTGGTGTGCACCACCTCAATGTCCTCCCCCTGTATGGAGACTGGTTGATGGGGTGACCTCTTTCTTCTGAAATCCACCACCATCTCCTTGGTTTTTGCTGTGTTTAGGTGGAGACAGCACTTACTGTACCTGTCCCTGAAGGCATCAACAAGGTCTCTGTACTCCCGTTCCTGATTGCTCCTGATACAAGCCACAATAGCTGTATCGTCAGTATTTTTGTATGTGGCAGGACTTTGAGTTGTATTTTAAGTCCACTGTGTAGAGTGTGTACAGGAACGGTGCTTAAACAGTTCCCTGTGGAGCAGCAGTACTACTCCTGACTCTTCCACTCCATCTTCCACTCCCATGTGCTCCTGATAGGCAAACTGGAGGGGGTCCACAGCATCAGTAGTCCACATTTGCCTGTCAGAGTCTCCCCTTCAGCTCATGTTGAACCTCCCTGAGCCTCTCCTTGTCCCCTTGCTTGAACGCCAGCGTTTTCTGGTTGAGGAACTGTTTGATACTACTGTTGACCCAGGGTTTATTATTGGGGAAGCAGCATACAGTCTTAACTGGCATCACAGTGTCCTTACAGAAGTTTATATTTTCTGTCAGAATATCCACCCTACTGTCCCTCTCCATGTTGATGTCCTGTGGCTCCAGTAGTACAGTCCAGTCTGTACATTCAAAACAGTCCCTGAAAGACTCACCTGGTCTCGGGGGACCACTTTCTGACTGAGCGGGTGGTAACAGGCAACTTTAATACACAGGGTTTGTATGTGGGCTGGAGAGAGACCAGATTATGTCCTGATCTGCCAAGAGGTTGTAGGGCAGAGACACTGTAGGCATCCTTGGCATTTCCATAAAATAGAGCCAGTGTCTTATTCTCCCTGGTGGGACAGTCCACATATGAACAAATCCAGAGAGATGGTAGGAGAGAGTAGGGAGGGGAGAGTCAAGCAAGGCTGCAGGCCCTGATGGTGTCAGCCCCAGGGTGCTCAAAGCCTGTGCCCCCCAGCTATGTGGAGTACTTCAGCATGTCTTTAACATGAGCCTGAGTCTCCGGAGGGTCCCCATGCTGTGGAAGACATCCTGCCTCGTTCCTGTGCCAAAGACGCTGCGTCCCAGTGGTTCCAAGGACTACAGACCCGTGGCATTGACCTCCCACATCATGAAGACCCTGGAGAGACTTGTACTGGAGCAGTTCCGGCCCATGGTCCAGCCACTCTTGAACCCCCTCCAGTTCGCCTACCAGCCCCGACTTGGAGTGGAGGACGCCATCATCTACCTGCTCAACCGCGTCTACGCCCAACTGGACAAGCCGGCGAGCACTGTGAGAGTCATGTTTTTCAACTTCTCCAGTGCATTCAACACCATCCGTCCAGCTCTACTGGGTGACAAGCTGACAGCAATGCAGGTGGATGCCTCTCTGGTGTCCTGGATTGTAGACTACTTGACGTTAGACCACAGTACGTGCGCTTGCAACACTGTGTGTCAGACAGAGTGGTCAGCAATACCGGGGCCCCGCAGGGGACTGTCCTCTCTCCCTTCCTCTTCACCCTCTACACCACGGACTTCAGCTATTGCACTGAGACCTGCCATCTTCAGAAGTTTTCTGATGACTCTGCCATAGTTGGATGTATCAGCAAGGGTGATGAGGATGAGTACAGGGCTGCTGTGGATAACTTTGTCACATGGTGTGAGCAGAACCATCTGCAGCTCAACGTGGCAAAGACAAAAGAACTGGTGGTGGATTTGAAGAGAACCAAGACACCGGTGACCCCGATTTCCATCCAGGGGGTCAGTGTGGACATTGTGGAGGACTATAAGTACCTGGGGGTCCACATTGACAATAAACTGGACTGGTCTAAGAACACTGACGCTCTCTACAGGAAGGGCCAGAGCCGTCTCTATTTTCTGAGGCGACTGAGGTCCTTCAACATCTGCCGGACTATGCTCAGGATTTTTTATGAGTCTGTGGTGGCCAGTGCTATCCTCTATGCTGTTGTGTGCTGGGGCAGCAGGCTGAGGGTGGCGGACGCCAACAGACTCAACAAACTGATCCGCAAGGCCAGTGACGTTGTGGGAATGGCGTGTGACTCTCTGGTGGTGGTGTCAGAGAGGAGGATGCTGTCTAAACTGCGAACTATCTTGGACAATGTGTCACACCCACTCCACCATGTGCTGGTCGGGCACAAGAGTACTTTCAGTGGGAGACTCAGACCACCAAAATGCACCACTGAGCGCCACAGGAAATCATTCCTGCCTGTGGCCATCAAACTGTACAACTCCTCCCTCTGAGTTGCCCTTGGGCTGTTTTACCACTGTCACCAACTCAAAATAAATTATTACATATTTATTCCTAAATAATCCGTGCAATAACTGACTGTATTGTTCAGTCTGTATATAAGTTTCCTGTATATATTGTAAATTATGTTGTGTGGTCTCTACATATATATTTTGTAAATTATCTTCTTATATTTCTTATATTTTTACTTCTTTTTGCACTATATCTTTTTTCTACACTTGTTTGCACTATATCGTCTTCTTTTTACACTTGTAAGGAGCACCTGTAACTAAAACAATTTCCCCTTGGGGATCAATAAAGTATTTCTGATTCTGATTAAAATCCCCAGTTATTGCAATGAATGCACTAGGATGCTGGTTCTGAATCCTAGCGACAGTTTCATGGATGACGTCACACACCACTGCTGTTGCTGCCCACGGCGGAATGTAAATAATAATGGCAACAATGTGTGAAAACTCCCAAGGCACATAATACGGTCTAAGACCGACTGGACTGCCAACAGTTCAGTATCCTGACAGCAGATCTTGTCCTTCACCGTGATATGTCTGGCATGACACCATTTATTGTTCACAAGCGGGATCAGTCCCCTACCTCTGTTTTTGCCGTTCGCTCGTATATGTATGTGACAGTAATCATATGTGTATAGTAACAGTACAGGTATGACTAATAATAACAGCAGTAGGAGGCATCAGGCAGGACCACGGCAGCAGCACAACCATGACACACCATCCAGGCGTAGCTGCGATATGAGTTAACCTGCAAGACAGTGGAGCACAAAGGCTCTGGAGAAGAATCTGAGTTAGTGACATTCAGTAAAGCCGATTTAGCGACCTGCAGTAATAGGACATGAATGTTAGCAAAGGAGACAGAGAGAGAAAGAGAGAAGGGGCTTGGTGTATTATAGGAGGTCCCCCGGCAGACTAGGCCTATGTCAGCCTAACTACGGGGTGGGCCAAGGAAAGCCTGAGCCAGCCCTAACTATAAGCTTTATGAAAGGAAAAAGGAAAGTCTTAAGTCTAGTCTTAAATGTGGAGACGGTGTCTGCCTCCCGGACCGAAACAGGAAGATGATTCCACAGAAGAGGAGCTGGATAGCTGAAGGCTCTGGCTCCTGTTCTACTTTTTGAGACTTTAGGAACCACGAGTAAACCTGCATTCTCAGAGCACAGTGTTCTGGTGGGATAATCTGGCACTATGAGCTCTTTAAGATATGACAGAGCCTGACCATTTAGAGCTTTGTAAATTAGGAGTAGGGTTTTAAATTAAATTCTGGATTTTACAGGAAGCCAGTGCAGAGAAACTAAAACAGGAGAAATGTGATCTTGTTTCTTAGTTCCTGTCAGTACACATGCCGCCACATTCTGAATAAACTGGAGAGTTTTTAAAGACCTATTAGAGCTACCTGATAATAGGGAAGTACAAGGTTTTGAAGGTTTCACTTTTGGCTCTGGGTAAGTGTGATGCTATCTTTCACTATTTCCAAAAGTTTTACAAACCAAACAATCAATCGATTAATGGAGAAAATAATTATCAGATTAATCCATAATGAAAATAGTCATTAGTTGATAGTTCAAAATTAGCCAGAGCATATAAAGCTGGCAGGGCATGTATTGACTCTCGCAGTGGTGAGTGTGTGTGGGTAATGACCTGGAGCTGACAGTGTGTTGCTGCTTGCAAAGCACATTCAGTACTGAATGAGTTATTAAAAACATAACTCACGTGTATCATACAGATAGAACCAAATAAAAGCACACCGTGCAGCTCATGATGTTGTTGTACATATTGCCCTTTATCCAAGGAGAGTTGTGGGCAGGAGGTCAGAGCTCTCATAGCGTGGGCACAAACATCAGCCGCCACTGCATCATATACATCATCATGTTTAAAAAAACAAAAAGTAACTACTTAATAGCTAGAAAAATACAAATAGTAAATTAAGAAAGTCAAGCCCTTTCAAGTCATCTGTCTCAAATCAAAGTCAAGTCTCAAGGCATAAATACCAAGTCAAAGTCAAGAAGAGTCTTTCATCTGTATTAGTCAAGCAAGTCTTAAGTCCCCAAAGTTGAACTCGAGTCAAGTCATGGGACTTAACAAAGATCAGTGTACAGTCATGAAAAGAATTATTAGACCACCCTTGTTTTCTTCAATTTCTTGTTCATTTTAATGCCTGGTACAACTAAAGGTACATTTGTTTGGACACATATAATGATAACAGCAAAAATAGCTCATAAGAGTTTAATTTAAGAGCTAATATCTAGCCATTTTCCATGGTTTTCTTGATAATAACCAAAATCACTTAAGTTCTTACATCAATAGCTATGGCATTGTACTGCCAAAAACAGTGCTTTTAGGCATTTCATGTTTTCTTTTCTGTCTGTTAGTCACATGATACACACAGGAGTTAGTACTTGATTGCATAACCATTGTTTTTGATGACTGCAGCCATGCGTCTTGGCATGCTCTCCACCAGCTTCTGACATTGTTCTGCGGTCACAGCAGCCCATTCCTGTTGCAAAAATTCAAACAAAGTTGCTTTGTTTTTGGGCTTGTGGTTCTCCATTTTGAGTTTGATGATGTCCCACAGGTTTTCAATTGGATTTAGATCTGGCGATTGAGCAGGCCAAGGCATGGTTCGAATGTTCTGGTTCTCCATCTAGGCTTTAACTGACCTTGTCGTGTGGCAAGGAGCATTGTCTTGTTGGAAAATACAGTCATTCGAGGCAGGAAAGAGTTTATCAGCTGATGGAAGAAGACTGTTTTCAAGAGTAGCCCTGTACGTGACCTGGTTCATTTGCCCTTCATACAATTGCATTTGCCCTGTTCCACCCATACTGAAACAACCCCAGATCATCACCGATCCACCCCCATGTTTTACTGTAGGGGCAAGACAGTCTGGTTTGTAGGCTTCTCCAGGCTTCCTCCTAACCAGTAAATTGGCTGGAGTGGGCATCAACTCAAAATTGGATTCATCACTGAAGAGAACCTTAGCCCAATCATCAACAGTCCAATCCTTGTGATCCCTAGCAAAGCGTAAGCAGGCCTTCCTCTGCCTTTAGTTGATGAAGGGCTTCTTCCGTTCCCTGTGTGACTTCAGACCAGCTTCAAGAAGTCTGTTTCAAACTGTCCTTGCTGAACAAGTACATTTCTCAACAGTGCCCACTCATTTTTAAGGTCTCTGGAGGTCTGATGACGATTCTTGACACAGGACTGGATGAGTGCACAGTCCTCTCGTGGGGTTTAAAGACGTTTCCTGCCTTGACCAGCTAGCAATTTGGTAGAACCATGTTTTGCTTGCTTTTTCTTGGTATAATGAACGGCTGTCTTGGAGATCCTAAGTTTTTTGGCTACCTGTCTCTCACTCATGCCAATTTCCTGCAGTGCCAAGATGGCTGCCTTTGTGGCTTCACATAATTCTTTTGTTTTAGGCATTATGTGAGAGCTGACAACTTCTGAGTTGTGCTACGGCTTGAATGTAAGCAGGAAACCACTCTAGGCCTTTGCATGTAAACTGAAGGCATGAAATGGCCTCTTATATACCCTGGGAATACAATTAAGCTTAAGCATGTCAAATAGGACATAAAGTATTATGGAATCAGCTGCATTTTTTGTCGTGTTCATTGTATTCTTCAGGTAATATACCAGTACCAGGCATTAAAATGAACAAGAAATTGAAGAAAACAAGGGTGGTCTAATAATTTTTTCCATGACTGTATTTTATGCAAAAAGTTTTTTAAACTTGGCACAATGGAAATGAAGGCAGTGGAATCCCACATGCAGAGTGAGAAAAACAAAATCACCAAGAAAACTTACCTAACAAACAACAGGTATGTTCAAGCTCCATTCTGCCCCTGTCTCCACCACAAGAAAAAAAAATCATGTTTTTTGCCACAGTTAACATTTCGGCAAAACTGTCCTTAAACCTAAGTAATTGACATCAGTTCAGCTCTTTTTTCCCTTCAATTTTGATTATTTTAAAATTGGTCTTTCAAGTGGCGTTAAAAATCTTAAATTTGCCTTACCTTGCAGGAACCCTGTGATGGCATTACATAGCTAACATTGCCTAATTGTTATTTAAGGGTTGAACAACAGAGTCAAGCAGCTTAAGTGTCTGTATGATTTTGTCAGGATGGTTTAACAGCTGCAGTATTAGCTCATGCTAACCATGCAGACATGAAATTGACTGTTCACCAGGTGGGGAGTGACTCCAGAGCTGGTCCGTCAGCGCAGCATCTAACTTGTGTATCTACAGCAAAAGAAAGTTTGCTTAACCAGCGGGGAGTTGAATAAGCAAAGTCAGTCTTTGAAAGCTGTAGAATGCATATTTTCATGACCATTTTAAAACAAAGTAAAGAAGACAGTCTTCCATTGTGTATCTCTGTCAACTCTGATTTTACTGAGGAGATAGTGTCCCAGAGCTGACCAGCTAAAAAGTAAAGAATAATGCTGTATGATCATTGTTCTTAGAATGTGATGAAAAGTGGCATGGACAAGGGTGAGGAGGGCAAAATATAATACAGACATTAAAGACATTAAAGTGTACATGTAAGTAGCCATTGTGACAATGAGGGATAATTATATAAAAATATTAAATGCTATAATTTAGAGTAATAATAGCACAAGAAAGTTATAAAGGCAGACAACTGACTCAGTAATGTCCTAACTATTAAAAACATCTTAAAACCAATCAGATACAGCTGCAATAAATAATCCAGTCCATCTATCCATTTTCATCTGCTCATCCAGAGCTGAGTTGCGGGGGCAGCAGGCTGAGCAAAGTACTCCAGACTTCCCTCTTCTTAGCATCGCTTTCCAGCGCCTCCTGGGGGATCCCAAGACATTCCCATTTGAATGGCAGTTGCGGACAGACAGAAACTCACACACATGCAGCTAAACATGAAATGCCCTCTAGAGTCGCTCCTGGTGGAGAGAATAACAGCTGAACATCATGAAGTAGATTTACTGCAGGACTTTATGATTAGAGGAGCACATGGAGCTGATGAACTGGTTAAGAAAACTCTCCATTCAGTCTTATGCACTATCAATAATCTGTCAAACATATTCCCTTACCTTAAAAGCCTCAGGTATTCTTTTCTCTGATGTTTAACCTGGGAAAGGTGAACAGTTCATCTGTCTACATTACTAACAAACTGACCTCATGTCCTCAATCAAACCATGCTTGTAGCAGGTTCAATGTCAACCTAGATAGATAGATAGATAGATAGATAGATAGATAGATAGATAGATAGATAGATAGATAGATAGATAGATAGATAGATAGATAGATAGATAGATAGATAGATTTTTATTGTTATTGTACAAGATATACAACGAGATTATAGCAGCCAGGATTGGTGTTACCATAATATAAAAAATAAAATAAATAAATGAATAAAAATTTGTTAAAATATACAAGATATACAAGAATTACAAGAAATTACAAAAGTTGCAACAGTGCAAATGTAACAGGAAATGACATTAAAAAAGATGGAAAGCAGGATGGGTACAGTCCATGGTGATTGCCTGAGCTCTGCTCAGGCAGTGGGAGGTATGAATGTCCTTCAGGGAGGGGAGGGGAGGGGACAACCTCAGATACAGTTCTCTGTATGTGGGATCATGCAGCAGGATAACACTGAATATTTTCTTCACATGATGATGTCTTTTGTTAGCTCCCACAGTGGTGGTGGATGTGGCTGAAGATGATGCTCTAATGGAGGAGGAGATTTTCGGCCCCATCCTGCCTATCCTCACTGTTGAGTCTCTGGAGGAAGGTATCGACTTCATGAACTGCAGAGAGAAGCCACTGGCCCTCTATGTCTTCTCTGAAGAGTCTTCAGTAAGAACACAGAGCTCTACAATGTCCCATGTCATAGCTGTAGACATCTTGTCTTCAATATGACATTCTATTGTCCTTCCTCTCTGAAGGTGATAAAGACAGTTCTAGAAAAGAGCAGCAGTGGAGGGTTCTGCTCTAATGACGGGATTGTCCACATGTCCCTGCCAACCCTGCCCTTTGGAGGTGTAGGTAAGTGTGATCCTCATCTAAAACTTGTCCCATTTTGCAAAGTTGTTCCCTCTGATCCTCTGATCCGTTTTGGGACTCAGTGGCATTGTTGGGTTCTATTACAAAATCAGATTTCGTATCTGTAAGTATTGGCTCTTCCATTATTATGAACTTAAAGAAAAAATTGCTATACCAGATTAATTAATTAATTAATCTAATTTCATAACATGAATGGCTGGCTACATAAAAGAGCAGTTTTCTGTGTTCACTGTATCCACTGTTGTGTTGCTTATACTACAAAATCATTTCTTACATGTGTATAGTAAATAATACAGAAGATAAGGAACTTAAAAAGTACAGTGCAGTCCCACAGGGTAGTGTTATGTTTTATTGTATATTAAGGATTTTTGGTGATGTTTTTATATGCAGATGGTTGGGCTTTACCAATGTCCTCTAAAGACAAAGTACAGTTAAGCAATCTCTTCGTAGACAGTGAGTAGAAAGCTATCTAAAACTGTTGTCCTCCACAGTGAAAAAACAGATGCCATTAATTTTAGATCTCAAGGGAAACAGACTTCCAGTTGTTTGGTTAAAGCTAGGAAAGTTTAAATTATCAAAACAAATGTTTTTACATATTTAAGAGGAGAGTTTGATGAATTGGATCTAGTGATTGAATGGCTTGTTTATTTCTAAGATGAATCAGTGGATAAAATGTTTTGCTAGGAAAGCCAGCTATTCTCCAGAACAGTAGAGCAGACGTGAATGAACAGAGATGGATAGATGATGACATTTACGAGAGGCGGACCCTCACAGACGCTTTAGGTCATCTCTATATATTGTGGCTGGAACTCTGATTCACAGTCACATTTTCTGATATGAATGATTATCACAGCTCTTAAAAACAAGCTACAAAAGGCACAATCCAATTAATGATGTCATGGTAGCTATATCCATTATTTTATATAGTCTATGGTCTGACCGTTACAAAAAAACTGAAAGAGGATCAGCGTTTTTTTAGGATGTTGTTTTCATATGAAAATATTGAAAAATATGGCATTATCTTAAACTACTGAATTGTTTTGAGATTTGTGGGTGAGAACAGATGTTTATTTAGTGGAATAAAGCTAGAGGTAAGTCAGCAAGGCCTTAAAATGCTGCTTTCATTGATCTGTAGTCTGATTGATATTATGAAGAGAGACTTGAACTAAGTTTCACCAGTCTGCCTTTGTATGCACATTCCATGCATATTTTTTGCACTGATGGTATGGTTTTGGCCACTCCTTCCAGGGGCCAGTGGTTGGGGCAGTTACCACGGACGCTGGGGCTTTGAGACATTCAGCCACCGACGGGGCTGCATGCTTCGTGGCTGGGCTTTAGAGAAACTAAACAGCCTACGCTACCCACCTTACTCTGAAGAAAAACTAAACTGGCTGCGCTGGACCACCTCAGCCAAGCGCAGCTGCACGCTCATGTGATGAGAGGCAACAGGAGTGTGTGTGTGTGTGTGTGTGTGTGTGTGTGTGTGTGTGTGTGTGTGTGTAGGTGTGTGTGTGTGTGTGTGTGTGTGTGTGTGTGTGTGAAGATAGTGAACTTTTTATACTGTATGTATGAATGTGAATGTTTGGGAAATTCAGATGGGAATGGGATTCATCTTCCTTTTTTTAATGTGTTGAGGGTTGTGTTTGTATATGTTAACAAACTGGATGATAGTGTGTCCTTCTTCACACTTTTTGTACTATTTTCTGTATTATGCTCAACACAGATCATTTTATTTAAACCATTGAAATGCGTGCTTATTTTTAATCCTCTTTCACTAACATTTTTACATGGTGAGAATGTTGTTAAAGCTTTATTGTTCAATTACCTCATTCAGTTGCCATTGTAAATCTTTAGTTTTGGTTAATGGATTTATTTTGTCTTGGTGTCTGCAGGGATTAAGATGTTGACTTGTCTATGTTTTAATACTGTTTTCCATGAAATACTATAAATAAATTTGACATTCTACTTTTATTGTCAAACATTTGATTTGAAAGATGCTTTGGCCTATTCAAGATGCTTCAACAGAGACATACAGCCCTTATTTGGTTACGTGGTTTTTGTACACAGCACTCTACAAAAATGACTCTTCTTAAAGCCACTAATGACATTGTGATGGCTGCAGATGATGGGAAATGGTCATTAGTGGTATTACTTGACTTCTGGTCTGTCTACAGTAGATCATGTAAATAGGCTTAACCAGTTGGTGGGTATTTTAAGGTGTGCCTTGGATTGGTTACCTTGCTGATGAGAGTTTTGCTCTCTCTGTGGGTCAGTTAATGTCAGACACGGCAGCACTTTCATGTGGTGATCCATGGGGTTCTGGTATGGGTCCCTTATTATTCCTTTTATATGTGCTGCCTTCAGGACAGATAATTAAGACAGGAGCTCTCATTTGTCCTGAAAATGATAAAATCACATATCACGCCAATTTTACTCTTTCTTCACTGCCTTCCCATTGAATTCATACATTTTAAAATACTGGTGCTGACTTTAAGAGCCTTGCATGGTCAAGCACCCCAGTACATTGCTGACCTCCTCCCGTATTCACCTGGTTGACCACTTGGCCCATCTGACCAAACATTAAGATAAGATAAGATAAGATATTCCTTTATTAGTCCCACAGTGGGGAAATTTCCAGTGCTACAGCAGCAAAGTGGATAGAACAAAGATAGGGAACACCAATAACAGACAATAAATAGCAACAAGCAATATAAACAATATATACAAAGTATGAAAATTTTTAGAATTTAAAAGAGGAACATGTGGAGTATAAAATATAGAAATAATGCACAATATATACAGTCTTTCCAAATTTACACTATGAGTGAATGTGCATTATAGTGCGGTCTATTTACAAGTCTTGTGTGTGTGTGGGTGTGTGTGTGTGGTCTTTTGGGAGCACTGCTGGTTGTAGAGTCTGACAGCTGCAGGAAGGAAGGACCTACGGTAGCGCTCCTTTACACACTTTGGGTGAAGCAGTCTGTTGCTAATGGAGCTCTCCAGTGTTCTCAAAGTGTCCTGCAGGGGGTGGGAGTCATTCTCCATCATGGATGACAGCCTAGCCATCATCCTCCCCTCTCCTACCACCTCCACCGAGTCAAGGGGGCATCCCAGGACAGAGCTGGCCCTCTTGATCAGTTTGTTAAGTCTCCTCTTGTCAGCTGTCGAAATGCTGCTCCCCCAGCAGACCACTCCATAGAAGATGGCTGATGCCACCACAGTGTCGTAAAAAGTCCTCAGGAGTGCCCCCTGCACTCCGAAAGACCTCAGTCTCCTGAACAGATAGAGTCTGCTCTGGCCTTTCTTGTAAAGTGCAGTGGTGTTATGAGTCCAGTCTAGTTTATTGTTCAGGTGAACACCCAGGTACTTATAAGATGTCATCACCTCAATGTCTGTTCCTTGGATGTTCACCAGTGTCGGGGGGGAGTGTTCGCCTGCGGAAATCCACCACCAGTTCTTTGGTTTTCCCCGTGTTGATCTGGAGGCAGTTCCGCTGGCACCAGTGCACAAAGTCCTGCGTCAGTTCTCTGTACTCTCTGTCGTCCCCATCTGTGATGAGGCCGACAATTGCAGAGTCATCAGAAAACTTCTGCAGGTGACAGGTGGGTGTGTTGTATGAGAAGTCTGCAGTGTAGAGGGTGAAGAGGAACGGAGCCAGGACCGTTCCCTGCGGGGCCCCCGTGCTGCAGACGACCATGTCGGACACACAGTTCCGTGTCCTCACATACTCTGGACGGTTGGTGAGGTAGTCCAAAATCCAGTGTGTGAGGTGCTGGTCCACCCCGGTGTGCTCCAGCTTGTCCTTCAGCAGTGCAGGCTGTATGGTGTTGAAAGCATTGGAGAAATCAAAAAACATGATTCTCACAGTACTCCAAGGTATCTCCAGGTGAGAGAGAGCTCGGTGTTGGAGGAAGATGACAACGTCGTCCACCCCGATGCCAGGCTGGTAGGCAAACTGGAGTGGATCCAACGATGCGCTCACCAGGGGGCGGAGATGATCAAGGACCAGCCGCTCCAGGGTCTTCATCAGGTGGGATGTTAGTGCCACCGGCCTGTAGCTGCTGAAGTCCTTGGGGTGCGGAGTCTTGGGCACAGGTACCACACAGGATGTTTTCCACTGCTGTGGCACTCTCCCCAGCTTCAGGCTTAAGTTGAACATGTGCTCAACAATCCCACACAGTTGGTCTGCGCAGGACTTTAGGAGCCTGAAGCTGATGCCATCTGGACCTGCAGCCTTCCTCGCTTTGATCTTCCAGAGCTGCCTTCTCACCTGGGTTGTTGTGAGGGACAGGTTGGGGCAGGGGGGCTGTGTATTGGAGGGTGTGGGTGGAGGGGTTGGGTTGATGGGATGAGCAGTGGGGGGTGGCTGTGCGCTGAGTGTTGTAGGGAGGGAGGAGGAGGTGGGGGAGGAGGTGGGGCAGTGTACCTTGGGTGCAGAGAAGGGGGGCTGCAGCATGGAGGACTGGGTTGGGGAGGGGGTAGATGACCGATCAAATCTATTGAAGAATATGTTCAAGTCATTTGCCCACTTTTGGTCCCCCGCAGCTTGCGAATCAGGTTCCCTGTGGCCAGAGATGGCTTTCAGACCTCTCCAGACTCCACTGACATTCTTTTGCTGCAGTTGATCCTCCATCTTCCTCCTAAAGGTGTTTTTCCCCTCCCAGATCTTCCATCTCAGCTTCTTCTGCACAGCCTTCAGCTCATCCTTGTTTCCAGACTTAAAGGCCCTCTAATGCACAGGCATTACCATGGATTAACCCTTTATGTCGGGGTTAATCCATGGTTTATTGTTAATCCATGGTTTATTGTTGGGAAAATACCATACAGTCCTGGTGGGTACGATGTTTTCCACACAGAAGTTAATATAGTCCGTAATGCAGCATGTGAGACTGTCAATATCCTCCCCGTGAGAATCACAAAATTCCTCCCACACAAAACAGTCCTTCAGAGCCTCTTCAGCCTCCTCGGGACATGGCTGGTTGCCTGTGCATTAGAGGTTTGTACACAGGCAGGAGATAGATAGATAGATAGATAGATAGATAGATAGATAGCTTTTTATTGTCATTGTACAAAATATACAATGAGATTATAGCAGCCAGGAGTGGTGTTACCATAATATAAAAAGTAGAAGAATAAAAATAGTTAGAATATATAGTTAAAATATACAAAAAATACAAGAAATTTCAAAAGGTGCAACAGTGCAACAACAGTCCACAGTACAACAGTTCAGAGAAAGACAATAAATAAAAGATGCAGCGGGATATTGCAATTTGCCCTTTAGTTGCAGTTATTGTCCTTGTGTGAATGGGGGGGCGGGGTTAGCGTGAGTGTGTGATAGATGTGGAGGGCAGAGAGTGAGAGTGGTATATGTGTGTGTTCAGTGTGGTGATTGCTTGAGGGAAGAAGCTGTTTCTGAGTCTTTTGGTCCTGGTTTTGATTGACCTGTAGCGCCTGCCAGAGGGCAGCAGGTCAAACAGATGGAAGGCAGGATGGGTACAGTCCATGGAGATTGCCTGAGCTTTGCTCAGGCAGCGGGAGGTATGAATGTCCTTCAAGGAGGGGAGGGGACAGCCGATGATCTTCTCCGCAGTTCTCACAACCCTCTGGAGCCTCTGCCGCTCTGCTTCAGTGCAGTGGGAGAACCACACTGTGTTGCAGTACAGCGGGATGCTCTGAATGGTGGACGTGTAAAAGGTTACCAGCAGCTCCTCACCCACATTGTTCCTTCTGAGCACCCTCAGGAAGTGCAGGCGCTGCTGGGCCTTTTTGATGATAGCTGTGGTGTTTGCAGTCCACAAGAGATCAGCCGAGAGGATGGTGCCCAGTAGGGTGAAAGCCGCTAACTCATCCATCTTGTTGGGAAGAGATCTCACATTCCCCATGATGATGGACGGGAGGACGGTTCTGTATCTCCTCTTCCTGGCAAGGCGGTCGGCTCCAGCCCGGCTCCCCCGTCTCCTCCTTTTCAGCTTGCGGGGGACGTCGGGTCTCTTGTGGGGCAGCACCGCGGTGTTGCGGAGCGCTAACAGCTGATACCTACTGTAAACAATAGAGCCATGGCTGCGTACGGGGTCCCCAGACACAGTCGAAAACAGTGACATAAACAAAAGAAAGACCAGAGCAAACTTGGCGATTTTATACTCCATAGTTCCCAATCAGTTAAAAAAAAGAGACACGTAAGAATAAATTTTAAAAAGTTAGAAAGACAGAACTAAAGCAGAAAAAGCTCAACAGTGAGCGGGAGCTGCTGTAACAGGCTGCCACTAGTGCGCAGCCATCTTGCTGGCTACCCCATCATACCTGCCATATAACCCAAGGTGGTTACACTTTTCAAGCTGTTGCCCCAACGTATGGAATGCTCTCCCTATATCGCTGTGATGATCCCTTGATTTTTGTAATAACTTAATGAAGCGACTGAGATCATTTTTATTCAGACAGGCTTTCGGGTAAAATACATCATATTGTATTCTCATTTATTATACTGTAATACCCATGAGTTAAGCTTAATTTATGGTTGGACACTTGACACTTTTGAGTGTGGCTCGACAGAAATGATGGATATTTGACAGAAAAAAAGTGTCACTTGACACTTTTCTTTCATGTTTCACACCTTAAGAATTTTGTTATGTCACGGACAACATCATCTTTTGTTGTGCAGTGTGATTAGTAGTGTTATTATCATTGCCATGGAGATAGTAGTTTTCAGTTCACATGACTCTTACCTGTATTCAGCATCCACAGAAGCAGCCATCTGTCAGCAACAGCTCCTGCAGAGCTGAGATGACAGTAGCTGGTCAAACTGCCTTCACCAAGCTTACTTATAGCGAATATTCACTGAATTTCATGTGGCACTGACATGAATGTCAGGAGGAACTCAGCAATGTTTGTATGTTTCGAATCATTGATCTTATTTCCCCACCCACCATCACGAGTAAGGGGAATCAGCCACTCACAGACAGACTGGAAGCTGATTAGTCAATGTAGATATTATACAACAGGATATATGTGTGGTTTTAAACAGCAGTCTGTGCATATTACGCTTCATTGAACACGACAAAAGTAGACTAGGAGCATGAAAAAACTCAGGCGTTCTCTGGTTACCATGGACACAACTGAAACCTTTCCCAGAAGCATAAATTGAAGACAGCGTCCTGCTCTTTAATTTCTGTTGAGCGGCACTCTTCAGAAGTGTCGAGCCCCCAACCATAAATCAGGCTTTAGTCGACTCAGCAGAGGTAGACTGCAGCTTCAAGCCATAGACTGTATAAATAATGGACGTTGCTACTGTGATGTCACCCATTGGTTTGTGGACTGCTGTTTTGAAGCCTTGAGGTTGGCATTTTGGCCATTGCCATCTTGGTTTTTCAGAGCCAGAAGTGACCATATTAGGGCGAGAGGCTGGAGCTTTGGAGAAATAAGTGGTGAATCTGACTCACAGAGTGCAGCAACACCTTGCAGACAGTCTGTCACTCAAGCAGCTCCGCCCTTAAATATGTGTAACTTTGGGGGTTTATAACATTTAAACAGGTGGGTTGTAAAAAAAATAATCTCCTGCACAGTTGTCATGAGGCTGTAAACATGTTTATTTCTGTTGTAAAACTAATCGTATTTGACTGTGAGTAACAGCAGTCTTTTGATGGTCATTTACACACTGTCCATGTGTGATCACGGTAAACAGACAAGCTGTAACCATGGTAACAATAACTATGTCAGGTTACAAACTGTTTTGGACTCGGATCGGGTTCGGTCAGGAAAATGCGGCCCGAGCCACGCTCTATTGTGGGCTGGCTACACCATGCATGCATCAGTGTTACCAGTGTGCCAGAAATTAGGTACATATAACAAACGTTGACATGAATATCTGAGTGAACATTTGCTCCACTTCAAAGTACAAGTTGAGTCTAAAACTGTAGTTTTTGAACCAATATGCCTTCCTGGAAGACTCAAGGTAAGCTACCTGCAGCTTCAGCCCAAGCTAGCACAAGGGACCACAACTACTCGCAGATGGATATAACAACCCCTGTTAGTACGAAGAGAAAATCTTCTCCTCTTACTCCAACGAAAAACACCCCACCACCCACAAAGGCTGAGATTAAAGAATGCAAAGATAAGATGCAAGCAGTGGAAAAGGAAATGCCCCGTGTCATAAAATCAATTCAATCACTTTCAATCAATTTTTATTTATAAAGCCCAATATCACAAATCACAATTTGCCTCAGAGGGCTTTACAGCATACAACATCCCTCTGTCCTTAGGACCCTCACAGCGGATAAGGAAAAACTCCCCCCCCCAAAAAAACCCTTTAACGGGGAAAAAAAAATGGTAGAAACCTCAGGAAGAGCAACTGAAGGAGGGATCCCTCTTCCAGGACGGACAGACGAACAATAGATGTTGTACAGAACAGATCAATATAATGAATTAACAGTAATCCATATGACACAATGAGACATAAGGAGAAACAGATATTATATTAATAATATGATTATAGCCTATATGTATGTGACAATAATGATATGCGTATGAAAGTATAGGTATGAATAATAGTAACAGCAGCAGTGGGAGGCATCAGGCAGGACCATGGCAGCAGCACAACCACCATCCAGGCACAGCTGCGGTATGAGTTAACCTGCGAGACAGTGGAGCACAAAGGCTCCGGAGAACAAGCCGAGTTAGTGACATGCAGTAGACCCGGGTTAGAGAGATACATTAACAGGACATGAATACTAGCAAGGGAGAGAGAGAGTGAGAAGGAGAGAAGGGGCTCTGTGTATTATAGGAGGTCCCCCGGCAGACTAGGCCTATGTCAGCCTAACTAGGGGCTGGTCCAAGACAAGCCTGAGCCAGCCCTAACTATAAGCTTTATCAAAAAGGAAAGTCTTAAGTCTAGTCTTAAAAGTGGAGACAGTGTCTGCCTCCTGGACCAAAACAGGAAGCTGATTCCACAAAAGAGGAGCCTGATAGCTAAAGGCTGTGGCTCCTGTTCTACTTTTGGAGACTTTAGGGACCACCAGTAACCCTGCATTCTCAGAGCGCAGTAAAAGAAAATAAAAGAAAACGTGGATCAATAAAAATAAAAAGAAATTGGAGTTCTTTTTATTTTTATTGTTATGATGACAGGTATAAGGCATTTGTGTGTTATGTTATGATAATGAGGGGTAGCATCATAGATAGGAGTAGGGGGAGGCAAGTGTTTAGACACATTGGAATCAATGAGTACTTGACATATCAATATAGTAACATGGAACATCAATGGCTGTGGTACACCAATTAAACGGAAAAAAATACTCACGTATCTTAAATCTAAAGGTACAGATATCGCATATATTCAGGAAACACACTTCAAGAACCAAGATGAAGCTTTAAAAGGAGTTGTTATCCTTGTCAACAAAAAACTAAATTTTGTTGTACTGAATCAATTTAAAGATTCTTATGGATGAATTTTAGTTGTGGAAGCACTTATTAATGGAATTAAAGTAGTACTTTGTAACATATATGCCCCAAACAAAGAAAATACATCATTTTTTCATGAGGTAAATAAAATACTGGGAAATACAGAGGGTCAAATCGTCTTGGGGGGAGATTATAATCAAACACTAGACGATCATCTGGATCGAAGTAAAGTCAGGATAGGTATAACCCCCAGAGATAAAACTGTAATACATACTTTACAGGAGGAACTGGGTCTAACAGATATCTGGAGACTCATAAACCCGAAAGAACGGGAGTACACATTTTATTCTCACTCTCATAGATCCTATTCACTAATAGATTTCTTTCTGGTTTCTGATTCACTTGTTGACTTGGTAACAGATTGCAACATAGGACTTATAGCGATATCAGACCATGCGTTGGTGGAACTACATATAGATTTACGTACTAACAAAGGTACAACTGGAAGATGGAGATTAAACACAAGTTTACTACAAGACGAACAATTTGCTACGAAACTTGGGGAGGATATCCAAGTATTTCTAGATATTAATAAAGGAACTACGGAAAGACTGGCTATGGTTTGGGATGCACTCAAAGCATTTATTAGGGGGAAATGTATAGCATATAGTTCATGGAAGAAAAAGGACAATAAGGAAAGAGCTCAATTACTGGAAAAGGAAATAGGCAAAATGGAGAAACTTTTGGCTGAACAATATGATGAAGAACGCTTCAGGAAAATTTGTCAACTAAAATTTGAACTACATGAAATATATAATAAAAACGCAGAGTATTCATTATTTAGGCTCAAAACAAATTTTTATGAAAATGGTGAAAAAGCAGGACGATTGATGGCTATACAATTAAAACACATAGATTCAAATAACACTATTACAGCAATTAGAAAAGATGATAAACTAATTACATCAGTTAAAGAGATTAATGAAGTTTTTAAGAACTTCTATGAAGATTTATATACATCTACATGTTCGGCTAGTTGTGAAGACTTGGACTCTTTCTTCCAGAAGGTGGAGCTACCACGACTTTCTTCTGAGGAAAAGGATAGCTTGGACACCCCTATAACAGAAGCCATAGTGAGAATGGCAATTAAGGGTATGAAATCTGGGAAGTCACCTGGTGTAGATGGCTTCCCAGTGGAGTACTATAAGAAATATGTAGATATCCTCGGTCCATTTATTACAGAAGTTTTTCAAGAAGCACTTGATTATGGTTCACTCCCAGAAAGTTTCAATGAGGCCATTATATCATTAATACCAAAAAAAGACAAGGATGTAACAGATCCAGCTAATTATAGACCCATAAGCCTAATAAATGTTGACTGCAAAATATTATCCAAGACATTAGCACTACGGTTAGATAAAGTTTTACCTAAAATAATTCACAAAGACCAAGTGGGATTTATAAAAAAATAGATCTGCTGCCGATAACATGAGGAGACTACTGCATTTAATGTGGATGAATAGAGCTAATCCTCACCCTGTCTCAGCTATATCACTTGATGCACAAAAGGCTTTTGACAGGGTGGAATGGACCTTTCTATTTACCGCTCTGTCAAAATTCGTATTCGGAGATGGTTTTTGCAGATGGATAAGAGTTTTATACTCATGCCCTAAAGCCGCCATCTTTACCAATGGGATAATATCTCAATTTTTTAATATAACCAGATCAACTAGACAAGGATGCAGTTTAAGCCCACTCTTGTTCACAATTTTTTTAGAACCATTAGCCACATTAATCAGAGCAGAGTTGAGAATTAAGGGAGTTATTGGAGGTGGCAGGGAGCATAAAATATTTCTTTATGCAGACGATATTTTGGTACTGAGTCAAGACCCCGCCAATTCTATACCAGCTGTATTAGAAACTATTGAAGCATACTCTAAAGTCTCTGGTTACTGTATTAATTGGCACAAGTCTGAAGCAATGCCAGTGTCTTCAACCTGTTCATACAATCAACTAGCCGTCCTCAATTTTAAATGGTTACCAAAGGGTATGAGGTACTTAGGGATAGAATTAAATCCAGATATAAAGGAAATTATGATGACTAATATGGAGAAAGTATTGGACAAAATTAAAGTTAATTTGGATAAGTGGAGTAAACTGCACATGACATTGTGGGGTAAAGTGAATACAATAAAAATGTCTGTGGCCTCACAAATAAACTACCTAACCGGGATGATACCCATGTGCATTCCAAAACAACTATTACTAAGATATGACAAATTGATAAAACATTTCCTTTGGGATGGTAAAAAAAAAACTCGAATTCGTACAGATAAATTATGCCAGTCTAAGAAGAGAGGGGGCTTATCTTTACCAAACAGAAAACACTACAGTATTTCTTTTGAAATGTCTAAACTCACAATACACTGGAACGAAGCTGGCGCTGACCTAGACTGGGTCTCAATTGAGCAGGAGCTTACATCTCCCTTTAAACCCATTGAAGTTCTTGCACAAACAGTTAAAAATAAGGAAAGTGAAGTGATTAATCCTATTTTAGAACATTCAAAAAGGGTCTGGTAGGAGGTACATAAAAAATGTAAAACTTATGCAAACAAATATGCACCCATATGGCATAGAAAAGAAAGACAAACTATATATTTGACTCAGTGGCTAAGAAAGGGCATCAGAATATTAGATGATCTATTTGAAGATGGAAACTTTATTTCATATGTCAGATTTAAAGAAAAATTTCATATGGAGGGTCGAAGACACCTTTGGAAATATTTACAAATTAGACACTGTATAAAGGAAATTGGCCCCTTCAGCCAGGATAGAAGTCAGGTTGAATGCTATTTACAGTTACCTAAAATGCATCAGAAGGCGTCAAAGTGGTACGAGATGTGTCCTTGGACAAATAATAATGGATGTAGTAATCTTAAGCTAATATGGGAAAAAGACTTGTCTTGTACACTGGATGAAAAGACATGGGAGGGGATTCTTTCCAACGCTGAAGAATACGTAAGAGAAGCCAGAGGCAAATTTATTCAGTATAAAATGATTCATAGAT
This sequence comes from Cephalopholis sonnerati, assembly GCA_019142605.1. Lineage (NCBI taxonomy): Eukaryota > Metazoa > Chordata > Actinopteri > Perciformes > Serranidae > Cephalopholis > Cephalopholis sonnerati. The sequence goes on from JAGQAX010000016.1 coordinate 858,912, forward strand.
ATTATTTTACGCCGTCAAGACTTTACAGAATGGGCCTGCTTAACAACGATTTATGTTGGAAATGTGGGGAAAAAAGAGGCACACTTATCCATGCACTATGGGAATGCTCTAAAATTCGCCCCTTATGGGAAAATGTTATAGATTACATAGGAAACTGGTTGAACTGTGAGCTTCCCAGATCACCAAGACTATGTCTCCTTGGAGACACAACCGTGGTACCCCACTTAAACAAATCCATATTTAGAATATTAAAAACTGGCCTAACGACTTGTGCACGAATAATTCTGAGGTGTTGGAAGGAACCTGAAACTCTCACATTGAATTTATAGAGATCACAGATGATGGAAACTGTTGCATGTGAAAAAATGTTGGGGAGATTAAACTGGCAAAATGATATATCCAACGAGCAATGGGACAGTTTTGGCAGATATATGTCTGAAGAAACCAGCCGGACCATGTAACATTATGGTCTAAAACACACGGGAGTGTATCACACTGGGGCCTTACACCTTGCCTGGGATAATGGACTACCCTTCATGTATTGATGTATATTGCCAACTGTTGAATCACTTACATACCTGTCACTTTTTGTTTGTTTGTTTGTTTTTGTTTTGTTTGTGTGTTTAGGGATTCTGTGTTATTTGTCTTGGAATCCTGTTTTTTTCTTTATCGTGTCTGATGTAAGGATGCAATAATGAAAATATAATAAAAAACTTTGAATTACAAAAAAAGAAAACGTGGATCTGAAAGAAAAAGTGACGGAGTTGGAGAGGTACAAGAGGTGCTGGAACCTCAAAATATAGGGCCTAAAAGAGATGGATAATGAACATATTCAAGATGTTGTCACAGATATCCTGTCTAAGATTGCGCCGCAGTGGGCTACATTGATGGAAACCTTGGGTTGACACCGTTCAGGAGAGAGGAGGGGAAGAGCCATCAAGTCATCATTCAGTTCACCATGAGACACCACCGAGGTACCTTCTGGAAGCTGTCCAAGAACTCTAAGACTTGTAAAGACTTAGGTAGGGATTCACTTCAAGCAAGATTTATGCAAAGCTGACTGACAGGCTTGGCAGCTGCGTGGCGGAAAATGGAGCAAGCCAGAGCTGCTGCGAAGAATGTGTACTACAAAGGACATGTGATGTACATTAATGGTGTTAGAGCTGCACTCGATTAGATGGTCCACAGAATTCAACGGGTCATGTACCTCACACTTTCAGGTATTTTAAAGTCCTTCCTTGGAGGTGCTGCATTTAAAATCAGAATCAGAATCAGAATTAGCTTTAGTGGCCAAGTATGTGTGTACATACAAGGAATTTGGCTCTGGTAGGCTTTGCGCTCAACTTACAAGTATTTACATAAGTGCTAAAAATTAACCAACAAGTGTAAAATGCAAAATATACAAATATACATCAAATATAAAAATATGAAAAATATGAAAATATACAATATTCAGGGTGTGAGTGTTGTTTGTTCTGCCACTTTGTGACTGTTAGGAGTTCATCAGAGCAACAGCCTGGGGGAAGAAACTGTCTTTGTGATGGGTAGTTTTGGCGAACAGTGCTCTGTAGTGCCTACCGGATGGGAGGAGTTTAAACAGTTTGTGTCCGGGGTGTAAGGGGTCTGCAGAGATGTTCCCTGCCCGTTTCCTGACCCTTGACCAGTACAGGTCCTGGATGGAGGGAAGATCAGTCCCAATAATCCTCTCTGCACATCTGATTGTCCGTTCCAGTCTGTTGTTGTCCAATTTAGTGGCGGATCCAAACCAGACAGTGATGGACGTGCAGAGAACAGATTGGATTATGGCGGTGTAGAACGTGATCAGCAGTTCCTGAGGCAGGTTGAGCTTCCTGAGCTGTCGCAGGAAGTACAGCCTCTGCTGGGCCTTTTTCCGTACAGTGTCTATGTGGGATATCTCAGGATTACTCTTTTGATACACATTAATGCATTAAATAAGTTGATTAATAAGTTTCCTGAGCCCTCAGTTTGTATCTCAGTTTTACTTCAAGGTGGGTTTTTTTAGATACGTTATGGCATTCAATGTTATCTTTTCTTTTCTTTTTTTTCATTATATGCTGCGGTTAAAAGTAGTCTTGAGGCACTTCATGAGGACATTAGTTTTACGGTTGTACATGATGTCAATATAAATCCCAGTATTTCAGATTTTCTCTTAATATGTTTAGAAGATAATTATATAATTAAAAAGAAAAAAAAAACATACTGTATACTGTTGCACTTCACAATGACCTCAGTTTGTTGGTCATGCAAGATTCAATTAACATAAATCTTAACTTGCACTACATCCATGACTCTGTACCCTATAATTTACATCCCTTTTCAAGACTGTACGCATGTCTATGTTCACTTAAAACACTTAGGGCCAGATCCTCAAAAGGATTGCACTGCTTTTGTGACCGCTAAACCTGTGCAAATGAGAGAAAAAAATAGCGTGCAATCCACAAAGCACACGCAAAGGGTGAAATGCACACAAACTGCACTGCCACTCCTAGCTGCGCCGGTCCAATTTGCATGCATGTAAATTCGGGAATATTCATAAATTCAGCGCAAAATTGCCCCCATTCCTATGCAAATAAGCCTCATTGCAAATACCACCTAATCCACAAAGATCAGCGCTAATTGCCATGGGCAGTAAAGCGGTGCTATTTAACGCCAGTGAGACCCGTGTATTAAATCCGCGCAATTTCTGTTTCTCCCTTTCTCACTCTCTCTCTCATGCAAAATGATTGCAAATTGCACTCAGTTGGTGGTAACTGTGGAGCATAGCCTATATAAGGGCTGTCATGCCAGGACTCTACGGTAATCATGGCAGCAGTGATTGTAGCCAGGCGAAGGCACCGTAATGGCAGGCGCGCACAAGAAAGGATTTATCGGAGGAGAGTAGCACTTGCGCTCAGCTGCCAAACTTTGTGGGCGTGTTAGCGCTGGCATATGATTAGAGCAAATTCTTTTGAGGATAAGGCGCGAAAACAGGGCAGATTGCGTGAGCTAATTCTGCGCAAATAATGGCGCTATTAGCAGGAGCAATCCATTTTTTGTGGATCTGGCCCTTAGTATCCAAGAACAAGAAGATATGTTTTTCATTTTACTACACTTATTAATGTTAAACAGGGGCAATACAACAGTGCTTCGTTCCACAACTAACATCCATACTTTTTTGTAAACTTATTCTCTATCTTGTATGTCTTTTTTCAGTTCGAAGTTTTCTTTTGTTTCACTTAATGCTAGGGAAAATCAACCTTCCGATTTAGCAAAAATGATAAAAGCACAATTTTTTTCTCCTCCAAGAAATACATTTGAATGACATGGATGAAAAATTTTTGGTGAAATCAATGGAGAGACAAAATCTTTTTTAGTCACGGCACAAACAAATCTGCAGGTGTTGCCATACTATTACTTCACTGGGAAAATTCTTTCTACAGTTAGAGATCCTTTGGGTCACTGGTTAATCTGTGCTTTTTAAAACCAATGATGACTTTCTGATATTTCTGATATTTAATATTTATGGGTACAATAATCTTAATCAAAACAAAAATATGTTTTCTGAAATCACAAAGACAGTCAGGGATCTACATCAAAGATATCCCACTGAAAACTATTAAAACTAAAATATTTGCAGGTGATTATAATATGGTGATAGATGAATGGTTTGATAGACACCCTTCAAAATATCAAAGTCATCATTATAATCCTGTTTTATTTAAATTTTGTGGTGTGTTTAGCCTGAAAGATATGTGGCAAATTGATAATCCAGATACCAGAATCTATACATGGTTTAAACCTGATGGCTCAATCAAATCCAGAATTGATTTTTGGTTAGTTTTAATTAATAGGCCTGGGCTGGAATCAACTTCTACAGGGCCGTTAAACTTGATTTTATGCCCACAAAGACATGCTTTAAAAAAAGGTTATTGGAAATTTAATTAAAGTCTTCTGAAAAGTGAAGTCTTTTGCCAGGAAATAATTACGACCATCAATGATATAACAACAGACTTAAATTTAACAACTTAAAATGATAAATGGGAATTTCTGAAATATAAAGTACACCAGATTTCTATTTCAAATAACAAAATATGAAGCAGGGATAAAAAGAAAAAAGAGTTAGAATTAATTAAAGAAATAAACTATATTTGTAATTAACCCTCACTAAATGTAACCGACAAAAACTTGCAGTCTTCATTGGATAACATTTACATCTCTAAAGCCAAAGGTGCATATATTAAAGATTTAATTTCCAAGGAAAATTGAAATTCATCCTCAGAAGCTGATGATTTCTTTGAGCATATAAAGAAATGGATCCCCAGAGTGGATTAGTGTTACAAAAAAGTATGCGAGGCAGACATCAATATGAGTGAAGTAGAAAATGCGATGAAAAGCTAAGCTTTAGACAAATCTCTAGGTTCAGGTGGTGTAATTAGCAATTTTTATAGACATTTCTGGATTTTTCTTAAAGACTAATATGCTAAAAGAAATACTTAATTCTAAGACTCTTCCAACTACTATGAAGCAGGGAATAATCACACTCATCCCTAAGCCTGGCAAAGATCCCAAACTAATTAGCAACCTTAGACAATTGATCATACTCAATAATGATTACAAAATGTTAACACATTTATGCAAACAGACTGAAATGTGGTATCACACAGATCATCTCAGACTTTATTAGAGAGTTAGAAAATGCAGATGTGTTTATATTACAAGAGACTTGGTGTAGAGGAGATGTCTCCACTGGTTGTCCCTCAGGCTACATAGAGATAATGTCCCCATCCACCAAACTAAAGGGAGTAACACAAGGAAGAGATTCAGGGGGAATGCTGATTTGGTATAAGGCAAACTCGCACAATACATTCAATTAATCAAAAAAGGAGAATTTTCAATTTGGCTCAAAATCAAAAAAGACGTCATCACCACAGATAAAGATGTATTCCTGTGTGCAGCATATATCCCCCCATCACAATCCCCTTATTTTAATGAGGACAGCTTCTCCATTCTCGAAGATGAGATTAGTAACTTTCAGACCCAGGGAAGTGTGCTGATCTCTGGAGACCTGAATGCCAGGACTGGAACCTGATTGTATTAACACACAGGGAGACAAACATATACCTGGCCAAGTCAACATCCCCCTCCCTTCACACCCCCACAGAAATAACTTTGACAAAACTGTCAATAAAAGTGGACAGCAACTGTTACAGCTTTGCCGAACATTGGGTCTGTACATGGTTAATGGTCGGCTTTGAGGGGACTCATTCGGTCTTTATACTCATAGCTCTCCTCTTGGCAACAGCACAGTAGACTATGGCATCACCGACCTAGACCTCCTCTACCTGAGAGCATTTACAGTCAGCCCCTTAACCCCCTTATCAGACCATAGTAAAATCACACTCTACATTAAAACGACAGCAAACAACCCTCACAGAGTAGAACCCTGCAATCTGACCTACAGAAAACAATCTTATACTGTAAATGGACGAACAAAAGCAAAAACAAATACCAGATGCCAATCAAAAATCCAATCTTTCAGTCCCATTTAGACTGTTTTCTTTCCACCTCGTATCCCCTCAGTCAGGACGGCCTCAGACAGGCTGTAGAGGACAGCTACAACATATTTGACCATGTGGCAGACTTATCCAGTCTGAAAAAGCCCCAGCACCACAGGCCAAAAGACCTGACCAATGACGAGTGGTTTGACACAGAATGCAGACAACTGAGAAAAACTCTCATAAATGTATCAAATCAAAAACACAGACAACCTGACAACCCTGAGCTCCGCCTCCAGTATTGGGAAACACTGAGAGTATACAGAAAAACACTCAGAACTAAAAAAGAACAGCATGTGAGACATTAATTACAAATAATTGACGAGTCCATTGACTCCAATGATTTCTGGAAGAAATGGCACTCTTTTAGCAAAACACAAAAAGAAGAATTGGCTATTCAAAATGGTGACATCTGGAAAAATCACTTTGAAAATCTGTATACTGCTGTTCCCCTGAATTCGGCCCAAAACAATCTCCTCAATAAATTACAAATTTTAGAATCAGTCATTAAAGACAACCAGAACCCCCTAGACTACCAAATTACTGAAACAGAGCTACTGGCTAAAATCCAGGCGCTGCAGCCAAGGAAAGCCAGCGGTCCTGATGGCATTTTAAATGAAATGCTAAAATTTGATGACCATAAATTTAACATTGCCATATTAAAATTATTTAACCTTATTCTGGGTGTAGGACATTTCCCTGACCTCTGGAGTGAAGGACTCATCACACCAATCTTTAAAAGTGGAAACAAATTCGACCCAAACAATTACCGAGGCATCTGTGTCAGCAGCAACCTGGGGAAGTTGTTCTGCAGCATCCGAAACAGCCGACTGCAAGACTTCCTCAGAGAACATGATGTCCTGATCAAGAGCCAGATAGGATTCACACCCAAACATAGAACAACAGACCATATCTACACCCTTCACACCCTCATTAATAAACACGTCCACCAAAACAAGAAGAAAATCTTCTCTTGTTTTGTAGATCTCCAAAAAGCATTTGACTCAATTTGGCATGATGGTCTGTTCCTAGAATTAATTGAGAAGGGTGTAGGGGGAAAGGTCTATGACATCATTAAAACTATGTACACACATATGAAATGTGCTGTTAAAATTAACCACATGGAAACAAATTTCTTCCCCCAGAGCAGAGGAGTGAAACAGGGCTGCAGTCTCAGTCCCACCCTCTTCAACATTTATATCGATGAATTGGCTGAATCACTAGAACTATCTGACATCCCCGGTCTCACTCTGTCTGACACATAGATGAAATGCCTACTTTTTGCAGATGAGCTCATATTGCTGGCACCATCAAAGGAAGCACTACAACAGCAACTGGATCATCTGCAAACCTTCTGTCAGACCTGGGCCCTGACAGTTAATTTGGACAAAACCAAAATTATGATATTCCAGAAACGACCCAGGGGTCAGGGAAACCAAACCAGGTTTGTCCTGGGCTCTCATGAGGTGGAACACACACACAACTACACATACTTAGGACTACACATCACGTCCACAGGAAACTTTAACCTGGCTGTTGATGATCTCAGAGAGAGGGGAAGAAGGGCTTTTATTTTGGTTCTTCCGGTTGCCGGCATCTTGAATTTGCATATTAGCTAAATATTTAGTTGCACCCAAAACATTTAGATTTAATATTTAGATTTAGATTTAGATTTAACATTTAGGCGTAACATTTAGATTTAAGTTTTAGATTTAGATTTAAGTTTTAGATTTATATTTAACTTGTAGATTTAGATTTAACTTTCAGATTTAGATTTAACTTTTAGATTTAGATTTAATTATTTAATACATTTTCAAAGTTAACAAATATTGAGTTAAATGTGCTAAAAGTGACTTTCAAAAATTCACACCACTTTTTAAAACATGATTTTTAGCTAAATGTGACAAAATGTTGCTGTTATTTTCAGCATGACCAACTTTACAAACGGCACCCTATAGTTCTCCTCATAGAGAACCTAGATACTTAGATATACCTGTCAACTTGACAACACACGTCAGGTGGGTTATGTCAGGCTTGGAAGCTGTGACGCTGGGATGGTCGGGAGCAGCACTGGTGCTCCACAGGGAACTGTTTTAGCACCATTCCTGTTCACACCCTACACAGCGGACTTTAAATACAACTCAGAGTCCTGCCACATACAAAAATACTCTGACAATACAGCTATTGCTTGTATCAGGAGCGATCAGGAATGGGAGTACAGGGACCTCATGGATGCCTTCAGGGGCTGGTGCAGTAAGTGCTGTCTCCACCTGAACACAGCCAAAACCAAAGAGATGGTGGTGGATTTCAAAAGAAAGAGGTCATCTCATCAACCAGCTTCCATACAGGGGGAGGATATTGAGGTGGTGCACACCTACAAATATCTGGGGGTCCCCCCGGATGATAAGCTGGACTGACGCCCTCTACAGGTAGGGGCAGAGCTGCCTGTTCTTCCTGTGGACACTGAGGTCCTTTGATGTGTTTGTGGAGATGTTGACCATGTCCAGCTTGATGGACAAAAACACCAAGTGTTTGGACAAGCTGGTTAAAAAAGCTGGTTCAGTGCTCGGCAGGAGACTGGACCCACTAAGTACTGTGGTGGAGAGGGGCTCATTGAACAAACTGAAAGCTATAATGGACAATAGCAGACACCCTCTCCGAAGCCTCCTGGAGTGACAGAGGAGCTGCAGCAGTCAGGTCATCTCAGTGCGTTGCAGAACAGAGCGATTTCAGGAGATCCTTTGTCCCCACAGCAATAAGACAGTTTAACACATCCTGAATCCAGTTACACACATCACATTAGCCACAACTGGCTGGACTGTGTAATTGACAATTTTATTTTAATCTCTTTTTGTGCACTTATTTTAACATATTTTATTGTGTTTTATGAGCTGCTGGACAGCTGAATTTCCCTTTCGGGATAAATAAAGTTCATTCTCCTCTATTCTATTCTATCTAAAATGTTTTGTTTGGTTTACCTGTGAAAGATCCGTTATATAATCTGGCAATCAACTCAGTCATCATTCTTGGAAAGTTTTTAACGCGTAAAAACAGGTTCATGACATCTAAACCAAATTTCTCTTTTTTTCATAAGGAACTGTTACTTTTCATCACTGAAATATATGGAGAAAAAGAAAACAATGAAACTTTGCAAATTAGCAGAGGACCTTAACCTTATAGAGAACCCTTTTTATTTATTTTTGTGCCTTTTTTATTTATTTTATTTAACTTTTTAGTTAAGTTTTAGCAGTCTATCCAGATCATACATACATTTACTAACAACAGGTAGAAGTATGCCAGAGACAATAAATAAAAAATAAATAAACAAACAGTCAGTATATTGACAAGATGCTTATTGGCACAGCAGTGTGAAGTACTCAATTTAAGAACAATAGATATAAAAATAAAAAACAAAATCTGTATATATGTATAAATACAAAGATGCATTATACATTGCATGTTAAGTCTGCACTCAGAGAGTGTATGAACAGGCCTCCGACAAGGAGTTACAAGTATAAACCACTATGTGGTTAAACGCAAGAAGGGAATTACAAGAAATACAAGAGAATACAAGTTGTTCATGCCAAGTGACTACCATCAAGGTTTATCAGCCTGATGGCAGAGGGAATGAAAGATTTGGAGTAACGGGTTGTTTTCCTGAGGGGCGCTATAAAGCGGCAGCCTGAGGGCAGTAAAGTGAACTCAGAGGACAGAATGTGGTCACGTCGGGAAATTATTATTTTAACTTTCTCTTCATCCACATTATCTTTTTATACCCATTTCTGGGTTTTTCTGTTCCCTTGTTCTTTATGTACCACACTGTACTATGCAAATATATATTGTAAATTTCCTAATAAAGAAAAAAAACAATGTATCCTCGCTTCCCTCTCCTCTGAAAGCCTCCTCTCTCCTCGACTCCTCCGAGTGCATTGAGACATACTACAAATCGATTTCTGGGTCAACTGATTGAGGATATAGGTCGGAGGAGTAATATTTGATCAAGATTTGTCTTTTTATTCCCATTTAAAACAAACCTCTCGAACTATGTTTTTTCACCAGCATAATATTGCGAAAATTAGGCCTATCCTGTCACTAAAAGATGCAGAAAAATTGGTCCACGTGTTTGTTACCTCGAGGCTGGTTTACTGTAATTCTCTGTTATCAGGTAGCTCTAACAAGCTGGATTAGCTGGAAAACTCTCCAGCTAATCCAGAACGCGGAGGCACGAGTACTGAAAGGTACTAAGAAACGAGATCATATTTCTCCTGTTTTAGCTTCTCTGCACTGGCTCCCTGTAAAATCCAGAATTTAATTTAAAATCCTTCTCCTAACCTACAAAGCTCTAAATAATCAAGCTCCATCATATCTCAGAGAGCTCATAGTGCTCTATTATCCCACCAGAACACTGCGCTCTGAGAATGCAGGGTTACTCGTGGTCCCAAAGTCTCCAAAAGTAGAACAGGAGCCAGAGCCTTCGGCTATCAGGCTCCTCTTTAGTGGAATCACCTTCCTGTTTCGGTCTGGGTGGCAGACACCGTTTCCACTTTTAAGACTAGACTTAAGACTTTCCTTTTTGATAAAGCTTATAGTTAGGGCTGGCTCAGGCTTGTCTTGGACCAGCCCCTAGTTAGGCTGACATAGGCCTAGTCTGCTGGGGGACCTGCCATAATACACCGAGCCCCTTCTCTCCTTCTCACTCTCTCTCTCCCTTGCTAGTATTCATGTCCTGTTACTGCATCTCCCTAACTCAGCTCTACTGCATGTCACTAACTCAGCGTGTTCTCTGGAGCCTTTGTGCTCCACTGTCTCGCAGGTTAACTCGTACCGCAGCTGTGCCTGGATGGTGTGTCATGGTTGTGCTGCTGCCGTGGTCCTGCCTGATGCCTCCCACTGCTGCTGTTACTATTAGTCATACTTGTACTATTATACGCATATCATTATTGTCACATGCATATATAATCAGATTATTAATATAATATCTGTCTCTTTATGTTTCATTGTGTCATATGGATTACTGCAAATTTATTATGTTGATCTGTTCTGTACAACATCTATTGCTCGTCTGTCCATCCTGGAAGAGGGATCCCTCCTTCAGTTGCTCTTCCTGAGGTTTTTTACTTTACCATTTTTTTCCCCCCGTTAAAGGGTTTTTTTGGGGGGAGTTTTTCCTTATTCACTGTGAGGGTCCTAAGGACAGAGGGATGTTGTATGCTGTAAAGCCCTCTGAGGCAAATTGTGATTTGTGATACTGGGCTTTATAAATAAAAATTGAATTGAGGAGTCGAGGGGGGATGTTGGGATAAACCCTCTGTGTGTGCAGACACAACTCCATTAAACGTTTCTATAGCTGTTAATAAAGCCTCCTGACAGCTGATCCAGCTTTAATCAGCTGCTACTCTCATCACAAATGGACATTGCTTTATGTGACGCTTCAGATGAAAGGACATCTTATTTCTCTGGAGACATAATCCACCTTATTCCTGAGGGCACTACTGTGATGTGAATGATTATGTGCACAACTTCCTGTGAGATAGCAGAAGTAGCAGTAAGCTAGTTAGTCCCATAGACTGTCTGTGGTTAGTCCCAGTGGCTACTCTTGGTGGCTAACCACCAACGCTGTTTTTTTTAAAAAAGTAATTTGCCTTCAGTTTAGCAAATACCGATTTATTTTTTAACATGTTTAACTACTGTTAACTTAGCATTTTCTAAAATGGCTTTGCGGAGCTCTAGTACCTGTTGCACTGTCTGTGTCTGGAACAACCAGTCTAATTTAAATTTTTGTCTTCAGCAACTGTGTGTTGAACATGTAACCAGAACAAAAAGGGATTGTTCCTGTTGCCAAAGGTATCATTGGTATGAGAAATAAAACCACAAGAGTTTCGAAAAGGAGTCAGTTGAGGTGGTTCAGGCATCTGATCAGGATGTCTCCTGGGCGCCTCCTGCTGGAGGTGTTCTGGGCACGTCCCACTGGTAGGAGGCCTTGGGGCAGACCCGGAACGTGCTGGAGGGATTCCATATCTCATCTGGCCTGGGAGCACCTCGGGGTCCCCCAGGAGGAGCTGAAAAGCGTTGCTGGAGAGAGGTATGTCTGGGGTGCTTTGCTCGGCCTGCTGCCCCCACGACCCAGCCCCGGATAAGCAGCTAAAAATGGATGGATGGATGGAGTTTCACGAGTTTTTCACAAAGTGAAAAAGTAATGAATCAGGATTTGCGGAGGAGAATGACACCTAGACTGACAGGTCCGTCACTCAACGTCAGTAGATGATATCCCTTTCTTTCCCCATCTGACTTCATTCTCAACCGATATTAATAAATTGCTCATTATAAAATAAACTCAGCAACATACCTTGAAATATGTTTTTAGTCATTAGAGCTGAGAATGTATTATTGATTTACAATACTTCCTTTATATCATATAAAAAATGAATGCCAAAAGTTGTTTCTTTTGCTACAACTTTATATTGCTATTACTGACATCTGCTGCTAAATTCAGCTTCATGTTTCATTCAGAACAGTTTTTAAGTTAAAAAAATCTGTAAACTTCCTTGTTGACACAGACGATTAGCTGGGAAACATCACATTTATTGACTTTAAATGGAGCTACAGTTAATTCTGAATTATGTAAAATGTATTAGTATTAGTATTATCTCTTAATAAGTCATCAGAAATCATCTTTAGAAAGACCAGATGTTTACCTTATTTTTGGAGAAATAGGGCATCCCTGTCATTTGCTCCATGATACTTAAAGTCTAGGGGTCATCCCAGGGTTTTGAGAAGAAGTAGCTTTATTGTCATTGCAGTACAATGAAATTTCGTTCGGCTATCTCTTGTAGCAGCTATAATGTCCTTGTCATAAAATATAATATAATAAATAGTATAATATTATGCAGTTTAGAATATTTACAGCAGATACAGTAATACAGATACAGACTGTAATAGTCTGTATCAAGAGTGCAAGACAGTCAGTAGTCCATTTATTGGACTGGGAGGTAGTAGTGGGTACGTGTGTGTGTGTGTGTGTGTGTGTGTGTGTGTGTGTGTGTGTGTGTGTGTGTGTGTGTGTGTGTGTGTGTGTGTGTGTGTGTGCTTCTTGGGGGGGGGATCATGGTTCTTGCAGCAGTCTCTTCACAGCCATGGGAAAGAAGCTGTGTCTCAGTCTGTTGGTGCGGGCTCTCATGACTCTGAGTCTGCCAGGTGGAAGGCTGGTGAATAGAGAGTGCCCTGGGTGGGCGGGGTCATCCTGGATCTTTGTGGCCCGTCGGAGGAAACAGCTGGAATAGATCTCCTCTAGGCGTGGAAGTATGGAGCCGATGATCCATTGAGCCTTCTTGATGACCTGCTGCAGTTGTTTCTTTTCAGATGCAGTGCAGCTGGCGTACCACACCATACAGCCATAGGTGAGGGCACTCTCTATTGTGCAGTGGTAGAAGTTTTTCAGCAGAAGTGGAGGGAGTTTGTTCCTCCTCAGTGTTCTCAGAAAGAAGAGACGCTACTGGCCCTTTTTGATGATGTGGGTGGTGTTCACAGTCCAGCCCAGGTCCTCCGAGATGTGCAAGCCAAGAAACTTAAAGCTGGTGACCCGTTCCACTCCCTCCCCATTGATGCTCAGGCCTGAGTGCAGTGTGGTCCTCGACGTCCGGAAGTCAATAATGACTTTTTTTTGTCTTCTTGGTGTTGAGGTTGAGGTGGTTGTCACTGTACCAGGCCGCCAGTGCTTGGATCTCCTCCCTGTATGGTGTCTCATAACCATCGTTGAGCCCCACAACGGTTGTATCATCCGCAAATTTGATGAGGGTGTTGGAGCCATGAGTAGCGACACAGTCATAAGTGTACAGTGTGTACAAGACTGGACTCAGCACACAGCCCTGAGGAACACCAGTATTGAGGACAATGGTGGAGGATGTGGAGGTGCCCATTCTGACATGCTGGGGTCTGTTAGTCAGGAAGTCCTTGATCCACAGACAGAGGGAGGTTCCAAGTTGTAGTGTCTGCAGTTTGTTGATAGGTCTGCTGGGGCTGATGGAGTTAAATGCCGAGCTGAAGTCAACAAACAGCATCCTAATATATGTGTTGGGGCTTTCAATGTGGCTGAGAGCGGTGTGGAGGGCGATGGAGATGGCGTCGTCTGTGGATCTGTTGGACCTGTAGGCGAACTGATGTTGATCAAAGCCAGGTGGGATGTGGGCCTTGACATTGTGGCATTGTTTGAAACTGCTTATGTCAGTGTAAAACAGCTTAACAATATTACAATTTTTTCATCGTCATTGCATAATAAGGTAACTGGCCTCGGATAGTCCAGTGAAAGATTGTCCTTATTGGGCTTTGGGATTAAGGTGATAAGACCCTGTTTCATGGTTGAACTCCCTGCTGAAATATATTCCAAGAAGGCATTGTAAAGCAACACTATAATTTCTTAGAAATTATATATGAATATATATGTATCATTCTACGGTTAGACCGTCAAGTCCTGGAGCCTTTCCTTTAGACATTGTTAAAATGGCATTATCTAACTCTTCAAATTGAAGTGTTGCTTAAATTCACCATCCAAAATTTTACTACGTTCTTTCATTTTCCCAAAAAAGAGTGAGCAGGTCTCCTTAGTGTAGCAGGGAAGAGCAACAGGCCCAGCACTAGGACCCAGGCAAGTGGGAAAAATGTTTTTACAAAATCTTTCAAAATCTTTTAAAATAATGGGTAAAAATGTCTTAATAGAGTCCGTCTGTTTGGAATAAAACCTTGCCGAAGCATGCCAGTCAAGAAGTGAGGTATGTAAAACAATACAACTTCTAATAAAACAGATTTAATTTATTTTATTGAAAAGTTAACTCAGTTCTTTGTAAATTTTGAATCCAATGACTTGCAAGCCTCTGACTGAGAGGAATGGCTTTCTTTTTGTTTTACAAGGTATATCATTTGTGTGTCACAGCCTGCATTCTGCTCTGCTCCTCTCCCTCACCTGCTTCTGGTAAATTTCCACTCACCTGCACCTTGCTATCTCACCTGACTCCACACCTGCAGCTCATCAGCCAGTCAGCCTGGCAGCCTGGTTTGTAAGCCTCTCCAGCACACACACTTTTGTCAGATGAGGTAGAAACCTCATGCAAGACATTCCAGCACTCACTTTCGGCTTGATTCTCCACTACTGACCTTGCTTGTTCCTGACCTGTCTACTTCATTTGTTTACCAGTAAACTCACCAGCCTTCTGTCCCTGACCACAAGTTCTGCCTCAGCCTCTCTGGTTTCCTTCTGTTTTCTACCTGTTGGCTCACTCCCTGGACCCTGAACCCAGAGACTGTGTATGGGCTGTGAGCCCGAAGAATGATCTCCTGAATACCTTCTTCAGCTCAAGTTTCTGTTTATTCTGTGTTTAAATAAAAGCCATTACCAACTGTCTGCCTGCCTTAGAGTGCTGCATTTGGGTCCAGTCTCACCTGTGACATTTTGAACCTTATATACACTGTTCAAAAAAATGAAGGGAACACTAAAATCACACATCCCAGATCTCAATGAATGAAATATTTCAGATGAAAATCTTTATTGATTACATAGTGTAATTCATTGAGAACAAAATAATGTATGAACAATCCATGGAAACCAAAATCATTAACTTATCTAGGACTGGATTCACAATCATACCCAAAATCAAAGTGGAAAAATCAGATCACAGGGTGATCCAACTTCTGTGAATTTCCTCAGGACAACTCATAATGTGGCTCAGTAGTGTGTATGGCCTCCACGTGCCTGTATACTTTCCCTACAATGTC
Organism: Cephalopholis sonnerati; assembly: GCA_019142605.1. Lineage (NCBI taxonomy): Eukaryota > Metazoa > Chordata > Actinopteri > Perciformes > Serranidae > Cephalopholis > Cephalopholis sonnerati. Next base: position 874,232 of record JAGQAX010000016.1, read on the forward strand.
TGGGCATGTTCCTGATGAGACAACGGATGGTCTCCTGGGGGATCTCCTCCCAGAGCTGGATCAGGGCATCGGTAAGCCCCTGGACAGTCTGTGGTGCAATGTGTCAGCAGTGGATGCTACGATACGTGATGTCCCAAAGGTGCTCAGTTGGATTCAGGTCTGGGGAACGGGCGGGCCAATCAATAGCATCAATGCCTTTGTCATTCAGGAGCCTAAAGAGGCTGGGCATTGTCATGCATCAGAGGGAACCCAGGGCCCACTGCACCAGCATATGATCTGACAATGGGTCTGAGGATCTCATCCCGGTACCTAACAGCAGTCAGGGTACCTCTGGCTAGCACGTGGAGGTCTGTGCAGCCCTCCAAGGATATGCCTCCCCAGACCATCACTGACCCACCACCAAACCGGTCATGCTGGAGGATGTTGCAGGCAGCAGAATATTCTCCATGGCATCTCCAGACTCTGTCACATCTGTCATGTGCTCAGTGTGAACCTGCTCTCATCTGTGAAGAGAACACGGCAACAGTGGTGAATCTGCCAATTTTTGTGTTCTTTTGCAAATGTCAATTGGGTGTGAGCACAGGCCCCACTTGTGGACATCGGGCCCTCATGCCACCCTCATCGAGTCTGTTTCTAACAGCTAGGGCAGAAACATGCACATGAGTGGCCTGCTGGAGGTCATTTTGGAGGGCTCTGGCAGTCCTCCTCCTCTCCCTCCTTGCACAAAGACGCAGATAGCAGTCCTGCTGCTGAGTTGTTGCCCTCCTACGGCCCCCTCCACCTCTCCTGGTGTACTGGCCTGTCTCCTGGTATCTCCTCTATGCTCTTGACACTGTGCTGGGAGACACAGCAAACCTTCTGGCCACTGCGCATATGGATGTGCCATCCTGGAGTAGCTGCACTACCTGAGCAACTTCTGTGGGCTGCAGATACTGCCTCATGATACCAGTAGTGGTGAGGGCACTGGAAAAATGCAAAATTAGCCAAGAATCAACCACAAAGAACGCAGAGAGGAAAATGGTCTGTGGTCACCACCTGCAAAACCATTGCTAAATAGGGGTTGTCTTGGTAATTGCCTCTCCTTTCCACCTGTTGTCTGTCCAATTTGCACAACAGCAGGTGAAATTGATTCACAATCAGAACTGCTTCCTAACTGGACAAGTTGATATCCCAGGAGTTTGACTGACTTTGAGTTACACTTGTGGTGGCAAACAATAATGACAAACCAATCAATACAGTTCAATAGTGCATTTATTATGTCTTCACTGATGTTACAATAATTGAGACAATAGTTGAGACAATAGCTGGAACAAAATTCATCTCACCTGCTGCAGGTTTGAGGATTAGAGAAGGAGAGCTGGTCCGATCAGGAGATCAGAGCAGAAAAGCATCTCAGACCAGTCTCCGCCTGTCTCTTATCCGATCGTATCACTTTCTTCAGTGGAGACATTGTTCCCTAATAAGGTGACATTCAGTGGTCAAAGTATCTAGCATCACCTCCTCAACTATCTCCTCCAAAAATTACACAACCATTGCACTTAAGATCCAATGTCAGAGTGACCCAGTGAGGAATGTGTTATGAATATGTTGTGAACAGTGTGATCAGTGTTCAGAGTATAAAAGAAGTATAACAGAAGTAGAAATGTGTGCTATGATTATACAGTGGTGGAAAAAGTTTTCGGACACCCTCAAAATTTTACACAATCTCAAATATTATCATGAAATATTTGTGAAAAAATCTTTTTGTGTTTCAAAAGGTGTGGCTGCATTAGACAGACACAAACAAATATAAGTGATTTTTTTTGTTTATTGTTTACAAGAAAAATTAACAAAACTAAATTCTTGACAGTTTCAATATGTCAGTTCTCAACATTGTCGGTATCAAAGTCAACAAATAACAGAGAATGTGTTCAAAACTGAACAAAAAATGAATAAACCATCACATCATCAAATGAATATTTAGTAGTCCTGCCATTAGAACGCAGTAGAGCTCTAATCCTGGCTGGCATGTTCCCCACGAGCCTTTCACACTGTTGAGGGGTAATCTTGTCCCATTCTTCTTGAATTACTGCATTTAATTCTTCTAAATTCTTTGGTTTACGCTTTGATAATCCACCACATATTTTCAATGGGGCTCATGTCTGGGGATTGAGCTGGCCACTCTAAGACCTGGATACTGTGCTCCTGCAGCCAAGTTCTAACATCCAGTTTTGACCTCGACGGAACAGTGCACGTGCAGAAGGGAGCATGTGGGTTTCGAGAATGGCACAATACTTGGCAGAGTTCAATGTGCCATCACAGACAGTGAGATGACCAACACCAGCAGCACTCATACATCCCCAAACCATGATACTGCCTCCACCATGCTTGACAGTGGGTACTGTCCATGCTGGAGATAATGCTTCGCCTGGCCTTTTGTGTACCCTCACACTAGCAGGAGGAAGATAAAGCTGGAAACTGGACTCATCTGACCACAGAATCTTCTTCCAGTTCCTGGCTGTCCAGTTCTTGTGTGTTTGGGCCCAACAACGCCGGGCTAACCTCTGTCTCTCATTGATCAGGGGCTTCTTGACAGCCTTGTAGGACCTTAAGCCATGATCTAAAAGTCGGCCACATACAGTGCGGGTGGAACACTGGACACCACTTTGGTTTGACCACTGCTGCTGAAGCTCCTGTGATGTCATTCGGCGGTTTTTCCTGCACATGCGAATCAGGATGCGGTCATTTCTTGCTGAAGAAACCTTTGGACGCCCAGATCTTGGTTTGTCTTCCAAGCTGTTGGTTCGTCTATATTTCTGCAGAGTGTATCCAACTGCTGAAGGACTGCATCTGCACTTCCTGGCTATCTGGCAGCAGCTGTACCCTTCCTGGCTGAGAATCTGTATCTTCAGGCGTGTTTCCTGCGTTAGGTTCTTTGTTTTAGCCATTTTTGTCTCTGAAGAACTTTCAAATGTGCTGGCTTTATATAGACACAAAGTACGGCAACAAAAATTGTGTCTTTTAATAACAAGCACGCCCTTCATTAGTGGATCATTATGATTATGTATTATAAACCACTACAGATCCCCCTTCCATAGTTGAAAGACTATGGAAAAATCTCAAAACAAAGAAAAACAAACACTTATTCTTACTTTCACTTCCACTAAACAGACTTTAAAAAAAAAGACTCAGAGCAAAGACCTGTTCCTGGACCTCATACACCCCCCCCCCCCCCCCCCCCCCGCCAAACCCAAACGTACAGACACAACAATATCTTATATTATTTTAACTTCTTCCATCCACCTCATTCCTGGGGAAAACAAAGTCAGCTGGTACCTCACTTGGTCCTCTGCAAACCAGCTGTGTCCGAATTCTAGTCAGTCAGAACTGAAGGCCAATTAGCAAGGTCAGACTCACTAGGCAGAGGCTAATCCTCAGGCACAGGATTTGGTGGGGATTCTGGTCGAGGCATTTCTAATAAAGAGCATATGGTATTGTCATTAGTATACACGTTATTCACAGCATTTATGGTGTTTACAAAAGTAAAAATTTATGCAAGAATGCACACATACACTCCCCCTCAACGTATGCGCACGCACACACACACACACACACACACACACACACACACACACACACACACACACACACACACACACACACACACACACACACACACGTACACACACACCTGATGAGTCCTGCACAGAACATGTGACTGAGGAGGTAGATGGCTCATCATAAAACTCCAGGACCATCTCTGAGGAGGCCTGGGCCTGTGTGGCTGCAGAGGTAGTGGGACCAGTGGGTGTGCCAAAATATTTCAGAAGTGACCCTGAATTTACAATTAAGATATAATATGTAAGTTAGATCACACTTAACATGCAGCAATTACCCAAATAAAATAAATCATAATGCATAATTTATTAACATTTGTTAACATCCTATTAACTACGCATAACGCACTACAAATTATTCAAAAAGCTATATCACATACACCTTACAAAATGCCATGTCAGTGTATATTACAAGTTATTTAAGTTAGCATTGACCCATGTATAGCATTAAAAATTCCACAGTTAGGACATATTGTTTACCAAATCCCTAGACTAACAGGCCTGTGTGAACTTGCACTTGTGGTGTTGCAAACACAAACTAGTCTATGGTTGAAATTAACTGCATGACATGATGCCTCAAATTCTAATAGTAGTTCAGCAAAACTAAAAACCAAATACAGTCGTCTTTTGTGGCTAAGTAAGTAGCAACATATGTTGCTACTTACTTAGCCACAGAAGACGACCTATATACTATTTATTAGCAAGAAGCTAATAAATAGCCTATAGGCTACTGTTTCATTACATGCACAATTAATGTCACTCATAGAGACCTGCATACCTTTATCTTTTGCCCGTTTCTCCTCTTCTTCTTTTCTTCTTTTTCTAAACTGGGCACCTGATGGCTTCTTTGGTCTTTTATCCATGATTAACTCGACTCAACAACGCCTTTTTTCTACCGTCCGTCAAACACCCAGAGTCAAGACTAACGTGATGTAAACCAATCACATAGATGCATGCACCGATTCGTGTTTTTTTAATACTTTTAAAAAAATACCTTTTCACATAACACAATAAATTACATGTAGCTATGTGGGTCTATATTAATTTTATGAATGAAATACAATTTATTTGGAAGCAGTCTGTGTTGTGTGGCCTGGGATCATCATGAAGGTATAATATAAACGGAGATCCATCATCCAGAGGTCAGTCTATCCCTATGCCAGGAAAATAACGATAAGTAGAATGTGGTGACAAATGATCCACAGTTTTAGGAGTAAGCAGGAAACACAAAGAACTTTGCAATTCCCAGAAAATATGACACACACACACATACACTCACCCAGGAGGATATAAGAATAGGAAGGGTGACTGTTCATGAGTGCTGTTTCTACCAATTCGGACGTGTAGACCAGTGTACTGTGATGTATGCTGATGTTCTGCGAATGAAGTATTCCCGTTGGCTGTAACTTTTCTCTGTGGTTCTCTGAGTCGCTTCATTTCAGTATTTACTGAAGTTGAGCATTTTTCTTACACAACTTGACGTGATAGGGGCACCCCAGCACCCACTCCACTAACTTGACGTGGAAATGAGCGGTAGTCTAGAAAACTGGCGAGTTTTTTTTTTTTTTTTTGCGCTCTCACGTAGATTGCGCCCTGGGCGGTCACCCACATTGCCTATAGCAAAAACCGTCCCTGTGAGCTGTATACCAAAACTAATGCTGACGTGAACACGTGTGGTTGAAACATATAGATACTGCATATATGTATACTGCATAGTGAATGAATGTATGGTAACCTATATTTTGTAACTGTGAAAGTGCAAATGTAGTGTCAAAGTCTCCTCAGGCTCACTTAAGGATGGCTTGCTCATTATCTTCTTCGTCAGCTTCCTCCATCCCGATTTGTATCCGCTTGGGGACAGGATCAGGTCCTCCTCCTAAGTCATCCCTAACCTTATTCTCCTCTGTCTCCCGTCTCACCATGGAATTTTTCATCACTACCATCTGCATCGCCTGTTTCTGACTTTTAATCATCACTGACCTCATCACTGGAATACAACAGCAGAAGATGAATCCCATTAAGACAATGAAGATCAAAACAGTTACTGGTAATCTAACCAGGCCCTGGTTCCAGTCTCCTACAGCATTCTCCAACCAAGTTATCCAGCCCACATTTGTATCCTTACCAGCCTTCTCTTTTGCCTAAACCTTCAAGCTCTTAAGCTTGTTCATGGCCCTCGTGAACGCTCCATCTGGAGCTGTATGTCCTGGTATGTAACTACAACAATAGTCTCCTATTAGAGCACACATACCTCCTTTCTCTGCGAGAATCCAGTCAAGTGCCTGGCGATTTTGCGATGCCACAGCACTATTTGTACTAACCTGTTCTCCTAATGCAGCAAAAGCCTCATCAGTGTAATTGAAGAATCGCTGTTGATTGTGGTGTTCTTATTAGCAGTTTATCAAAGGCAAAATAGACTCAAATCCTGATGCAATCTCATGTCTTGCTTTAAACTAATTTGAAATCCCTCGTGGTTGGCATTGAATCAACATACACCCTTGGATCTGGTGAATATTCTCTCTTACTCCTAGCACTAACATTCTTGCTCTGTTTTCTAGCAGGAAACACAATCAACTCCTGTATCACCTGCACCCTAGCGCATCTTCCTGACCAATCTAATGGAAGAACCGAGTACAGGTTTTGGCCACTGCACCACCAATACTGATCCGCTAATGCTATAGTTTGGCTGAAGTAGGGACAGCCTGGAACCTGAACATGCAAAAAATTACCTTTAACACAAGGTGCTGGTCTCAACGTTGGCTTAGTGCAGTTTATCAAATCTAGCTTCCATCTATACTCACACCAACTAATGCTCACTCTCCCTACAAACTTCCTCAACACACTCAAACTGACCAACAGATAACAGTGGAACTCCACGCGGCATCCCCATCACTGCACTCCTCTCTCCTATCCTCACATCCATTTCCTTACACCACTGAACATCAGCCTTACCTCTTGCACTAAAATTAACAAAATGCTCGTATAAAGGTGACCTCAACACACACTCAGCCCTAGACCACGGTCAGGGATTCAGTCTAGTTGAAACCACTACACTCTCCAAAGCTAAACACTGTGATCATCACAAACAGCCTGTCTGGTCTGGCCTTGGTACAAATATAGCAATCTACTTTATTATTAATTTGTCTTGCATACGGAACCCATCTATACCAATTGTTTTGCTTCCATTTATCAACAAAAGCAGTCTCTTCATCTTCATCCTTACCCTCAAACTGATCAGTAATAACCTTAGTTACTTCTGTCACAAATCTGTGTATCCAGCCTGTTGCACTACTGTTAGTATCCACAAAAGGTCTGTTTACCTCAACAAGACTATCCAAAGTAGTCCATAGTTGTCATAGTAGTCGTTGTCAGTCTTGGCTTATGTGTCGTCGTTGTTGTTGTCGTTGTCATTGTCGTTTTCACTGCCTTAGCATTCACAATGATTTTTGGTGTAGTAACTATAGCTACAGGTTTGGTGATTTTAGCAGGTTTAGCCGTTGTCATGAACTGAAAAATAGGCTGGACTACAGCCATTTTAGCAGTAGTCAACATAGCTCCTCCTGGAAGTTGCAATAGTACAAAATCCTCAGCTGAGTCTCTAAAATTATTGTAAGTCTTACTCAGAGGTGGGTAGTAACGCGTTACATGTACTCCATTACATTTACTTAAGTAACTTTTTTGGATAAATTCTCCTTGTAAGAGTAGTTTTAATGCAACATACTTTTTACTTTTACTTAAGTATATTTGTGAAGAAGGAACACTACTTTTACTCCGTTACACTGGGCTTCATTCCGTTCGTTACTTGGATTTTTATTCATGGGTTAATCAATGCAATGATCTGTTTGTTTTATTAGCGAGACTTCCGCCAAAGGCTCTGTCAAATGACTCTGACCATTCAAACGTAGCCACTAGTGACGTTTGACTCCATTTCACCAATCAAACGGAGCCAGGCAGTCACATGACCGTACACGAACTCTTCGCGGCCTCGCACAGAAGCAAAGTGACTACACGGGAGCTCACACCGAAGAATGAGACAAGACAGCAACAATGGAGGAAACAACGGCGTGCGAAAGAGAAGAGGCAGAACACCCGTGGCCGCACATGAAAACCATGTTTTCTTTACTGACTACAAAAAGAACAGCTATATCATGCGCTGTCATCTGTGCCAACCCAAACATGTCGAGATTTCAGCCTACAAGAACTCCACTTCCAACTTGAGAAAACACATGGCGGTAAGTTGTAGATGAGTTTTGTCTGTGGATAGGCTAACGTTAGCCCTGTTATAACGTCATAAATAACTGTCAAATGTTTTAGAAAAGGAGAAGATACATTCAAATACATCCAGGCCAACTCACCATAAAAAGTTAACAGAAATACCACGCATACACACAATTACACTAAATATCTGCCTCCACATGAACAGTTTAGAAATTAATGTGATATAGCCTACAATAATTATAGAAATTGTGCATATTTAAAACTAGCACTGGTGCTCCTGTGTACATTTTAGAATCACAATCACCAAAAACTGTAGGAAAAGGCTCCAAAATGGAATTGCTCTGGAGCCCTATTTATACCGGGGGGTTAGTGCATCATGAGGCACAATATAATGGTGCAATGAAGCATTATGTTTCACACATTTCCCATATATAAAGTTTCTGTTTGAATTTAATCTGATGATGAATGTATTTTAATGGATAGATCCCCTGTAGCCTCATTGATATTTTTTTTCTGTCAACAGAGGGTTCACCCCAACAAACTGTTGAGGTACACTGACTTAATAGGGTCTCACAGAGTGCGAAAATCCTCCTCTTCTGATGACCCTCCTCTGAAGAATATGAAGATCACCGATTCCCTGTTCCACCACGGCGGATAACACAGGCAACACTTGACAAGCTTGTGCTAAATTTTCTATGTGAAGCCAGCCAACCATTTTCTTAAGAGAGAGATACCATCCTTTAAGACTATGATAGAAACCTTGCAACCTCAGTGTACAGTAATGACAAGGAAAACGTTGTGCTGTAGAAAACAGGAAGCTGCCAAGAACATAAAGAGCATAATCATCAAAAAGTTGAGCACGGTAAACCATGTTGCTACCACAACAGACTGCTGGTCTGCCAGACAGCGTAGTTACTTAAGTGTCAACTGTCACTGGATAGACCCCACTTCTCTAGCGAGGCACTCCGCTGCATTGGCTTGTAGACATGTCAAAGGCCCGCACACGTGATGTCCTTGCTGCAACATTAGAGGAAATACATTCTGCGTACCACATCCAGGACAAAGTGACCAGGACGACAACAGACAGTGGCTCAAACTTCCTGAAGGCCTTTCGATTATACAGCGTGGACGAGAAAGAGGACGAAGTTGCTGATGGACAGGAGGAGAGAGACTCCATCCTTGATGATGTGTCAGAAGATGAAAGTGAGTTAGAGGTGGAGTATCAAGATGTGTCTGCTATTTTGGATGACAACACCAGCCTTGAGTACCAACTTCCAAAGCACCAAAAGTGTGCATGTCCTCTCCTCAATCTCATATCAACTGTTGATGCCACTACTGCAGGAGCTGGCAGCGAAATATTCAGAAGACTGTCTCGGTCTGCTTTTGCAAAATGCAGTGCTCTGTGGAATAAAACCAGCAGGTCAGCCATGGCATTTGAAACAGTGGAACGTGAACGCAAATTGCAGTTCCTCTGACCCAATCAGACCCGTTGGAGCTCCCTGTTCCTTGCTGTAGAAAGGGTCGTGCGTATCCAGAAGGAGAAAGGAGAAAAAGCAATTCGCAATGTATGCACAGCATTGAAGATAAAGATGCAAGTTGGCAGAACTCACATTTTTAAAGAGTAATGAAATAGATGTCAGCATTGCTGATTAATGGGTGAATCCACCTGTCTTAAGTTGCAGTATAATTTAGTTTTCTTTTCATGGTTGTGTGATAATTGTAGTTCATTTGAATGAAATAGTTCATTAAATGTTATTTCATTTTGTATCTATTTGTTTATTTTTACAATGCACAGTAAATATATGTACCAGAAATAGCAGTAAGCTAATTTTCATCTGTACATCTTTTATAGGCTCAATCGAGCTGTATTGGGATTTTTGGCTGAGTATGCTGCTGTAATGAAGCCTGTTGCCATGGTCCTAAACATCCTCCAAGGGGAAACGTCTGTGCATATGGGCTTCCTGCTGCCAACACTTCACCAGTTGCAGGACAAGCTGAAGAAGCTGGAGTCAACTTGCAAGGTGTGTGGACCTCTCATTGATGCCCTGCAGGATGGGATCCAAAAACATTTCATGAAAGAACCTGAGCTGATTGCTGCAGCTATACTCCTACCAAAGTTCCATAAGGGTGAGTGGTAAAGCATCCACCCAGTTCAATCCTGTACGAAGACAAAAAAACTTTGTTCATGCTTTTATCTCAAGCAGACTTGACTACTGTAATGCCTTGTTCTCAGGCCTCTCAAAAAAATCTTCAGATGATCCAAAATGCAGCAGCCACCCTTCTCACCAAAACATTACTATGGTTTTAAAGGCTCTTCATTGGCTTCCTGTTAATTTTAGAATTCATTTTAAAATGTTGCTTTTAGTTTTTAAATATGTTAATAGACTTGCTCCTGACTATTTATCTGATATGTTGGTCAATACATTCCATCTAAATCCTTAAGATCCTCTACCTCTGTCTAACAGATGGCTGCCTCTGAGTTTCTGACTCTTGGTCATCCATTATTGTGGTAAGAACTACACAGGGTAGACTTTTAGACTATATGTATCAAAACATTTAATGTTCCACAGTAACAACAAAGCGAATGACTTGTTTTATATTCTGAAAGTACAGACAATGGACGCAGCTATTTAACAGCTTAGGCTGGGTTGCACTGGCTATCCAGCTTCTCTCATAGTACTCTCATGTATGAGCGAGTGATGAAATACAGTGAAATGATGTCTGAGATTATTTGTCTTTGTTGTTGTTGTCCCTCTTTCTCCCTGTCATCTTGCAAATTTGACAATATTAGGCTCCATTGTTCCAAAGAATTGAAAAGATTGGCATGTTAACAGTTTCAAGGCTTAGTGTTTGCACCTGGAGAAAGGTGTGCTTTTTGAATTAAGGTTGTGATGACTCAAGTTAATCATATTAGAGCAGGTGCTTGCTGAATGAATGAACACTGTGCAATGAATTATTTATTTGGCAACGTGATGTTTTGTAGACAGATTTTAAAAATTGAAATTTATGGAAACAGGTTAACTAGTGTTAGTTACTAGTTAGTTAGTTAGTTAGTTAGTTACTAGTGAATTAGTGTGAACACTTTAGGGACAGTAGTCTGTCTTTTGGTGGGTGGCATCTAGGATGTTTGGATGAAAGGCCCAGTTATAGTATACAGTGGTGGAAAAAAGTTTTCGGACACCCTTAAAATTTTACACAATCTCAAATATGAAATATTTGTGGAAAAATCTTTTTTGTATTTCAAAAGCTGTTGCTGCCTTAGACATTCACAAACAAATACAAATGATATTTTTTTTGTTTATTGTTTACAAGAAAAACTAACAAAACTAAATTCTTGACAGTTTCAATATGTCAGTTATCAACATTGTCAGTATCAAAGTCAACAAATAACAGAGAATGTGTTCAAAACTGAACAAAAAATAAATAAACCATCACGTCATCAAATTAATATTTAGTAGTCCTGTCATTAGCACGCAGTAGAGCTCTAATCCTGGCTGGCATGTTCCCCACGAGCCTTTCATACTGTTGAGGGGTAATCTTGTCCCATTCTTCATGAATTACTGCTTTTAATTCTTCTAAATTCTTTGGTTTACGCTTTGAAACAGACCTTTTGATAATCCACCACATATTTTCAATGGGGCTCATGTCCGGGGATTGAGCTGGCCACTTTAAGATTTCGATACTGTGCTCCTGCAGCCAAGTTCTACTGGCCCTGGATGTGTGACAAGAGGCATTATCTTGTTGAAACATCCAGTTTTGACCTCGACGGAACAATGCACGTGCAGAAGGGAGGATGTGGGTTTCGAGAATGGCACAATACTTGGCAGAGTTCAATGTGCCATCACAGACAGTGAGATGACCAGCACCAGCAGCACTCATGCCTCCACCATGCTTGACAGTGGGTACTGTACATGCTGGAGATAATGCTTCGCCTGGCCTTCTGCGCACTCTCACATTAGCAGGAGGAAGATAAAGCTGGGAACTGGACTCATCTGACCACAGAATCTTCTTCCAATTCCTGGCTGTCCAGTTCTTGTGTTTGGGCCCAACGACGCCGGGCTAACCTCTGTCTCTCATTGATCAGGGGCTTCTTGACAGCCTTGTAGGACCTTAAGCCATGATCTAAAAGTGGGCCACGTACAGTGCGGGTAGAACACTGGACACCACTTTGGTTTGACCACTGCTGCTGAAGCTCCACATGTGGATCAGGATGCGGTCATTTCTTGCTAAAGAAACCTTTGGACGCCCAGATCTTGGTTTGTCTTCCAAACTGGTGATTGTCTGTATTTCTGCAGAGTGTATCCAACTGCTGAAGGACTGCATTTGCACTTCCTGGCTATCTGGCAGCAGCTGTACCCATCCTGGCTGAGAATCTGTATCTTCAGGCGTGTTTCCTGCATTAGGTTCCTTGTTTTAGCCTTTTTTGTCTCTGAAGAATTTTCAAATGTGCTGGCTTTATATAGACACGAAGCACGGCAACAAAAATTGCGTCTTTTAATAAAAAGCAAAACCTTCATTAGTGGATTACTGGTACCAAAATGACCCAATACTCAAAATTTCTTGTGTATTTTTATGGAACCAATCAATCTTACGTTTTTCATGGCTTTTTTAGGATTTGTTTAGTAATTTGGCTGTGACTGTACTAAAAGAAATTGCACTTGAAGACCTAAGAGTGATTCTTAATGCAATATTTCACAAATGCATGGGCTGTCCGAAAACTTTTTTCCACCACTGTATGACATCAAGACAAACTTAAATGTAAGATCTATTATCTGTTATCATTGACCGACTAAGATCACTTTTGATCTCAGCTTTGATGTACCCAAAACCTGACTGAACTGATGACATCATCTGTGAGCTAGTCATATCCAGGCTGTCTGTAAAGCCCATTTTCAAAATAAGTCTCATTGTAACATGTCCCAACCCAACCTAAGCTCCCTCTGGACAGCTGGAACATGCACAGTAACATCTGCAGACTTCACCCTAGTCCTGCTTGAACCTTTGACAGGACTATAACACAGCGTCATCTAAATGCCCCACAGAAACAGGGGCTGAATTACCATGAATTTTAACTTGAGGACCAAAGGCAGAGTCTTTAATCATAATCAGTAAAGAGACCTCATTAATCACAATTCATTTAAGCATATCTCTGGAATACTAGCAAAAAGCTGTGAAAGTCATCTTCCCCTCGAGACACCTTATTGGATCCCATTGTTTCCTTGGCAAATCCTGCCCTACTGTGCTGTGACTGGCTCGTCATGTTGATGTGTCAAGGTTGGAGATGGTCAGGGCTGGGGCTAGTATGAGCCAATCACAGCACAGGGACTTGTCAAGAAAGGCAGTGGGATCCATGCTAAATGGATAAAGATATAGTGGTTAGAGAGGATAAAGATATGGAAAAATATATAAGAGCTCAATGGATAAAGAAAAAAGATCTGACCTTATGACAAGTTTGTTTTGGTCTCACTCCCTCTTGACTTTAGCTCTTTGTTTACTTTCCTCACTTCCGTTTCTCTTCTCATGTGCTCAGCTGAACTGCCAGAGTGAATTTATTCACCGATGGGCTCTGCTGTGCCGATGCCACAACATGCGAACCAACCAAAAAACAAGCAGACGGGCACTGACAAGGGGCAACTGTGCAGGACACACTGGGTGACTAGGATGACTGTCGGCTTGGTGTGTCAGGGCCTTAAAACCTGTATTTCTTTAGTGCCACTTCTTGAACTATGAAGGAAGACAGGCTGCTTCAGGTACTGCGGATGATCTTAAATACATTTTGAGACAATTATGGAACAGTCCGTGTTTTGTGTATTGTGGTCAAAATCATTGGATTTATTAGTTACAAATACAGGTCATACAGGTCCTCTGCACTCTTCAGTGAACGTCTCTGCAGCACAACAGAATATGACAGCTCCATGGTCTTAACGGCTTCCCCTCCACTAAAAAACCTTATTTAACGAAGAGCATCTTATCTCGCTGGGTTTTCATTCTGCAAATACAACTCGGCTGAAATACTAGTTCATCAACTTGTGTGTGAAGTCAAGATGATTTGACATCTTTTCAGCTATTAGTTCTTTGACTTTGATTTCATAGAATGCAGGAATCAACACCTGAAAAGTAATTAAAAAAGGGAAGATTCACTTCATATGAAGACACTGTCTGATCACTGTGCATGATGTCTGCCCGTGTGTTGGTCAGGGGGTAGAAAGACTCTGTGGTGATTCATGGCTCAGGTTTGTATGAAGAGGGGGGGGTTGTCCTAGGGTGGGCCTGCTCAGGGGCTGCAGACTCTGGCATGGGAGAGGGACTGGCTGGTGCTGCTGGCTCTTTCTGCACCAGCTCAGGCTCATCCTGGCCTGCCTGGGGCGGGTGGACCAGGACCCGATCGATGAGACCAAAGTCCTGTGCCTCCATGGGGCTCATGTAGCGATCCCTTTCCATCACACTCTCTAAAAGGTGGGAGAGGCAGAGAGAAATGAGTAACAGATGGCTCATGTGATATGTACATCACATTTACATGGAATATACTGATGTCAGCATCTCTATTAGAGCAATTGTTGATGTGTTTTTGGTCACTTGGGAGCAGAGCTCTATTCAACAGGATCTTTTTAAAAAGGTGGACTGAGAGACTGACAGAGGGAAAGGTGAAAATGCTGTAGCACTACAGTAAAAACACTTGATGAGGGTGATCTTTAAGAAATGAAATGGACCTTAAATATCTGGACTTGTACAAAGGTAAAAGAAAAGCTGCATATAAAACATACACAAAGATATAAGGTTACATGCAAAAGTTTGGGTACCCCTGGTCAAAGATTGGTTAATTAGCTGTTCCTAAGAAAGTAAAAGATGCCCTGACTTCCAAAAGGCAAAAATGTTAATGATGACACATTTCTTCAATATTTTAAGAAAGATATCTTTTTAGGGAGTCTGAAGGATCTGAAGCAAAAGTTTGAGCTCCCTTCGTGGTCAGTACATAGTAGCACCCCCTGTGGCAAGTACCACAGCTTCTAAATACGTATTGTAGCCAGCTAAAACTCTTTCAATTCTTGTTTGGGGCAAGCTGTGCTGTGCACCCGAGACCATACTTAAGAAATTACCACTTAATAGATGGATGAACACTTGCTGTCTTCCTGGTTTGTACTTTTTAAACAGAAAACACACTTTATATAGTGAGATTTACTGGAAATGACATTACATACAGCCAACAGTGAGTAGCTTGTTATCAGCAATAGTCATTACCAGAAACTTTCAACTCTGGTTTGTGAGTCAGGTTCGGGTCATTGCTTAATGCATATATTTGCAGATTGGGCAGGGCGGATTGGCTCTAATGTCAGTTGGTGGAGGTTTAAAAAAAAAAAAACAAAAAAAAAAACTCACCAACCCTCATCACTAATGTGTACTGTGAGTAGTCTTCCATTAGCCTCCTGCGTACACCAATGAATGTAGGATTTCACATCCTATCAACCATGTTATCAAATTTTCAGATGACACTATCAGTTTAATTCTGTTAGATGTGAATGTTTGCTCCTCTGTGTATTGCAGTGAGATACGCACTTTTAAGACTTGGTGTGATAACAACTATCTTTAATTTAACATGAAAAAACCTAAGGGAATTGTAGTTCATGACCCTGTGACTATTGATAACAAAGAAATTGAACAGGTGTCCTCATACAAATACCTAGGACTAATGTTGGCTAATAATCTAATACTCTTATCTGTTGTTTTTATTTATTTTGATTGTGATTTTTATTGCTCTGTAAAGTGTCCTTGAGTGTCGAGAAAGGCGCTTTTAAATAAAATTTATTATTATTATTATTATTATTATAATTATTATTAATCTGAGCTGGAGCGCTCATGTTGACCACTTGTTTAACAGATTAGCACAGAGGCTCCACTTTCTTTAGAGGCTGCAGTTGTTTGGGGTCTAAACCTTTTGGGACAATAAAGTTTATGATATCTTATCTTATTGTGAAACAGTGGACTAGTAATCCCACCTCATCACTTGTCTATGACTAACATGAATGGAACCTACCAATGGTTTCCAGCGGCTGTGCCGTGTGTTTGGCATAGATGTTATTGATCTGTCTTTTCAGTTTCAGGATCTCCTCAGCCTGGATGGCGATATCAGTGGCTTGACCCTGGACACAAAGCGCTCTCATGATTTTCCTCTTCCACTGAAATGATCACTGTTACAGACTGGATTTCAGATCACAGAATGATGTGGGGAGAACATCTTACCCTGGCGCCTCCTGAAGGCTGGTGAACCATGATGCGGGCATTGGGAAGTGAATGCCTCATGCCTGATGTTCCTGCTGCCAGGAGCAAGCTGCCCATACTGGCTGCCTGGCCAACACACCAAGTGGAAATAGGATTGAGGATATACTGCATGGTGTCATAAATGGCCAGGCCTGCTGTCACCACACCGCCTGAGGAAAAGGAGGGAAAAGAAATGGTGTCAATTTAAAGGCTTGAATTTCCATTTTAAAGGCTCATACTTGGATTTTTTTGAAACTCAAAATAAAGATTAAAAGGGAAATTAAAAGACAAACTGGTCTATTGACTATTACTATATTGTACTAATTAATATAATTATGTCATAATGAAGAGTTAAATAGAAGAAGAAAGTGAAAAGGAAATTATGATGTTATGTAATGCATTCAAAAACTAAAAATGAAATTAAAATTCCTTAAGTGGAAAATAGAAAAGCTTTAATGTTAAAAGTTGAAGCATCTAACGCGGAGGAAAAACAAAAACATATAAGACAATAAAGAGGAAAAATGAGCTAACATATGACCTAAAATATCAGGCATTGTTTTTTGAATGAATAGAATGGATGGCAATGCAAAATATGAGATTTTTCATTTCAATGCAAAAAAGTGAAACAAGTAGTGTGTAAGGGAGGCAGATAATCGGTTAACTTTACATTTAAAAAATAATATTTTAATCTAATTTCATTTGTACTCTACAATGTCTGACATGCACATGAAGTTAAAAGCTTCAGGCGCCATCAGAGAGCATTAGGGACCATCAAATACTATCAGATGCCTTCAGAGGCCTTGAGAGACTATCAGAGGTTATGAGAGACTGTGAGAGACTACAGGAGACCATCAGATGCCATCAGATCCCATCACAGGCCACGAGAGACCATCATAGATCACCAGAGAGTATCACAAGCCATCAGAGACCATCACAGGCCATCAAGGGCCACCAGAGACCACCAGATGTCAGTAGAGACCATCAGAGATGATCGCACACCACCAGAGACATTCAGAGGCTATCAGAGACATTAGAGAGTATCAGAGATCACCAGAGACCATTAGAAACCATCAGAGGCCACCACAGATCATCAAAGAGTATCAGAGACCATTGGAGACCATCAGAGACCACCAGAGACCATCAGAGGACATCAGAGGCCCTCAGATGCCATCAGAGGTCACCAGAGACCATCTGAGGCCATTAAAGGCCACCAGAGACCATCAGAGACCACCACAGACTGTCACAGCTCATCAGAGGTCAGCAGAGTTCATCCAAGATGGCAGCCTACTCAGTCCTTTATGTGGGTCTCAGTACCTGAAGTCTGAGTTTTTATGTTTTAATGTGTGATATTCTAAGTTATTTAAGCCTGAATTAGTAGTACTCCTCAAGACCAAAGAATTTCCTGCAGTCCAGAACCTCCAGATGCTATGTTTTTATCAGATGTTATTGGATTGTAACAGAACTCTAAATCTGTACTGCTTGGACTGCTTGAGGCCTGTCTGGACTGTTTGAGGCCTAGGCCTAGGCCTACCCAGAATCCACCTGCAGGAGTAGGGCACCTAAGGAAACAGCAGTCTGCCAGCCTCCAGCCTTCTGCTCGGCTCAGCCTGCTAGCTTCCAACCTTCGGCTGGGTCTGGTAGTCTCCAGCTTCAGACCTGCATGCAAGTCTCCAGGCTACAGCCCTATCTGCCAGCCTTCTGCTATTGTCCCTGCCTGCTAACTTCACACCCTCAGCTGGGTTTGCTAGCCTCCAGTTTTTGGCTCTGTCTGCTAGCCTCCAGGTATTGGCCCTGCCTAGCAGCCTCCAAACTTCAGCAGGCTCTGCTACTCTCCAGCCTTCAACCCTGTTTAACAGCCTCCAGCTTCTGGTCCTGCCTGCTGGTCTTCAACTTTCAGCTAGGTCAACTAGCCTTCAGCTCCAGCCCTGCCTGTTAGCCCTCAGCCCTTGGCCTGGCCTGCTATCACCTAGCACTTGGCCCTGCTTGCTAGCCCTCCTGTGGAAACTTTAGTGGTTACAGTGGTTGCAATATTGTTTTCTATTCTGCTATTTTCTGCATAGATTTGCTCTAACAGCATTGCTTGCTTTAGTTTTACCCCCGATTCTAGCACTTGATTCTGCTGTTGGGAGTGAGACTTTATGGTCTAGTAGCACATTGTCTGCCCAAAGTGGCGCGCTCGGCCGAGTTAAATGACTATCGACCGGTGGCCTTAACATCACACATTATTAGATGGTGGCGCGTGTAGACGCAGCGACCCAGTGCTCTTCTTCAGTTAGCAGCTATACACTGAGAAGGACTTACACCCGAACTGAACTTTTAAGCCTAAAACAACACTGGACTGGCTGGACCCCCCCAGAAGGGTTCGACTCGTTCCCGGAGAGGATACGCCGGCGAGGGCGGACAGAAAGGAGGCGACGGCGGCGCTGCGAAAGACGCCGGAAACGAGGCAAACGAGCCGGCATCAGAGCTAGGCTAACTGCCGCTACACACAAACCAGCGGTTCCAAGCGTCTTTCTAGCCAACGTCCGCTCCCTGGTTAACAAGATGGACGAGATGAAACTACGTAAGGGATAATGTAGAGCAAGCCGGTCACTATGGGATGTTAACAACCGGATAGACAGCTGTATCATGGTGATAACAGAGACCTGGCTGCATGAAAACATCCCGGACCTAGCCGTGGAGCTAGCAGGATGTACGATCTTCCGGGCGGATCGCACATCGGACTCCGGTAAGAGGAGGGGAGGAGGTGTGTGCGTCTATCAGTGGTGGACAGTAAGGAAGTAAATTTACTTGAGTACTGTACTTAAGTACATTTTTTGAGTATCTGTACTTTAGTATTGTTTTGGGGGGGATACTTTTACTCCACTACATTTGAAGGACAAATATTGTACTTTTTACTCCACTACATTTCTATTGATGCTCTCGTTACTCGCTACTTTTGCTCTCACGTCAGCTGATGATTTATTTTTTATTTTTTTGCTAAATTCTGTTACCAAAGAAAATAAACTGATTCTGCTGAGTTGCGTATGGTTTGTCTTAGCCGGATTGCCGTACCTGTACAACGTCATGCTTAAAATGAAACATAGCTTTGGCAGTTCACATCCACATCATGCGATAGCAGTGTCGATGATTTCAGCAGCGATAACTCCCCCTGGCCAAGAGCATCCGTGGCCGTATCTCAAGCACATGTTCGAGGTTTTTGATACGAAGAATGATTCGTATTGGATCAAGTGTTTGCTGTATTTACCGTGAATAAATTATATCACGGCCTACAAAATCTCGTCTTCCAACCTGAAAAAGCACGTCGCGTTATGTAACTTAGCTACTAGCCAGCTTAATGTTTGTTTAATTGCAGATGAACATTTTAAACGTTATTGTCTGTGCTTGTAGCATCATAGGTATATGTGTGTGTGTGTGTGTGTGTGTGTGTGTGTGTGTGTGTGTGTGTGTGCGCGCGCGCGCGCATTAGTGAGGTGGGGGCTGTCTTTGATGTGGGTTATCCGGCTCATTTTTGGCAATGATGCATGACATAAGTAAAATAAACTAGCCAATAAGTTATTTATCTGTAAATGTCAATATAAGTTATTGTAGGGCCTATTTTACTGAAGATATTTTTTTTTATCTTTTTTATGTAGAGAAAGCAAAAATATTCTGAACTGACTGCAGCTGCCTGCAAAAGAAAGAGTGAGGCTGGGACAACTTCCTCAAACCTGTTAGTAGAAATATTTGCCAGTGGAGCAAGTTTTTTTTTTCTTGTTACAAGCAAAAAGAAAAAAATCTTGCTCCACTAGCAGATTTTTTCACTTGTTTCAAGTGAAAATTTGCTTAAAACAAATGAAAATTAGCTTGAAACAAGTGAAAATTGACTAAAAACAAGTTACTTTTTAGGTGATTGAGATTTTTAGGTGTATTGAGATTTGTTTTGACTAGGAATGAGACATTTTGACTAGAAATAAGACAAATACTCTTGGTAAGATTTTGAGTTTTTGCATGATGTGTTCAAATGTAGCTACAAGAAAAGGAAATTTGGGTTTTTGTGAGAAAAATTGGGGGTGAAATTTGTTTCCTTGGCAGTATGAAGCAATTTCATTTGTCGATGAATGCAGCTGAGTTTGTGTTCTGAGGCGTCTTGCCTTTATTTGTTTATTTTTGAGCTGTAAACATTTCTATAGCAGAATCACATCTGAATGACAGTAATGCTACTTTCCTTTCCTGTATTTCCGGAGATTTTTTTAAAAGTACTTTTACTTAAGTATTTTTTTAAGCAAATACTTTAGTACTTTTACTTAAGTAATATTTTGACTAAGCTACTTTTACTTGTGTTGGAGTAATATTTGACAATGAGTATCTGTACTTTTACTCAAGTAGTGAAGTTGTGTACTCTGTCCACCTCTGGCGTCTATATTAACAACAGTTGGTGCACGGACACTGCCATCATTGAGAGACACTGCTGTCCAGACCTGGAGTTTCTAATGTTGAAGTGCAGACCTTTTTATTTGCCCAGGGAAATAACCCAAGTGTTTGTAACTGCCGTGTATATCCACCCGCGAGCTAATGCTAACGTAGCTATGAGCAGGCTGCATGATAGCATCACCAGGCAACAAAACAAACACCCAGAGGGCTTCTTCATCGTGGCTGGAGACTTTAATCACACCAACTTAAAGGCTGTGCTCCCCAGATTTTACAAGAATGTTGACATTCAAACAAGGAAGAGCAGAACACTGGACCAGGTCTACACCAACATCACTCCCCCCACCTGGGACACTCAGACCATCTTTCCCTGTTCCTGACACCAGCTTACAAGCCCCTCATCTGCAGGTCTAAGCCACAGTACAAGTCAGTGCAGTGCTGGACTGAGGAGGCCACACTATCCTTGCAGGACTGTTTTGAGGACACCATATGGGAGCTCTTTGAAGACCCAGACATTGAACTCCACACCTCCTCTGTACTATCATATATCAGTTTCTGCATGGATAATGTCACATCAAGGAAACAGGTGAAAACATTTCCCAACCAAAAACCCTGGTTTAACGCCAGCATCAGAGCACTACTCCAGGCCAGGGATTCAGCACTGAGGTCAAGGGACAGGGAAGCCTACAGGAGGGCTAGAGTGGGCCTGAACAGAGGCATCAAGGCTGCTAAAACAAAGTACAGAGAGCAGATAGAGGCCAACTTCAGGGAGAACAACCCCCGCTCCATGTGGAAAGGCATACAGAATATAACTGACTACAAACAATGCCACAACACCCTCCCCTCCACCGACACTTCTCTCCCAGACCAGCTTAACACCTTTTTCTCCCGCTTTGAAGAGGACAACAGACAGGCAGAGGACACACAGCTGACATTATCAGAGCACGACCAGCCCCCCACCATCCAACAACATCAGGTACTGCGAGTCCTGCGTGGCATCGACACCAAGAAAGCACCAGGACCGGATGGAGTACCAGGGAGAGTGCTGAAATCATGTGCTCACCAGCTTGCTGCCGTATTCACTAACATCTTCAACCATTCACTGCAGCAAGCCACAGTCCCCACCTGCCAGAAAACTGCCACCATAATCCCTGTACCCAAATCCTCTGCCATCACAGGGTTGAATGATTACCGGCCTGTGGCCCTGACACCGGTGATCATGAAATGTATGGAGAGACTGGTGTTACAGCATGTCAAGGCCCACATCCCACCTGGCTTTGATCAACATCAGTTCGCCTACAGGTCCAACAGATCCACAGACGACGCCATCTCCATCGCCCTCCACACCGCTCTCAGCCACATTGAAAGCCCCAACACATATATCAGGATGCTGTTTGTTGACTTCAGCTCAGCATTTAACTCCATCAGCCCCAGCAGACTCATCATGAAACTGCAGACACTACAACTTGGAACCTCCCTCTGTCTGTGGATCAAGGACTTCCTGACTAACAGACCCCAGCATGTCAGAATGGGCACCTCCACATCCTCCACCATCGTCCTCAATACTGGTGTTCCTCAGGGCTGTGTGCTGAGTCCAGTCTCGTACACACTGTACACTTATGACTGTGTCGCTACTCACGGCTCCAACACCCTCATCAAATTTGCGGATGATACAACCGTTGTGGGGCTCATCAACAACGGTTATGAGACACCATACAGGGAGGAGGTCCAAGCACTGGCGGCCTGGTGCAGTGACAACCACCTCAACCTCAACACCAAGAAGACAAAAGAAGTCATTACTGACTTCCGGAAGTCGAGGATCACACTGCACTCAGGCCTGAGCATCAATGGGGAGGAAGTGGAACAGGTCACCAGCTTTAAGTTTCTTGGCCTGCACATCTCGGAGGACCTGGGCTGGACTGTGAACACTACCCACATCATCAAAAAGGCCCAGCAGCGTCTCTTCTTTCTGAGAACACTGAGGAGGAACAAACTCCCTCCACCTCTGCTGAGAAACTTGTACCACTGCACAATAGAGAGTGTCCTCACCTATGGCTGTATGGTGTAGTACGCCAGCTGCACTGCATCTGAAAAGAAACAACTGCAGCGGGTCATCAAGACGGCTGAGTGGATCATCAGCTCCCCACTTCCACACCTAGAGGAGATCTATTCCAGCCGTCTCCTCCGACGGGCCACAAAGATTCGGAATGACCCCGCCCACCCAGGACACTCTCTATTCACCAGCCTTCCCTCTGGCAGACTCAGAGTCATGAGAACCCGCACCAACAGACTGAAACACAGCTTCTTCCCCATGACTGTGAAGAGAATGCTACAGGAACCATGACCCCCCCCCCCCCCCCCCAGTTTATTTTATGACAAGGACATTGTAGCTGCTATAAGAGAGCACCATACGAAATTTCACTGTATTTATTACAGTGACAATAAAGCTTCTTCTTCTTCTTCTTCTTCTTATGAAGACCCTGGAGCGCTTGGTCCACCTTTTCCTGAAATCAGAGGTTAATGATGCTGTGGACCCCCTCCAGTTTGCCTATCAGGAGCACATGGGAGTGGAAGATACGACTCTTTACATGCTGCATCGGTGCTAAAACAGTTCCCTGTGGAACTGTTTTAGTACCAGGAGCACCAGTGCTGCTCCTGACCATCCCAGAGACTTTGGGAACTGTTTTAGCACCGTTCCTGTTCACACTCACACAGTGGACTTTAAATACAACTCAGAGTCCTGCCACATACAAAAATACTCTGACGATACAGCTATTGTGGCTTGTATCAGGAGCGATCAGATACTGGAGTACAGGGACCTTCTGGATGCCTTCAGGGCCTGGTGCAGTAAGTGCTGTCTCTACCTGAACACAGCCAAAACCAAAGAGGTAGTGGTGGATTTCACAAGAAAGGTCACTCCATCAACCAGACTCCATACAGGGGGAGGACATGTAGGTGGTGCACACCTACAAATATCTAGGGGGCCACTTGGATGATAAGCTGGACTGGTCCATTAACACTGATGCCCTCATCAGGGAGGGGCAGAGCTACATGTTCTTCCTGCGGACCTCAGTGTCCTTTGATGTGTGGGTGGAGATGTTGACCATGTTCTATCACACAGAGGTGGCCAGTGCACTTCTCTACGCTGCAGTGTGTTGGGGAAGCAGCTTGACAGACAAAAACATTGAGCATTTGGATAAGCTGGTTAAAAAAGCTGGCTCAGTGCTCGGCAGGAGACTGGACCCACTAAGAACTGTGGTGGAAAGGGGCACACTGAACAAACTGAAAGCTATAATGGAAAATATCAGACACCCTCTCCACAGCCTCCTGGGGTAACAGAGGAGCAGCTGCAGCAGTCGGCTCATCTCAATACGTTGCAGAACAGAGCGTTTAGGAAGATCCTTTGTCCCCATGGCAATAAGACTGTGTAACACCTCCTGAATCCAGTTACACACACACACTTACACTCATTCCATTAGCTGCAACTGGCTGGACTGTGAAATGGACAATTTTTATCTTAATTTAATTTTTTATTTGTGCACTCATTTTTACGTATTTTATTTTGTTTGCTGTCTTTAATGAGCTGCTGGACAGCTGAATTTCCCCTCAGGGATAAATAAAGTTCATTCTATTCTATTGACTCAGTATCTGCAGCATTTAAGTTAGCATCATGTATTTCTTTGTACAGATGCAGCCACTTCAAATTTCCCAGGCCATCCAAAAGCCAGCTGGAAGCCTGCCAGTTTCCAGCCAAATACCACCCCCCCCCACCTTTCTGGGGGTGTGCCTGGATTCCACTGTAACACGCCCATTTATTCAATTACAAGGTGTCAACATTAGATGGTGCTTCCCTCACAGAAACACAAAAACTAAAGATTAAGAGGTGCTAGTACTTTCCCTAGTAGTATTTATCAGTAAGAACGAGAAGGTTCATGGTAATGTAAATGATGTGTGGAGGCTAACTCACCTTCAGAGATAAACAGCACCACTCCTTTTGAGTTAGTAAGTTATGGGAAACTTGATCAACTTTGTGAAAGCTGCCTGTGACAAATTCATAATTAATATTAAGAATTTACAAATATGGTAAACATGACATCATCAGGAAGGAAATCCCTCGGGCACACCTTTACAAGCCACGGGCTTCAAATGAAGCGGAGAAATGAGAGGATGCATGTTTTATACTTTGTATTAGAGCAGGATCAAAAATAGTGATTTGAAATGGGTTTCAATCTGAATATTTATGTTCGTAGGGTCTTAAACGTGAGTATCTCTGTTCATGTTGTTTACAAAAGGCTACAAATAAAAAAAACACGAGAAAATTAGAACACTCAGAATTGCACAACCTGTATCAATATACATGTCAATATATATGAAGAACTATAAAATGTCACTGTTGTGAGGTAGTTCAGACATCGACAGTGACGATGTGTTGTTGAATGTTTGCAACAAAAGTGGGGGGGTGGGAATCCTATTCAGATGGCACACTCGCCCATTCAGAGGGAACGAAAAGGTTCATCGTAATGCTAATTATGTGTTTGAGCTCTCTCACCTTCCAAGATAAAAAATGACCACATTATGTAGCATGCAGTGAAAGTACCACGGTCCTTTTCAGTTATTAGGGTAGGGAAAACTTTATTTACTTTCTGCCCGAGACAAATTCTTAATTAACTAAATCAGAAATTGCTACAAACACACTTAATAAATAGTAATAGACATTTTATGTGATATATAGAAGAGCCGAGGAGTCATTTTCACACTATGTAAAACAGCTGAATGGGTGACGCTCTACATGAATGCCATAGGCGATTGCTTAGAAACGGCCATTGTTTACACAAGAAATCTTGTTCAGTTTATCTTTGAGTGATCGGTGACTTTATTGAGTATTGAGAAACACCGCAGCGCATACTGTGTCAGCCTTCTGCTGAAGTCGCAGTAGCAGCCTGTGAACCGAACAGAGTGAATCTGTCTCAGCTTGATATCATGACTTTGCAAGCACCAAATGACTTGCTTTAATGAATTCCATTAGATTATAATATAAAGAATTGTGAAATATCACTTCCATGAATCTGCTTAGACAGAGCAGCATGTGCAGACCACTGTACAGTCCGAACGTCAAAATAATAATTAAAAAAGAAAAGATCTATGTAATCATTTCCAATATTCACAAGCTGTTTTTATCTAACGAAAGATTCTGTTTCAGTCCACATTTGTGACATGTAGCTGAGGTTAAAAAAAATCCTCGTCTTTCGCATATTCTGTACACGGAGTGGGGTGGTCTAACAGCAATCTAACAGCACTAGCACAGTAATGTATATTACTATATGACATTATTATCATTACCACTGCAGATAAACTCAGCCGCTAAGACTAATGATTCAAACGCAGTTTTGTGCTCGCTGTACTATCGCTCGGTTCCCAGCCATATAATTTAATTTTTGTGCAATTCTTTTGAATAACAAAACGCTGAAGCATATTATTTATGACCTGTGATATGGTAGCCTGATGATCATTACATGCTCTGTGTGGGAAGCGCTCTCCCACGATTACAGTAAACTGCTTCAGGTTCCACACTCACTGCTCCTCCTGGTGGACAGACAGACAATTGCAACTGGTTTCTACAAATTAAACTTAGGGGCCTTACCAGCCAGCTTCGTATTATCTACATCATCGCGGGGGATCTACGAGCCCGGCCAGGCGATGACAGGGACCTGTCAAGGATCAGTCGCGGCTCTACCACGGGCCAAATGGAAATTTGAAGTGGCTGCATCTGTATTACTGATACTTGCACAGTGCAACCCTGGATTAAAGGAACTCAGTAGGCAGAAAGGGGAGAGTGAATTCACAATGTTACACTTCAGTCCGCTCTCCACTTCTCCAACAAAACTTCATGCGTCATATCATTAATCAATTTATCCATGTCATCACCTGATGATCTACCACTCTCAAGTGCACGTCGATAAGATCCTGTGTCTTCAGAATTTAATGCTGTTAAATGACAATTTTATCACTTCAGAGGAAATGTTTTTGCAGTTTGTAGGTGACAGTGGGGTTGATCATTCTCATCATTCTCTGTCAATCCAAAATTACAATGTATGGTTATGCTTTTATTGATGCTGTCTGGCAATGTTCAGCCCAATCTTGGGCCTACTACCTCTGTGCAATGTTTACCATCAGATTTTAAAAGTATAACAGGCCTTGGTTTTCTACAATAAAATGTTATAAGTCTTGTCCCTACAATGGATATCGTCAAGGTCTGGGCAAATGCTACCAACACAGACATAGTGGTTGTATCTGAAACTTGGCTCAAGAAATCTGTACCTGATAAATTAATTTCTATTGAGGGTTACACAGTATATAGAACTGATCGAGTAGGTAAAGCAGGTGGGGTTGCCATATATGTAAAATCTAAGCTCATGAGCTCTGTAACTCTGTCAATTGAGCTATGGCTAAGCCCCACCCCCTCCACTCACTGGACAAACTGTCACAGGCGCTATGGCAAGTGTCACAGTAGGCAGTGTTTCCCCTATCATTATATTGGGGGGCGCCCCACCCCCCCAACGGCACCCCCTGCCCCCCCTGGAAGTTCAAGTTCATTTTATTAGGGCCCGAGCACGTACCGTACGAGAGCCCTATTGAAACCGAAGGAATTCTTATTCTCATTATTATTATTATTTTTTTTTTTATCCTATGATCGCATTTTTGAGGGCCTGAACGTACTCAAAAAGTCCCAGAATTTTGCACACTCGTCACGTCTGGTGAAAAATTCGATATTTTATGGTCATTACAAAGGGGCGTGACAAAATGGCTCAACGGCGCCCCCTAACAGTTTTCAAAATCAAAGCCCCCTGCTTTAACTTTGTCCGAAGCGTACGAATTTTGGTACACATATGTAGCACGCCGAGACGGACAAAAAAGCCTCCTGGGCCCATGCCCTAAACTCAACAGGAAGTCGGCCATTTTGAATTGAATGTGGAAGTTTCATGTATTTTTGGCCATTTGCAGGGGTCATAAATGAACGAACTCCTCCTAGAGATTTTGTCCGATCGCCTTCAAACTCGGTCTGTCCCACCAACATAAACTGAAGACGAAAAGTTATCAAAAGCTTGTGTTTTCGTCACACCGTGTGACCGTGCCGGGACCTCAAACTTCGTTACAAACAGGAAGTAGTATTATAACGCAGGAAGTAGTTTATTACTCCAACATACATGCTCCAATCTTCCCCAAACTTCACAGGATTGATGACAGTCCTGCTCTGAAGAGATCTACATGTCAATAATTTGTGATTAATATAGCGCCCCCTACTGGTAGTAGAAAATGTCATGTTTTACACTTTGAAGCACATCTCCTCCAAAGTTGAACACATCAACCTCATACTTGGTGAAATTATCCATAAGGCCTTGATGATGCTTTCTATGGAAAACTGTGAATTTTCGTCAAAGGGCGTGACCTTGGCGTGGCGGCCAACTTTGATGTTTCGCCATGATGACCAAAGTAGCTGTAACTTGACTCTACGTGGACATATCTTTCCAAAACTTCACACATATGATAACTGTCCAGCCCTGAAAACATCTATACAGAAATTTTGAATCAGCATCATAGCACCACCTACTGGCGGCAGAAGGTTACTTTTTTCATTCTTTCATGTCCCTCTTCTACCAGGTTCCCCCGAACCACCTCAATTTTGCAAATACATACTCCCAAGACCTTGTTGATGGTCAAAGCAGAAGCCTTTGAGGTTTCGTCCAACGCTGTCACTGTGGCGCCACCTTATTCGCCATAAAACACGAGGTTGTTTTTGAGGGGCAAGGGACACTCGAAAACTCACGCAACTTGGCACACACATCAGACATCCCAAATTGTGTTGTCTGATGTGATTTTTGTGTTTTCATGTGCCAAGATGGCTCAACAGCGCCCCCTACTCATTTTCAACGTGTTTTGGGCTATAACTCCCAGACCATATGTCACACATTCAAAAACCTCATATCCACAGATTCCCTGAATAGTGCTGAATCACCTGGGCAGGGCCACTCCCATTTCTGCCTATCATGTTTTTCACAACATCGCAAAAACTGGACAACCTACTTTTTCGAACTCCTCCTTAGGGTTTTGTCCGTTCAGCGTGAAACTTGGCAAGTACAGTCTTCGGCTGGACCTGATCTAAAGTTATCAAAGGAATTTTGATTGGTCATAATATGCTCAAATTATTAATGAATAAATTTTTCTAGCTAGCTATAAAAAGGCGAACGGTGGCATATTTCGGTCAAAATAAATGCTAACAACACCAAATCTGAGATCCTTGCTTGATATGTGCCTGTGAGAGAATGAACCAAATTTAGCTAATTTTGGCCACTAGGGGGCGCTGCAAATATGGGAAATTTATATCTGGTAAATGGCTGCACCGATATTTATGAAATTTGGTGAGTATTATGCTGGGCCTGTCCTGACGCCATATCTTGAAGGTAGTCCTGACTGGTAAAAGTGGGCGTGGCTTATTACAAGATAAAAAACAAACATTTATTTCAGCCCAAGTATTATGCTGAGGGCTGTGAAATTCACAGGGTATATAGAGAATAGCATACAGACCAACCATAGCAAAAATTGTGCGTCTTCTCCACTAGGTGGCGCTATAAGAGATACAAACGCATTTTGGCCTGTAACTTCCACATTTTAAATCACATCTTCATAAATTTTATATCCACGTGTTCCCTAAATAGTGTCGCATCTTCTGACATAGGCCACGCCCACTCCCACTGCAAATTTAATTTAAAATGTCAGAAAAAACACATAAAAATGAACGAAAACTGACTAACTGCAATACATTTCAATGGACGTGCAAGCAGAGAATGTCCGAGTGTATTGGGTTGGCTATGCGCACTGTGATTGGCTCATCGCGTTTGAGGGCGGGGCTTAGCCATAGGTCAATTACTAGAGCTAAACAGTTTGAAGCTCTGGCCATTAAAGTGGGTGTATCAAGGGATTCTTATATCACTGTGGTTGGCTGCTATATGCTCCTATCTGCTTCAAAGGATGCTCTGCATTCGATTTCTGATATCCTACATGAAATAAATGACTCTGACTTCATCCTTATGGGTGATTTAAATTGGGACTGGCTTTCATGAAACTGAGATTGTTTTAAAGAACTGTGTGACTCTTTAAATTTGGTGCAACTCATTAATGAACCAACCCGGCCAAACGCTAGGGCACAAAAGAAATCTACCTTGCTGGATTTTAATTATAACACATACATACATCTCATAAACACACCTTGACTGACATATCTTGCAACAATGTTAGTGATCATTGTGCAATTGCTTGTGTCAGGGATACAAAAAGCCCCAAGGTAAAACCACATTTCATTTTTAGAAGATGTTTTAAAGGTGTTGAAGAGCATGCTTTCTTGCATAACTTGTACTACAGGGATCTTCACACTTGGATTTTGGATGTTGAACTGGCATGGAAATACTTCAACTCAATTTTTCTGTCTATCTCTAATAAACATGTTCCTATTAAGAAGTTTGGGTCAGCAGAAGGGACAATCCTTGGCTCTCAAACAGTCTCTCAGAACTGCTTCGTTTAAGAAATAAATCTTGGGCCCAAGCTAGATTCTCAAATTTCTCTGCTGACTGGATGACGTTTCCAACCCTAAGGTACCTTTATGATTAGAAAATCATAAAGGTACCTTCTATCGGAAATTAGTTACAGAGAACCTAAATAACCCCTCAAAATTCGGGAAATCGATTAAATCATTATCAGGTACACATATTGCCTCAAGCCTCCCGGAACAAATTCTGGTTGGCTCAGATGAAATAAAGGACATAGTTACCATGGTCTGTCAGTTTAATTAACATATTATTCTGGCTGGGTCAGGTGTATTTGATAGCTTAAATGCAAATATGTCTGTTCTATGTTCTGCCAATACTGCAGCTGATGGAAATCTAAATCTGTTTGATTTTAAACCTATTTCAGTTTTACAGGTTCAGAGAGCTCCGAGAGACATTGACCACAGAAAGTCTGCAGGTCCAGACAATCTGGATCCTTATCTCTTAAAGGTGGCAGCAGATATTATTGGTGAGCTCATTACTTATATTTTTATTTTGAGTCTTCTCTACAACTCCATACATAAAATTTGTAAAGCTGCCTATGTTCTCCCTTTACTTAAAGGTGGAGACCCCTCAGAGCTGAACTATCATCGTCTGATTTCCAAACTTTGAGTTTTGGCTAAGATCCTCGAATGTCAGGTAAATTTACAGTTTAAACTATTTTTATTCGACAGAAATTTTTTAAATGATTTTCAATCTGGTTTTAAAACTGGGCACAGCCCCATTACTGCTGCTACAGCTGTGACAAATTATATTACTAGGGAGTGCTGTGCAGTCCACATGGGGAGGACATAGACAGTTTTACCGACTGCATCACAGACTACATTAACTTCTGTGTGGAGAACACAGTACCGACCAGGAAGGTACGGTGCTTCTCCAACAACAAGCCGTGGGTGACCCCTGATCTGAAAGTGCTTCTGAATGAGAAGAAGAGGATTTTTAGATCATGGGACAAAGATGAGCTGAGGAGGGTCCAGAAGGACCTT
This sequence comes from Cephalopholis sonnerati, assembly GCA_019142605.1. Lineage (NCBI taxonomy): Eukaryota > Metazoa > Chordata > Actinopteri > Perciformes > Serranidae > Cephalopholis > Cephalopholis sonnerati. The sequence continues at coordinate 905,297 of JAGQAX010000016.1, forward strand.
AAAAGAGAAATAAGGAGGGGCAAGGACAGCTACAGGAGGAAGTTGGAGGAGCGCCTTCAACAAAACAACATACGGGAGGTGTGGAGAGGCCTGAATACAATCTCTGGCCACAACAGCAACAGCGGGAGGGGCCCAGAGTCTGGAGACAGGGGGTGGGTGAATGAACTGAACCTGTTCTTCAATAGGTTTGATTCTGCTCCCTCTCCCTCCCCAGCCCAGCAGAGCTCAGACCCAGGGCCCCCTCACCCTCTCTGGCACACCTCCTCCCCTTCCCTCAGGACATCAGCTGCACCCTCCCCTCACCTTTTAACCCCCCTCCACTTCACACCTCCCTCCTCTACCCATCTTCCTCGGTCACCCTCCACTCCCGCTGCAGCCTCTCCATAACAGCTGAACAGGTAAGGAGGGAGCTCACAAAGATCATGGCAAGAAAGCTACTGGTCCGGATGGCATCTGCTCCAGACTGCTGAGGGACTGTGCAGTTCAGCTATGTCAGGTGGTTCTGCACATCTTCAACCTCAGCCTCAGTCTGGAGAAGGTTCCTGTCCTGTGGAAGACTTCCTGCGTGGTTCCTGTACCAGACTGCACACCCCAGGGAGCCCAACCACTTCAGACCTGTAGCCCTGACCTCCCACCTGATGAAGACCATGGAGAGGATCATACTCAACTACCTCCGACCCCTGGTGAGAACAGAACTGCGGTTCGCATATCAGGTAGGCATTGGGGTGGATGACACAGTCATCTACCTGGTCCACCGAACACTGTCTCACCTGGAGAACACTGGAAGTGCTGTGAGAGTCATGTTTTTTGACTTCTCCAGCGCTTTCAATACTATACAGCCATCTCTGCTCAGGGGGAAGCTGGAAGGAGCTGGAGTCGACCATCACCTGGCTGCATGGACCATCGACTACTTCACCAGCAGACCACAGTATGTGAGGATTGGTGACTGTGTGTCTGATGTGGTAGTCTGCAGCACGGGGCTCCATAGGGGACAGTCCTCGCCCCCTTCCTCTTCACCCTGTACACACTGGACTTCAGACACAACACGGACAGCTGCCACCTTCAGAAGTTCTCTGATGACACAGCCATTGTTAGATCTCTGTCACAGGGGAATGATCTGGAGTACAGGGGGGTGATCACGGACTTTGTTAACTTCACATCAACGCCAGCAAGACAAAGGAGTTAGTGAGTGACTTCCGTAGGAAAGTGCACCAGACTACTCCAGTGAACATTCAGAGTTTGGACATTGAGGTCGTGGAGGAGTACAAATACCTGGGTGTTCACCTCAACAATAAACTGGACTGGTCCACAAACATCAACATCCTGTACAAGAAGGGCCAAAGTTGTCTGCACCTGCTGAGGCAACTAAGGTCCTTCGGAGTGTGCAGGACACTGCTAAGGACTTTTTATGACACTGTGGTAGCATCTGCCATCCTCTATGCAGTGGTCTGCTGGAGCTGTGGAAGCACAGAGAGGGGCAGGAAAAGACTGAAGAAGCTGGTCAGGAGGGCCAGCTTGGTCCTGGACTGTCCCCTGGAGACCATCGAGGAGGTGGGCGAGAGGAGGATGTTAGCAAAGCTGATATCCATCATGGACAACACCTCTCACCCCCTGCATGAGACTCTCCCTGCACTGAACAGCTCATTCAGCAGCAGACTGCTGCACCAACAGTGCAAGAAGGAGCGCTACCGCAGGTCATTCATCCCATCAGCTGTCAGACTCTTTAACAGCAATACCTGACGAAATGTAGCACTGTCATTTCTGCTGCATGACTGCTAAAACTCTGTGCATCTACATATTCTGTGCAATATTTCCACATGTAAATACTTTTGTATATATATTGTAAATATTCTTGTGTAAATTTTATTTGTACAGCTCATTCTCTAAAGTGCCTTACTTTTTGAATATATTTTGTATATTTTTAATATAATAAAATATGTACACATATTTATATATATATATATACTTTACATACATATTTTCATTTTTTTTCTATTTTTAATCTTTATTTTATTTTTAGAATACATTGTCACTCTTCACTTTCTGTCTGTGCTTTGAGCTGCTGTGACGTGATTTTCACCAGTGTGGGATCAATAAAGTTTATCTTATCTTATTGGTGTCTTGGACAGAAAAAAGCATTGTACTGCTTTGTTTGTGGATCTTTCTAAAGCAATTGACTCAGTGGACCACAGACTACTCCTGAAAAGGCTAAGGAATGCTGGTTTCTGTCCTAAGGCTGTACACTGGTTCCAAAAGTATTTTACCTATCGTACTCAGTGTGTTCATGCAGAAGGCCATAAATCTTAATTTACTGAGATAACTAAAAGTGTCCCCCAGGGTTCCATCTTGGGGCCTATTTTGTTTTCTATTGTTCTAAATGACTTGGGAAAAGATATTCTGGCAAAAAGATCTAAAATTAGAAACACTTACATCTATCAATGAGTTTAAGGGCATCATAAAGAATGTGGTGACAGTCACGTGCTTGTTTTTCTTGAGGGGCCACTATGTTTGAATAATTGTTGTTTTATTGTGACTTTTTGTTTTATATGTTGTATTTGTTGCATTTTAAATATGTTTTGATTGGCTGCTGCCGTCGCCATGTCTCTCTTGTAAAAGAGATTTTCAATCTCAATGGGACTTCCTGTTTAAGTAAAGGTTAAATCAGAGACCATCAGAGACCATTGCACACCACCAGAGACCATCAGAGGCTATCAGAGACATAAGAGAGTATCAGAGATCACCAAAGACCACCAGAGACCATTAGAGACCTCCAGAGGCCATCAAGGACCATCACAGATCATCAAAGAATATCAGACACCATGAGAGGCCACCAGAGACCATAAGAGACCATCAGAGACCACCAGATACGATCAGAGACTCATCAGAGATCATCAAAGACCACCAGAAAATATCAGGAGCCATCAGAGACCATCAGAGGCCACCAAAGAGCATCGGAGGCCATCAGAGACGATCACAGCTTATCAAAGACCATCAGAGCACATCAGAGACCATCATAGGACATAAAAGGCCACCAAAGACCATCAGAGACAACCAGAGACCATCAGAGGTCAGCAGAGACCATCAGAGGTCAGCAGAGACCATCAGAGCATCAGAGATGATTGCACACAACCAGAGACCATCAGAGGCTACCAGAGATAGTAGAGACCATCAGAGGCCATCAGAAGCCACCAGATACAATCAGAGACTATTGCAGATCAATAGAGACCATCAGAAACCATTGGAGACCACCAGAGGCCACCAGGAGACATCGGAGGCGATGGCCTCTGGTGGTCTCGGATGGAATCAGAGACCTTTAGAGACCATCATTAAAGAGTATCAGAGACCATCAGAGGACAGCAGGAGACATCAGATAACATCAGAGACAATCGCATAATACCAGAGACCATCAGAGGCTGTCAGAGACAGTACAGAGTATCACAGATCACCAGAGACCACCAGAGACCATTAGAGACCATGAGAGGCCATCACAGGTCATCACAGATCATCAAAGAACATTATAGACCATCAGAGACCATCAGACACCATTAGAGAGCAACAGAAGCCACCAGATAGGATCAGATACCATCAGAGACTATCACAGATCACCAGAGAATATCAGGAGCTATCAGAGACCACCAGAGGCCATCAGAAGACATCAGGAGACATCAGATGCCATCAGAGGCCACCAGAGACCATCAGAGGCCACCAAAGAGCATCAGAGGACATCAGAGACCACCAGAGACTACCAGACACTATCAGAGACCATCAGAGGACACCAGAGACCACCAGAGACTACCAGAGACCATCAGAGACGATCACACACAACCAGAGACAATCAGAGGCTAACAGAGACAGTAGAGAGTATCACCAGAGATTATCAAAGGTCATCAGAGACCATCCAAATCATCAAAGAGTATAAGACACCAACAGAGACCATCGGGGGCCACCAGAGGCCACCAGAGACCATCAAAAGCCCCCAGATAGGATCAGATACCTTCAGAGACTATCACAGATCACCAGAGAATATCAGGAGCCATCAGATAACATCAGAGGCCACCAGAGACCATCAGAGGCCACCATAGAGCATCAGAGGACATCAGAGACCACCAAAGACTACCAGACACTATCAGAGACCATCAGAGGACACCAGAGACCACCAGAGACTACCAGAGACCATCAGAGACCATCAGAGACGATCAGAGGCAACCAGAGACCATCACAGATCATCAAATTATCAGAGACCATCAGAAGCCATGAGAGGGCACCAGAGACCACCAGAGACCACCAGAGACGATCATAGATCACCAGAGAATATCAGGAGCCATCAGAGACCAGCAGAGGACATCAGAAGACATCAGAAGACATCAGATGCCATCAGAGGCCACCAAAGGCCACCAGAGGCCACCAGAGACCATCAGAGACCATCAGAGGACATCAGAGGCCATCAGAGGCCACCAGAGGTCACCAGAGACCATCAGAAATAATCAAAGGCCACCAGAGACCACCAGAGACCACCAGAGACCACCAGAGACCATCAGAGGTCAGCAGAGACCATCAGAGAAGATCGCACACTACCACAGACCATCAGAAGCTATCAGAGACCATTCAGATCATCAAAGAGTATCAGAGACCATCGGAGACCATCGGAGACCATCAGAGGCCACCAGAGACCACCAGAGACCATCAGAAGCCATCAGATACAGTCAGAGACTATCACAGATCAATAGAATATCAGAGGCCATTAGAGACCACCAGAGGTCATCAGGAGACATCAGAGGCCACCAGATATCAAGAGAGGCCATCAGAGAACATCAAGTATCATCAGAGAGTATCACACAGAGACCATCAGAGGCCATCAGAGGCCATCAGAGACCACCGCAGATTATCAGGGACCATCAGAAACCAATAAAGGTCATCAGAGAACATCCAATATCATCAGAGAGTATCAGACAGAGACCATCAGAGGCCATCGAAGGCCACTACAGACCATCAGAGACAACCAGAGACCATAACAGACCATCAGAGACTACGAGAGACCATCAGAGACTACCAGGGGCCATCAGAGACTACCAGGGCCCATCAGGGACAACCAAAGATGATCAGAGGCCATCAGAGACCATCGAAAACCACCCGAGACCATCAGATACAACCAGAGACCATCAGAAACCATCAAAGACCACCCCAGACCATCAGAAACCACCAGAGACTATCAGAGACATCCAAAGACCAACAGAGACAATCAGAGACCATGACATATCATAAGAGACCATCAGAATTGATCAGAGGCTACCAGGCTATCAGATAAACAGAGACCAAGGGAGACCATTAGAGGCCACTAGATGCCATTAGAAGCAGACAGAGAGCATTAGAGACTATCAGAGACCATCAGAGAGTACCACAGACCATCAGAGGCCACCAGAGACTATTAGAGACCACCAGAGGCTATCAGAGACCAACAGAGGCCTTCAAATACCACTACAGACCATCTGAAACAGATGGCCATCAGAGAACATCAAGTATCATCAGAGAGTATCAGACAGAGACCATCAGGCCATCAGAGGCTACCAGATAGTATTAGAGACTATCAGAGACCTTTAGGGACAACCAAAGATGATCAGAGGCCATCAGAGACAATAAAAAACCATCCGAGACCATCAGACACAACCAGAGACCATCAGCAACCACCACAGACTATCAGAGACATCCAAAGACCAACAAAGACAATCAGAGACCATGACATATCATAAGCGACCAAAGGCTATCAGAGACAAACAGAGGCCAAGGGAGACCATTAGAGGCCATCAGATGCTATTAGAAGCAACCAGAGAGCATTAGAAACTAGGGCTGGGGCGACGTGTCGACGTCGTCAACGTCATCGACGTCATCGACTACATAAATACGCAAATTATTTGTGTCGACACGGCGGTTCGAACAAAAAAAATGGCGGGTGTGCTGCGGTAGCAGCAGTGTTGATATCGACTCCTCGAAGCTTCAACAAAATTAAAAATCCTGTCCTACGCGCTCTTCAAAAGTTTGGGAACACTTCACACTCAGCAGGGCAGATACCATGGTTTGCCGATTGTGTAAAACACAGCTGGCATACCATACAAGCACATCTTAATGCAACACAGGCTCCGCTACAAGTGGGTGTGTTCGGACTTAAAAATCAGAAAGTTTGTCGGGTTCGGGCCGGGCTCGGTTATAATTGTCTCGGACTTTGGTCTGGAAAATGCGGCCAGGCAAATGCCTTCTTAGTGTACATATATTTAATCACAGTATCATCCACTGTGCTCCTAAAAGCAGAATCTCGCCATGTCTCAACCCAAGCAGGAAGTACAACTTAAAACCATTCATGTATATGAGCAATATTCCTCAATTTATTCGGGAGAAGAAGAAGAAGCAGCTTTATTATCGCTGCAATAAATACAGTGAAATGTTGTTCAGCGCTCTCTTGTAGCAGCTACAATGTCCTTGTCATAAAATATACTGGGGGGGGTCATGGTTCTTGCAACAGTCTCTTCACAGCCATGGGGAAGAAGCTGTGTTTCAGTCTGTTGGTGCGGGTTCTCATGACTCTGAGTCTGCCAGAGGGAAGGCTGGTGAATAGAGAGTGTCCTGGGTGGGCTGGGTCATTCCGAATCTTTGTGGCCCGTCGGAGGAGACAGCTGGAATAGATCTCCTCTAGGCGTGGAAGTGGGGAGCCGATGATCCACTCAGCCATCTTGATGACCCGCTGCAGTTGTTTCTTTTCAGATGCAGTGCAGCTGGCGTACCACACCGTACAGCCATAGGTGAGGACACTCTCTATTGTGCAGTGGTAGAAGTTTTTCAGCAGAGGTGGAGAGAGTTTGTTCCTCCTCAGTGTTCTCAGAAAGAAGAGACGCTGCTGGGCCTTTTTGATGATGTGGGTAGTGTTCACAGTCCAGCCCAGGTCCTCCGAGATGTGCAGGCCAAGAAACTTAAAGCTGGTGACCTGTTCCACTTCCTCCCCATTGATGCTCAGGCCTGAGTGCAGTGTGGTCCTCGACTTCTGGAAGTCAATAATGACTTCTTTTGTCTTCTTGGTGTTGAGGTGGTTGTCACTGCACCAGGCCGCCAGTGCTTGGACCTCCTCCCTGTATGGTGTCTCATAACCGTTGTTGATGGGCCCCACAACGGTTGCATCATCCGCAAATTTGATGAGGTTGTTGGAGCCATGAGTAGCAACACAGTCATAAGTGTACAGTGTGTCTGCCACGCAGGACTCGCAGTACCCGATGTTGCTGGATGGTGGGGGGCTGGTCGTGCTCTGATGATGTCAGCTGTGTGTCCTCTGCCTGTCTGTTGTCCTCTTCAAAGCGGGAGAAAAAGGTGTTAAGCTGGTCTGGGAGAGAAGTGTCGGTGGAGGGGAGGGTGTTGTGGCATTGTTTGTAGTCAGTTATATTCTGTATGCCTTTCCACATGGAGCAGGGGTTGTTCTCCCTGAAGTTGGCCTCTATCTGCTCTCTGTACTTTGTTTTAGCAGCCTTGATGTCTCTGTTCAGGTCTGCTCTAGCCTTCCTGTAGGCTTCCCTGTCCCTTGACCTCAGTGCTGAATCCCTGGCCTGGAGTAGTGCTCTGATATTGGCGTTAAATCAGGTTTTTGGTTGGGAAATGTTTTCACCTGTTTCCTTGATGTTACATTATCCATGCAGAAACTGATGTATGATAGTACAGAGGAGGTGTGGAGTTCAATGTCTGGGTCTTCAAAGAGCTCCCATATGGTGTTCTCAAAACAGTCCTGCAAGGATAGTTTGGCCTCCTCAGTCCAGCACTGCACTGACTTGTACTGTGGCTTAGACCTGCAGATGAGGGGCTTGTAAGCTGGTGTCAGGAACAGGGAAAGATGGTCTGAGTGTCCCAGGTGGGGGGAGTGGCGGGCTCTGTAGGCTCCAGAGATGTTGTTGTAGACCTGGTCTAGTGTTCTGCCCTTCCTTGTTTGAATGTCAACATTCTTGTAAAATCTGGGGAGCACAGTCTTTAAGTTGGTGTGATTAAAGTCTCCAGCCACGATGAAGAAGCCCTCTGGGTGTTTGTTTTGTTGCCTGGTGATGCTGTCATGCAGCCTGCTCATAGCTACGTTAGCATTAGCTCGCGAGTGGATATACACCGCAGTTACAAACACTTGGGTTATTTCCCTGGGCAAATAAAAAGGTCTGCACTTCAACATTAGAAACTCCAGGTCTGGACAGCAGTGTTTCTCAATAACGGCAGCGTCCGTGCACCAACTATTGTTAATATAGACGCACACACCTCCTCCTCTCCTCTTACCGGAGTCCCATGTGCGGTCCACCCGGAAGATTGTATGTCCTGCTAGCTCCACGGCTAGGTCCGGGATGTTTTCATGCAGCCAGGTCTCTGTTATCACCATGATACAGCTGTCTATCCGGTTGTTAACGTCTCGTAGTTTCATCTCGTCCATCTTGTTAACCAGGGAGCGGACGTTGGCGAGAAAGACACTTGGAACCGCTGGTTTGTGCGGAGCCGCTGTTAGCCTAGCTCTGATGCCGGCTCGTTTGCCTCATTTCCGGCGTCTTTCGCAGCGCCACCATCGCCTCCTTTCTGTCCGCTCTCGCCGGCGTATCCTCTCCGGGAACGAGTCGAACCCTTCTGGGGGGGTCCAGCTGGTCCAGTGTTGTTTCAGGCTTAGAAGTTCAGTTCGGGTGTGAGTCCTTCTCAGTGTGTTGCTGCTAACTGAAGAAGAGCACCGGGTCGCTGCGTCTACACGTGCCGCCATCTTAGAATAAGACACCATCAGAGAACATCAAACTTCACCAGAACCATCGGAGGCCATCAGAAGCCATCAAAGACCACCACAGACCACAGGAAACCAGCAGAGACTATCAGAGACCACCAGAGGCCATCAGAGACCATTCGAAGCCATAAGAGACTATCGGAGACCATCACGAATCATCAGAGAGTATCAGAGACCATCAGAGGCCATCAGAAGTAATTAGAGACTATCAGAGATGATCAGCGTGGGACAGCGTGTGTTACTTGAATGAGTAAACACTGACCGATGTGATCAGAGTGGCTGACACAATTGCTGAAGGTGGGAAGGCCGGTTTTGTAGTTGATTACTGTGCCAGTCTTACACTGAACAAAAATATATAAACACAACACTTTTGTTTTTGCTCCCATTTTTCATGAGTTGAACTCAAAGATCTAAAACATTTTTTTATATACACAAAAGACCATTTCTCTCAAATATTGTTCACAAATCTGTCTAAATCTGTGTTAGTGAGCACTTCTCCTTTGCCGAGATAATCCATCCCACCTCACAGGTGTGGCATGTCAAGATGCTGATTAGTCAGCATGATTATTGCACAGGTGTGCCTTATGCTGGCCACTCTGAAATGTGCAGTTTTGCTTTATTGGGGGGGTCTGGGGGGGTCAGAAAACCAGTCAGTATCTAGTGGGACCACCATCTGCCTCATGGAGTGCAACATATCTCCTTTGCATAGAGTTGATCAGGTTGTTGATTGTGGCCTGTGGAATGTTGGCCCACTCCTCTTCAATGGCTGTGCGAAGTTGCTGGATATTGGCAGGAACTGGAACACGCTGTCTTATACGCCGATCCAGAGCATCCCAAACATGCTCAATGGGTGACATGTCCAGTGAGTATGCTGGCCATGCAAGGACTGGGATGTTTTCAGCTTCCAGGAATTATGTACAGATCTTTGCAACATGGGGCCTTGCATTATCACGCTGCAACATGAGGTGATGGTCATGGATGAATGGCACAACAATGGGCCTCAGATCTCAAAACGGTATCTCTGTGCATTCAAAATGCCATCAATAAAATGCACCTGTGTTCGTTGTCCATAACATACGCCTGCCCATGCCATAACCTCACTGCCACCATGGGCCACTCGATCCACAACGTTGACATCAACAAACCGCTCACCCACAAGACGCCACACACGCTGTCTGCCATCTGCCCTGAACAGTGAAAACCAAGATTCATCCGTGAAGAGAACACCTCTCCAACGTGCAAGACGCCATCGAATGTAAGCATTTGCCCACTCAAGTCGGTTATGACGATTGTTGCAGCAGCTGTCTGGGTGGCTGGTCTCAGACGATCTTGGAGGTGAACATGCTGGATGTGGAGGTCCTGGGCTGGTGTGGTTACACGTGGTCTGCGTTTGTGAGGCCGGTTGGATGTACTGCCAAATTGTCTGAAACACCTTTGGAGATGGCTTATGGTAGAGAAATAAGCATTCAATTCACAGGCAACAGCTCTGGTGGACATTCCCGCAGTCAGCATGCCAATTGCACACTCCCTCAAAACTTGCGACATCTGTCGCATTGCGCTGTGTGATAAAACTGCACATTTTAGAGTGGCCTTTTATTGTGGCCAGCATAAGGCACACCTGTGCAATAATCATGCTGTCTTGTCAGCATCTTGATATGCCACACCTGTGAGGTGGGATGGATTATCTCAGCAAAGGAGAAGTGCTCACTAACACAGATTTAGACAGATTTGTGAACAATATTTGAGAGAAATGGTCTTTTGTGTATATAAAGAAAAATGTTTTAGATCTTTGAGTTGTACTCGTGAAAAATGGGAGCAAAAACAAAAGTGTTGCATTTATATTTTTGTTCAGTGAACAAAGGAGAACGACACTTGAACAGTTTTTGGATGTCTCTGATACTCTCTGGTGGTTTCTGATGGTCTTTGATGGTTTCTGGTGGTCTCTGGTTGTGTCAGATGGTCGAGGATGGTTTCCTCCAGTTTGTTTTGTTATCCAGGCTAACGTTAGCTAATCTGCTAAATGCAGCTTTTGGACCTACTCCAGAGAGGGTCCATCTCTGGCAGGGCCTGGCGTGGCACTCAGTGCGGCTAAGAGTGACAATGGAAAAAGGGTATGAGATTACCAGAGACCATCAGAGAGTTTCATCTTACCTGGACTGTTGATGTACATGTGGATGGGTTTGTTGTTGCTTTCTGACTGTAGGAAGAGCAGCTGGGCGATAACCAGACTGGCTACAGAGTCATCAATCTGATTGAAAATAGAAATCACTCAATCACTTAACTTAATCAATCACTAAACACATGTCTTAAAAAAAAAAAGTTTACTCTTGATTACATCCAGGGAGATACTTACAGGACCCATTACACAGATGATTCTCTCTCTCAGGAGGCGAGAATAAATGTCATAAGCTCTTTCTCCTCTCCCCTGGAAAAAAACAAGTTGCCTTTAAGTTTTGACCCAGCCACTGCATTCAATTATTCATGAAACGATGTGTTAAATATTACAATCCGAAGACGACGCACAGGTCAGCAAAGACTTCAAATTTTTGAAAAGTTACTTCTGAAGACTTTGTACTGCAAAAAGTGACTACATTTAGATTGCCCTTTTTTATATGTTTAACAGTTGGCAAATAACTCCTGTGATTAATTAGCTATAAGCTGATTTTCATTGTGTTATCAAATCAAGTGAACCAATGAAAAACTGACGGGCCATTAATCAATTTACAAATTTGGTCCACTTTTTAAATAGTCTTGAAATATGCCCCGTCGCATTTGCATACATATTAACTGTATACAGCATTTACTATATACTAATCCAATAATATAGTATACTGTTTTTGTAGTTAGATTCAAACAGAAAATTAAACAATATACACACTAACTGACATCAACCAAATATATCCCTTTTTTAAATTAAAATCTCTATCAAGCTATTTTACAACCATTCTAGATTCAGGAGAGGTTGTGTTGTGGGATAAAAGTGCCCATAAAGAATCCAGCAGTTTTTATTCTGCATACTGAAAATCTGAGGAGTCAATCATTTGTTGTTTTTTCAATGTGAGGACATGATACCACTGTGGGTGGGTGCTCTCTCCTCCATTTTTTTACCCTGTCACTACCACACAGTCCTTCTTCTGTTTGTTCCAAGCAAAAAACAAAAAGTAGATCTTATCCCTTCCTGATCACCAGAGCCCAAATCCAACTCAGACCAGCCTAATGCAAAAGCCTGAGTAAACGCAGATGCATGCATAGATTTCCCATCAGTGTTCTTCAGGGCTTAATTGAACCATGTCTTTAGAGTGAGACTGCTCTTTTTTTATCTGCACAGAGAAGTCGTGTCATTGGTTATTAGTCATTAGAACTAAAAGTCACTCACTGTCTGCTCCACAACTATGGGTATAAGAGGACTCCTCCAAACAGCACTTTGGTGGATGGACCTGCTGCATTTCAGCGTCAAGCCTCCGATGTGCAATGCCCTCTGAGGACACAGACATGCAGAAAACACACAATGGTTTCTACCGTTCTGTCAACAATTATCGCAGATATTCCATGTAAGACAAAGGAATAAATAGTAACAACAGTAAAAATGTATAAACATATGGAAACAATATCCACATGAAAAAGAACACAAATAACTTAAATCACCCATTTTTGAGAACTGTGAGGAATCATGTCCTACCAAAAACAAAAAAGACCTTGACATTATAACCCATCACAACACTAATTCCATTTTTTTTTGTGAAACATTATTTTTTAAATAATTCATAATATACATAATAATATATACATAATATACATAAAATAAATATGATTTGTAAAATGTTTTAATATTCTTTCTTTTTTTTTTTTTTTAACGTCTAAACTTGCCCTGTGCCAGAAAACAGCACTGTCCTAGACAAGAATTCACAACATCAAACAATTAAAAAAATGTGTTGAAAGCCTTGGAAATCTAAAACTAACAGTATATATAAAAGAAAACAGGTATTGCAATGATCATCTTTGTTTTAAGATATATTTTCTATAAAAATGTTGGCCCTTCAGAGCAGATTTTTGTAAACTCTGTCCAATTTTTTTCTTTCTTTTCCAATTGAATTAGGCATAAAAGGGCTCCTATCTCACTAACTGTTTTCCAAAAAGGTGGAAATGTTGCTCAAGTACTGATAAGCTTCCTATTTTTTCATAAATTCATTAAATAATAATGCTACCAGGCATATCTCATCCATGACATGTCAGCTCCATAACCCTTTGAAATGAAAACTACATGTTTGAAAAACTGGTATTTTGATTAGTATTTATACATATATACATATATATATACAGTACAGACCTAAAGTTTGGACACACCTTCTCATTCAATGCGTTTTCTTTATTTTCATGACTATTTACATTGTAGATTCTCACTGAAGGCATCAAAACTATGAATGAACACATGTGGAGTTATGTACTTAACAAAAAAATAACTGAAATAACTGAAAACATGTTTTATATTCTAGTTTCTTCAAAATAGCCACCCTTTGCTCTGATTACTGCTTTGCACACTCTTGGCATTCTCTCCATGAGCTTCAAGAGGTAGTCACCTTTGCGACTCCACTTGGGGACACATTCAAAGTTTTTGCAATTTTCCGGACTGACTGACCTTCATTTCTTAAAGTAATGATGGCCACTCATTTTTCTTTAGTTAGCTGATTGGTTCTTGCCATAATATGAATTTTAACAGTTGTCCAATAGGGCTGTCGGCCGTGTATTAACCTGACTTCTGCACAACACAACTGATGGTCCCAACCCCATTGATAAAGCAAGAAATTCCACTAATTAACCCTGATAAGGCACACCTGTGAAGTGAAAACCATTTCCACTACCTCTTGTACATAACTCCACATGTGTTCATTCATAGTTTTGATGCCTTCAGTGAGAATCTACAATGTAAATAGTCATGAAAATAAAGAAAACGCATTGAATGAGAAGGTGTGTCCAAACTTTAGGCCTGTACTGTATATATACACACACACACACACACACACACATATATACACATATACATGTTTTAGATCTTTGACTTCAGCTCATGAAAAATGGGAGCAAAAACAAAAGTGTTGCGTTTATATTTTTGTTCAGTGTATATTGTTTATTACAGAGACAATTGACACTTTCCGCAGATAAGAATAAAACAATATAAACTTTTTATTTATACAGCTTATTAATGTTGTATTTAATTAAACAAAAACCATTCAACATTTCCTTCATGTTTAATATTAGAATACTAGGATGTTTTCTGTGCCTTACAGAGTTGACAAAGTCTTCAAGGAAAAAATATATGGCTGAGAGACTGGCCTATTACAAGGTTTAATAGTCAAGACTTTGATTTTCTATAATATATTTCCCAACATAACTGAAGAGTTAAAAAAAGTTTGGTCACAATTATCTAACACAGAAAAAGACTGTCTACTCTTGTTTTCATAATTTTCAGGGGTTTTATAGACAGCTTGAATTCAGCTGAAACTTAACTAAGCATGAAAATGCCTTGCCGCAAACTTTTGAGCTTTTATTTGGACACAGCAAGTCTTTTCTTGAGGTTGGGTTGGTAATAATCATTTTTAGCGATGCGTTACATCATTGTGTTACATTAGGATAAAGCAGGCCATTATCTATTCTCTCCATCCAGTCTGCATGAAACAAAGACTCATTTCTATGTTAGACAGGGATGTTCGTTCCCTAGTGACATATTATGGGATAAGAAGTTGTATGTGTAACAATTAGAAATTGGAAAGAATTTGCTTATCTTTACTGAACTTATCAGTGTTCACATTCAAACAGTAACCTTTCTGCATGTTTCCTTTGAAAGTTCCACTGGCACACTTTGACCATGACGACAGGTGACATCAGCACCAGGCTCAGCTGTATACAACGACTGTAAAAAGACATGGGCTTATGTTGGGCGGTAGAGTTGTTGTGTTTTCGGGAAGTGTTTGAAGATCATATGGTCAACCATAAAACAACCTTACACAAGCTGCTACCATCACTTAGCTAACATAACCAACACGAAAAGCAGTAATAACAACGTAACGATAACGGGAATTTAACCACCGGTTTCTTTGACACCAATGTCCGGTGCGCACCACGCTACCGGGAGGGTTCTCTGTAATTGCTGCTTATACTCACTCGTAACAGCATGTTGAGATCTTTCGGTTTTCTCTGCCCCTCTGCTTTGCTCTGCTCTGCTCTGTTTGACCCACACTTACACCGGAACTGCTTTATTCTTCTTCAGGCGCTTGGTCTCTGACCGACTTCAGTAGCGCCCTCTACAGGACAGTAACTTACAGGTATACTGTTGATTACATTTCCGTCGTGTTTCCACTGAACATTCTCCCAGGCTATATACAATTGTTCTGGATATAAATGCACGGCTTGTCACATAGGCTACCACACAAAATGGGTCCTCCCTAAAGTTGGATCTGGATCAGGGTCAGCTACCTGTGGAGAGAGTGCTTGGTGTGGAATGGTGCATTCAGTCAGATACCTTTAAGTTTAAGATTGTGACCAAGGACAGACCATCAACCAGGAGAAGAATTTTCTCAACTGTTAGCTCCATCTATGATCCTCTTGGAATCCTTGGAAGCCTTGTTGTGTTGTCTGCTAAGAAGATATTAGGGTCAATATCACTATAAAGTGCCTTTGGTGTCCTCATCAGAATCACTCAGTCATAATGAAAATGTAGCAGAATAATAAAACCCTGAGGTCTTATTATAAATGGCCAAACATTTACACACATATCAGTACAATGATAAGTCTCTTGAAATGTGTGTCCTTCATTTTATACTGTTTTTTTTTTTTAATTGGATGTACGTGATTTTGGCATGTCCCACACACTGCTACGCTAACTACAGTGTGTGTAATAAGTGGTTAAATGATACTAAATCAAAAACATTTTATATGGTTTTATTGTCGACAACAAGTTATTTGATAAAACGAGTCATTTTGATCATTTATATTCTATTTTCATGATCATATTGCACATTTTGCATGCGTCCCTAAAATTGCTGTCAACCCTGTCATTATGGGGTAACTGCCCCTTTAAGAAACTCCTCTGATGTTTTCAGTGACATTAGTGCTAGCATTTTGTCTTTCTTCAATGAAGACTGAAACAGTGGCTAGTTGCAGAGTAAGTATTTACACTAATATTTCATAATTTTCATCATACTATGTGTGTAGTTGGATGTTGTCAAGCTTAACATGTCCACTCTGTCATAGTGAAATATCAATTAATACAAAAGCCTTTCAGAAATTTCAAATATATTTGTTAAACAGTACACAGTCACCTTGCTAACCCTGTCAGCAAGCCTTTCAACAGGGTGGACATGATTCATGACAGGAAGGACATGCGCATAGTTTATGCCACATGCTGATAAATGTGTGTAATAGCTGTTGTTATATGTATATTACAACAGCTATTACAAACATTTTATAACAGTACATGCTATACATAGTAGGAGTGGACAATATGGACTTTTTTGGCGATTTTGGTAACAGCAAGTCTAGTTTGATTAGGCAAGCCTAGTTTACCTTGACCACCAATTAAAGTGTGTAAGAGGGAACATTTTGAATTGTCTTTTTCAAGGAATGAGCTCAAAAGGAGCTGAGATAGCGAGGAGATATCGCAAGCGCTGTGACGCTGACCCAGACAGAAGAAGAAAGTACCTTGAGAAAGAGAGGGACAAATGGAAGAAAGACAGAGAGACTGGAAAGAAGAAGGGTATCGATGAGCTCAGTGAGAGAGAAAAGAGGGCAAAAAGAAAGAAATGGAGAGAGGCAAAAAGCAAAGCCAGAAACAGGGCCAGTGCTTTGCTACAGTCAGAGACACCACCCAACTCCCCTACAGCTCCTGAAACTACTGAACATCGGCCTGAGCCAGGGCCCTTCAGGTTAGATCATTGGAAGTTTAGCTGATGATTTATTAGAAAGTTAAGATTTATTTGAAGGGCAATTAGCAACTGTTTATGTCCCCATAAAATTACATATTGATAACTAACTCGCTAAAATCTTACTAAAAATCCTTACAAATATTTTGTGTTTCAGGCAACGGTGTCAAGGGGAAAGAATTCGAAGGAGTTCAAAGAGGAAACTGAAAAAACATCGAAATATTGAAGACACAGCTCGCAAAAGAGAAAACTAAAACTGAGAAATATAAGAAGAGGTTCCATAGGGCCAAGAAAGAAAGTACGTCCAAATCACCACGTGCAAAAGTCAATGCTTTGTTGGGACATCAAAAAGTGAATTCACCCATCAAAAGTGCTCTTCTTTTCCATACATCCCTGATTGAAGATATTAGAAGAAAATATGAAAATGCAAAAACAAACAGAAAGAAGCAGTTTATAGCAAAAGTGGTCAGTGGAAACATATTGAAGAAGTACAAGCTCCAAAAGCATGCACAGACTGCTTTTGGCTACCCTAAGAAGAGAGCAAAGTATCCTGTGGATCTTACCTACCATGGGAGGAGGTGCGTCAGTCGAAATGTGATTAGGAAGAACGTTGCACCTTTTTTTATTCAAGATGATGTTAGTCGAATGATGACTGGCTGCAAACAAACAGTCACACGGCTGAAGAAAAAGATGTAGAAGAGGTTGCTTACTGATACAATGAAGAACTTGCATTGGAGGTTTCTCTCTGAGCACACTGGCCACATGTCATACACCTCCTTTTGCCGTCTCAGACCCTTTTGGGTGGTAATCCCCTCTTCCTCTGACCATGACACATGTCTCTGCAAAAAACATGAGAACCTGCAATTCATGGACAATGCCTTGCAGAGCCAAGGGTTGCTGTTCTCAAGAAACACTGAGGAAATGTCTGAAGCAACCATGTGCGACCCGAAAGCCAAGGTCTGTGCTTACAGTGAGTGCAGTGAATGCCTCGTAACTTGTCACCCGATGCTGAAAACTCCTGGGGAAGAGAGCATTCATTTATCTCAGTGGGTGACAGAGAAGATCACAAAGGATGAGAAAGTATCAACAATCATAATGAAAAGGGAGATAACAATGTTGGGAATTATATTACTAGGCCTCATCAAGGGAAACCAAAATGATGAAAATCCACACTTATAGGTTTTGTACGGCGGCACCATAAATGTAGGGAATCTACAATTTAAGTACCAAATTGGCTATCAGAAATAATGAATAATTATTAGTAATAATTATTAATTATGTTAAATAACGTGACTTAATTAACATTAAATCACCTCGTGGGGCACCATTCCCAAAAAGGGAAAAATGATAGCCAGTTAATGATATCAGTCTCATAAAGTTCACTAAACTATTAATTTGGGAATTTGATTAATAATTAAATTAATAACCATAACCAAATTAACAATAAAGCCTGAAGGATTTCTGAGTTCTTGGCGTAGCAGAGATTAACTATTCATTCACTCTTGTACAACATTAAGAAGACAGCAGGTACGATTCCAAAAATATATTTATTCAAAAAGCAAAGCAAAACAAAACCAAAACACATAAATCCTAACTAACTATATACAAGCCTGTGTGTGTGTGTATACGTGTGAAGGTGTGTGTCTGTGCGTGTGTGAGAGAGAGAGAGAAAGACAAAGGCGGGTGTGGTAATCGAAGGGCCGTTTGGCCTACAAAACAAAATGGCTGACAACAGTAAACTACAAGATGGCCGGATCAAAGCTAGCTTCAGATTGGGGGAGGTGTTTGTCTGACCGTGTGGTCAGGGCAAAGACAAAAGAAAAGAAGCGGGAAGTCTGAGCTGCCTGCTTGGGTGTAGCTCTGTTGAAAGCCTATTTGTAAGTGAGTCTATGTGAATGCGATTTGTTGCAAAGGGTCTGGATGTGAACAGCATTAGCAAACTAAACATGACTTTGCTTTGGTAAAACCAACTAATCAATAACCTAATTGCAGACAATCACAACAATAACTCAATAAACAGCATTAAATCACAAACAACAAGTTAAACAGTCTTGCTTAGCCTGTACAGCTGTGATAAAGCTATGCCCAGTTGTTACATTACCAAATCCTGAATGGAATGAGGGAAGAGTTGGTTTGGGGGATGCTGTCCTTGTTAGACGGAAGAAGAAGAAGAAGAAGCTTTATTATCACTGCAATAAATACAGTGAAATTTTGTTTGGCGCTCTCTTGTAGCAGCTACAATGTCCTTGTCATAAAATATACTGGGGGGGGCATGGTTCTTGCAGCAGTCTCTTCACAGCCATGGGGAAGAAGCTGTGTTTCAGTCTGTTGGTGTGGGCTCTCATGACTCTGAGTCTGCCAGAGTGAAGGCTGGTGAATAGAAAGTGTCCTGGGTGGTCTGGGTCATCCCGAATCTTTGTGGCCCGTCGGAGGAGACGGCTGGAATAGATCTCCTCTAGGCGTGGAAGTGGGTAGGCAAACTGTAGGGGGTCCAGCAGGGGGCCTGTGATGTCTTTCAGGTGGCGCAACACCAGTCTTTCAAAGGATTTCATGACCACAGATGTCAGGGCGACGGGCCTGTAGTCATTCAATCCTGTGATGGAGGGCTTCTTGGGGACCGGGATGATGGTGGAGCGTTTGAAGCAGGAGGGTACTTCACACAGCTCCAGTGATCGGTTGAAGATCCGAGTGCAGCATGAATATTGCACAGGTGTGCCTTAAGCTGGCCACAATAAAAGGCCACTCTGAAATGTGCAGAAATGTGCAGTTTTGCTGTACTGGGGGGGTTTGGGGGGGTCAGAAAACCAGTCAGTATCTGGTGTGACCACCATTTGCCTCACGCAGTGCAACACATCTCCTTCGCATAGAGTTGATCAGGTTGTTGATTGTGGCCTGTGGAATGTTGGCCCACTCCTCTTCAAAGGCTGTGCGAAGTTGCTGGATATTGGCAGGAACTGGAACACGCTGTCTTATACGCCGATCCAGAGCATCCCAAACATGCTCAATGGGTGACATGTCCAGTGAGTATGCTGGCCATGCAAGAACTGGGATGTTTTCAGCTTCCAGGAATTGTGTACAGATCCTTGCAACATGGGGCTGTGCATTATCATGCTGCAACATGAAGTGATGGTCGTGGATGAATGGCACAACAATGGGCCTCAGGATCTCGTCATGGTATCTCTGTGCATTCAAAATGCCATCAATAAGATGCACCTGTATTCGGTGTCCATAACATACGGCTGCCCATACCATAACCCCACCGCCACCATGGGCCACTCGATCCACAACGTTGACATCAGCAAACCGCTCACCCACACGGCGATTCACGGGAAACAGCTCTGGTGGACATTCCTGCAGTCAGCATGCCAATTGCACACTCCCTCAAAACTTGCGACATCTGTGGCATTGTGCTGTGTGATAAACTGAACATTTTAAAGTGGCTTTTTATTGTGGCCAGCCTAACGCACACCTGTGCAATAATCATGCTGTCTAATCAGCACCTTGATATGCCACACCTGTGAGGTGGGATGGATTATCTCGGCAAAGGAGAAGTGCTCACTGACACAATTTGTGAACAATATTTGAGAGAAATGGTCTTTTGTGTATATAAAAAAGCAGTTTTAGATCTTTGAGTTTAGCTCATGAAAAATGGGAGCAAAAACAAAAGTGTTGCGTTTATATTTTTGTTCAGTGTATTTTCCTAATTCTTTTTTTTTGTTTTGTTTTTTGACCACATTTTCTTTCCTAAATAAATACCAAGGTATTTTAAGCTGTCTCTTTTCCAGACCAGGTTTTGAGGGAGAATAGGAAGGCCTTCACACCACTCCCCCACAGCAAGGGCTTCGCTTTTTTTCCAGTTTACTTTTGAGGCAGATAAAACATATTTTTTCAGTTGCACTAGCTAATGTGTTGACATCTTCTTGATTTTTAATTAAAACAGCAACATCATCAGCATAAGCAGCTAAAACCACATAAAACCTGGTAAAAACAGACCGTGAAGGAGGGATTCGAGGGAGAGTGCATAGAGCATCCCAGACAATGCACATCCCTGCCGAACGCCCCTATGCACCCTAAAAGGAGCCATTTTTGTCTCTGAAGAACTTTAAAATGTGCTGGCTTTATATAGACACGAATCGCGGCAACAAAAATTGTGTCTTTTAATAAAAAGTACGACCTTCCTTCTGGTACCAAAATGACCCAATACTCTTATAATTTCTTATGTATTTTTATGGAACCAATCAATTTTCAGTTTTTCATGGCCTTTTTAGGATTTGTTTAGTAATTTGGCTGTGACTGTACTAAAAGAAATTGCACATGAAGACCTAAGAGTGATTCTCAAGGCAATATTTCTATATGGGGTGAAAACGAAAACGAAAACGTTTGTCCACCACTGTATGGGATGCGAGGAGAGAAGAAACGAGGAAATCTGTCTTTACCAAAATGAAACGTCTTTTCTGCTAAAGCGTCAAGTGAAGCGACGTCCGTTTCTAATGACGGTGGCAGCTGATTACAGCTGGATCAGCTGTCAGGAGGCAATAGGCTTGTTCAAGATGAGCCAGGCCTGCACAGATTCGATCACCGGCAATCGGCGCACAGTGCATGCCAGTTAGTTTTGTGTCCGACTTCATCCCGACTTGCTCTAAAGTGGACGGCGATAAAATCGTGAGAGCGAGGCGGCCGTTGTTTTTAGAGCAAGGCGCTGCAGTTGCTCTCCACCGACTGCAGCGCCTGGCTCTCACGTGATCTAACAGCTGATTGGTTTTGATGTCAACTCAACAATATGATGTTAATTTTTAATGATGTTAATTGATGTTTATTTTTCTGGTGCGGCAGACACCAGAGTGTAAACACTGAATTTCCCCTTGTGGGATTAATAAAGTATATATAAAAAAATATATATATTTTTTATTGAATTGCAGATATTTAAATTTTATTTGTCTGATCTGAAGGTTTATTCTCTTAACAGAATACATGTTGTGCGACTGATGGAAAATGAAAACAAACTTATATATAAGTCTGACAGTATTTTAATAAATTGACATCATATCGGACAGGGTGTAAGTGTTTCTGTGACTTCTTGTACAGACTGAAGGCTGCTGGAAACTGTCAGGAAACTGATCGCAGCTATTTGTCACCACCTCCTGCTGTAGCCGCCTGTTCTCGTCTACTTTCAAGGCGAGGCGCAGTTCATCTTGAATGAGCTTTTTGTTAGGTTCGTTCGAGATGCGCCAGGCCTTTGCAGATTGGATCACCGGCAATCGGCACACAATGCATGCCATTTAGTTTTGTGTTCAACTTCATCCCGACTTGCTCTGACGTACAGTGGTGGAAAAAAGTTTTCGCCATGCATTTGTGAAATATTGCATTAATAATCACTCTTAGGTCTTCATGTGCAATTTCTTTTAGTACAGTCACAGCCAAATTACTAAACAAATCCTAAAAAAGCCATGAAAAACTTAAAATTGATTGGTTCCACAAAAATACATAAGAAATTTTGAGTATTGGGTCATTTTGGTGCCAGTGATCCACTAATGGAGGTCATGCTTTTTATTAAAAGACACTATTTTTGTTGCCGTGCTTCGTGTCTATATAAAGCCAGCACATTTGAAAGTTCTTCAGAGACAAAAATGGCTAAAACAAGGAACCTAACGCAAGAAACACGCCTGAAGATACAGATTCTCAGCCAGGAAGGGTACAGCTGCCGCCAGATAGCCAGAAAGTGCAGATGCAGTCCTTCAGCAGTTGGATACACTCTGCAGAAATACAGACGAACCAACAGCTTGGAAGACAAACCAAGATCTGGGTGTCCAAGGGTTTCTTCAGCAAGAAATGACCGCATCCTGATCCAGATGTGCAGGGAAAACCGTCGAATGACATCACAGGAGCTTCAGCAGCAGTGGTCAAACCAAAGTGGTGTCCAGTGTTCCACCCGCACTGTACATGGCCGACTTTTAGATCATGGCTTAAGCCAGGAATTGGAAGAAGATTCTGTGGTCAGATGAGTCCAGTTTCCAGCTTTATCTTCCTCCTGCTAATGTGAGGGTGCGCAGAGGGCCAGGCGAAGCATTATCTCCAGCATGTACAGTACCCACTGTCAAGCATGGTGAAAGCAGTATCATGGTTTGGGGATGCATGAGTGCTGCTGGTGTTGGTCATCTCACTGTCTGTGATGGCACACTAAACTCTACCAAGTATTGTGCCATTCTCGAAACCCACATGCTCCCTTCTGCACGTGCACTGTTCCGTCGAGGTCAAAACTGCATGTTTCAACAAGATAATGCCCCTTGCCACACATCCAGGGCCAGTAGAACTTGGCTGCAGGAGCACAGTATCCAGGTCTTAGAGTGGCCAGCTCAATCCCCGGACATGAGCCCCATTGAAAATCTGTGGTGGATTATCAAAAGGTCTGTTCCAAAGCGTAAACCAAAGAATTTAGAAGAATTAAAAGCAGTAGTTCAAGAAGAATGGGACAAGATTACCCCTCAACAGTGTGGGGAACATGCCAGCCAGGATTAGAGCTCGACTGCGTGCTAATGGCAGGAGTGCTAAATATTCATTTGATGGCTTATTTATTTTTTGTTCAGTTTTGACACATTCTCTGTTATTTGTTGACTTTGATACCGACAATGTTGAGAACTGACATATTGAAACTGTCAAGAATTTAGTTTTGTTAATTTTTCTTGTAAACAACAAACAACAACAAAAAAATATCATTTGTATTTGTTTGTGAATGTCTAATGCAGCCACACCTTTTGAAACACAAAAAAGATTTTTCCACAAATATTTCATGATAATATTTGAGATTGTGTAAAATTTTAAGGGTGTCCGAAAACTCTTTTCCACCACTGTATTACAAAAGTGGACAATGATAAAATCGCAAGAAAAAGGCAGTTTTTAGATTCGTCACCCTCATATGCCTTAGCAGTTAGCAGCCTCAGAGTCAGCAGCCACCCCAACCACCAGTGTCTGGACTCCATGGGGGGATTTATCCTGCTGCCGCTCAGATGTCCCTTGATCGCCAAATATTGCCCTCTGGAGTCCAAGCACCAAGACTTCTGTTAAATCTTAATCAGCACAAATAATCTGTTAATTTGTACACTCATATTCTGTGTTAAATATTACTTTTATTTCACTCTCCTGTCTCTCCTGATTGAAATGGTGTTCGCTGCACAAGCACTTTTTGTGGAAAAGAAGAACAACAACAACAACAAGGAAGAGAAAAAAGCAAAAGTTTGAACCTGGGAGTGGATGAGATTTTAAAAGAAGACAGAAAAACAGTTTAGTCTAGAAATAGCTGGCAGTTTGTTATAAGCCCCAAATAAAGACATACACTCACCACACTGTATACTTGACATCATTTTGTATTTGAATTTAGCAATGTTTCTTAAACTTATCATGTGATCAGCTGAATATTTAGCTCAGGACTTTAGAGAGAGGAACAGTCTGGTTGTAGAATAGCTGTATTGAGATTTATTTTGTTTGTTGTTTTCCTTTGGGCAACTCATTTCCTATAAACTATATTTCTGCAGACTAAAGGAAACATATCAAAAGCACAATTTACTGTTTATGCAGTAACTGTACAATAACAATTAAACATTACCTTATTAGTCATAGTCACAACATAGCCTGATCCAACACATACTGTATATCTGATGTTACTGATAAGGATTTTACATAGAAAAGATAAAACGAGCTCATACAACATGATGCACTGATGGCCATAACAGGATATGAAATAGCTCAAATCAGCTCCTCCTCATCCAACAGCATGTTTATTTAGAGGGTTTTGACCGGAAGATGTGTTTTATTCCAGCCTAGTACTGGAGGATGAATATTAGTGCCCACTTGGTCCCTTTCGCTGTGACTTGGACTCAGTTATGTCGAACAACAGCGCTGTCAACAGCAGTTTAGTCATCGCCCAGAAAGCAGTGAAACAGCTTCGTCTCGAGGCCAGTGTCCATCGGATTAAGGTAAACCCGCGACTCAACACTTCCATTGTCTAACCATCAAAGTTGTCTTGTGCTTGACTCGCGTTCTGAAACGCATCGTGAGTTTTATGTGCCGCATACTATCCACCGCTGTCAGTGACCACACATTTATATTTAGTGGTTAATATAAACTAGCAAACTCTTGTCATTGACCATAATAACTTTACTTTTATATTCAGGTCGATGTTAGAATTTATGTAAAAACCAGAGTGTAACTTCCTGGTGTGCAGTATTGCTAGTGCAGTGAACAGACTTGTCTGTGCAAATGCAGCACAGTGATAGCTTTGTTGATTGTGCTGCTATGTGACTGGTGAGACTGTTGTGTGGCTTCTTATTTCAGAACAGTAGTCAGACTACCTTCAAGTGTGTACCTACCCAGCCGGCAGTAAGCAGAATAAATACAGCACAGATGAAATTCACTCTGTCTACAAAGTCTTGTTAGTAGTTTGGTCCAAATAGTCATGTATTTACACCGCCATCAAACTTCAGACTTGAATTTGTGATATTCTCAAGACTTAATATACAATAAAGGTTCAATTGATTACTGTGGTGTTATGCTACGGCTGGCATGGACATGGCGGGCCCCTTGGCCCATGGTCCATACTCAGGCCCTCTCTGTTTTATGGACATAGCTGGTGTTAGTGCTCATTTCTACAAATACATGTAAAGACACTTGGAAGAAGAGTGATCACAAACTCCATTCTTTGTTAACCAAATGATGTGATGTGTGCAATACAGGTCTCTCAGGCTGCTGCAGAACTGAAGACCTTCTGTTTACAAAATGCTCACAAAGACCCTCTTCTCACTGGGGTGCCCTCCAGTGATAACCCATTCAGGCCACCCAAATCATGTGTCCTCCTTTGATCCTCTAACATGTGAGTGTGGCTCTCTTCGCTTTGCTTGAATTGATCAGTTATTTTTAGAATCTTAATTTTTTCTTCTCTGCCCCTCTAATACTTATATTTTATCTTGTCCAATTGCTTAACAATGTCCCTGCTGTCTTTTAGAGCACAAGACACATTCCTTAAAGCTACATGTTTTTTTTTGTCGTTTTAGGGCTGTGAGGAGGTACAAAACACTCAAACAGATGTCTGGTCATTTTGCAATGTGGATTTCTGTCATGTGCTCCACTGCCTCTGAAGATAAGCCAAGACAAGAACACTTACTCACATGCACACACACACACACACACACACACACACACACACGCACACACACACACACACACACACACACACAGATAGATAGAGATAGAGATAGAGAGAGAGAGATACTTATTAAAACAAAAGGAAACCTTTGGAAGGGAACAGAGGAAGTATGGAAACCTGATAAGCTGATGTAAGTTGATGAATTGCCAATCTTGTTGCTTGTGTGAACACATGGCCTAGTTCGAAATCTCATGTTATGTGCACTGTTATTATTCACCATTAAAAACTATCATGTGGTTGCTTTTGTCATCGGTCTGTGAAATTGTACCTGGCATGAATTTTGCATCTTAGTTTTAACAATATTAACTAGACGAACGTCACTGAAAAAAAAAAAAATTTCTCAGCAAATTCTAATTATTTTTATTGGTAAAATAGGAACACATATGATGTCACATAAACATAGCAGCATACGTTAGACTTTGCATGACCTGTATTTGAAAAAAGTTGACCGTGCTTAGTATTATTGACAAAATCTTCAGGGTGTCCTTGTTCTGTAAGTGGAATAGTGTGTGAATAAGTACGCAATTACTGTAGATATGGAAATGTGTTGTCTTACAATCACAAGCTTAAAAGTGGACAGTAAGGCCTCGAAATAAATAAAATATTTTCTCATATCAGAAACTCTAGATTCCTGTTATATTTAAATGTACGCAATGCAATATAAATAATCCAGCAAATGTTTTACAATTAATAATGTTGTGTTATCAGCCTCCCAACCATTGACCCTCATGTCTTATGATTACACATAGCTTCATGTGTAATCAGTGATGTGCTACATCAGCAGCATCACATCACATCACATCATTTTCAATCAGTCTATCTATCTATCTATCTATCTATCTATCTATCTATCTATCTATCTACAAAAAAAGTCTAAGACTTCAGGCCAAGATACTTTGAAGGTAACACAGTTTTTTTCATTACAAATGATAATATCAGCCTAACCAGCTCAACAATTTAAGTGACAAAGTGAAAAGTTCAATCTGTGAAAAATTCACATGAATTTCAGAATATCTTAGTATTTTGTAGTAAATCTACAGCATGCACTGG
Organism: Cephalopholis sonnerati; assembly: GCA_019142605.1. Lineage (NCBI taxonomy): Eukaryota > Metazoa > Chordata > Actinopteri > Perciformes > Serranidae > Cephalopholis > Cephalopholis sonnerati. The sequence continues at coordinate 932,232 of JAGQAX010000016.1, forward strand.
AGCTGACAGGGACTTCACAAGTTTGTGCAAAACTTGAGGATGGCCCATGTTATCTTAGCATGATTGGACAATGTTCCAAAGCCATTCTAGTGATGTCACAGAAAGCTTGACTTTCTCATTCTTTAGTTGTTCAAGTGTTTTATGGGGTTGAGATCAGGTGACTTGTTGGTCAGTGGTACAAATTTGCTTGAATTTGATTAACCTATGGTTCAGGATCCCTAATATTTTTTCATTTTACATGTCTAACTTTTGTTTCTACATTTTTCTGAATCCTCAAATTGTGTGATTTTCTGATTATTTCCATGTTTACGCGAACATATCAAAGATTATGTAAAAAAGTTGAATGTAAGTGAATAAAAATGTTTGAGAGCTCCTGGATTTAATAAAGTCATGCTGAACGCCACATGCCACTCTGTTTACACAATGCCCACTTTAAGGCGCACGGAGGCGCTGTTGGAGGGACTCGTGACGTTTTGCCCAGGCTGCCTCCAGTAGAGAGCAGTGCGTGGTTGGATGTGAGCGCCACCGACCTGACTCTACTTCCAGATCGAAGATGGCGGTCTCGGTGTTCCCCGGCGTGCGCCTCCTCTCCATCGGAGACGCGAACGGAGACATACAGCGACATTCAGAGCAGCAGCCCCTACGGCTAGAAGTCAAAACCACGCAAGATGCTGCCCTCATCAATCTCTCCAATGGTGAGTCGACCTTCTGCAGCTGCTTCTCGGATGTTCGGCCTATCTTATCAGCCAGTGCTAACGCTATGCAGTGCTAATGCTTATACAGCTAATCTTGCCATTAGTAGCCTCCAAGAAGCTAACTCATCTTGGAAGCCCACGTCGCCTTCCCCAGCTTATCACGAGGTAACCGTTAAACTCCAATATGTTCGTCGTGTTACGGGGGCTCCCACACGAGTTCACCGCGTTGGGGAGCTCAATAAAGACATAACGCCACATATACATCGTAGCTGACATCGTCCTATCAGCAAGCAGGGCAGCTAAGTTGTGTGTAGTTTAATGCTAACTGTTAAACAATGCCACTAGCTCTGGTTCAGTAGTGATGAGATATGGTAGCCTACATCCAAACCGCTCGTATCCAACATCTTTTGCCCTTGATGTTTTACTACGTTAATTTTGTCACAGCTATATTAATAATTTAAAATATTCTGGGCTTTCTAAGAGAGACAGGCAATGTTATGTTATGTCGCAATTTTAGCTTGTGAATTAGCTAACTTTGGACAGAGGGCATCACCCCTGACCTGCGCCGTGGTCGGAGGGGCTACAGCTGCTACAGCGTTAGAGCTTCATTTAACTGGTCGCCCGTTCTGTAATAGAGCGGTAAACAAACAAACGTATGAAGTCCTTACTTTATGACTAAGCGGTCTTTGCATTTTGGGTGGCATAGTGAAACTGGGCCTTCATTACTTATGCATTCATCTTTGTTCCATTGGAACAATAGCCTGGTGCTTCCCTCCTGTGTGGAGCAGCCCCAGAGACGCTCCACTCCTCCGCTGCTTTTCTTATTCAATGGGATGTCCCGCTGTAAAGAAACAGCCGCGCGGCGCAGTCCTCTTCTGCTCTTACGGGCGCACCGACAATTATTGTATATTCAGTTTGTGTGGTACTGCGAGGGTCGGTCCCCACACGTCTCTTTTAGCACATGTTCAAATATGGAGTTTTACTGACCCCTGTGAGAATTTACGCCCTAAAAAAAAATCAAAGTAATGTGGTAAAGAATGCAGTTTTTAAAGTAGCCACTGAGAGTATCTGCCATGCTTTTTTTTCTTACAGGAAATGCATCACAAATGTTCTAACAGACTTGAAACCACATAAAAAAAAATGCATGTTCATAAATTTGACAAGGCTGTCTGAAAATGAGATAAGCTCAACGCACCAATACAGACTATCTGTACAGGGTACCGTTCAAATGTTTTCAATACTGGTTCCGGAATGATACTTTTTTTGATACCAATTTTATGAAATACATTTTAACAAGATAACTTTACACATTACAGAAAAAACTTTTCCTGCTCCTTTACATTTTTACATAATTTCAATAAATAATACTTTAAATAAGCAGAAATTGAACTGGTTGCCTTCAGATAACCTTAACTGCCCTGTCTCCTGAGCCACTGCAGCGCCAACAAAAGCAAAAAATTGTAACCAATACAGTGAATCAGTGCAAATAGTTTTCAGTCCTAAATAAACAGTTGCAAGTCAGTACATATGGCTTACTGCTGTATACTTAAGACCTTTACATCGCTCAGCAGTTCTTAAAAAAAACAACATGTCTGCTTTTTCACAAATCAGTAAAGCCTGCTCCTGGTCGATAGTGCCCCCAGCAGTAGAAGATGTACACTCTGAGGATGTATGAATGGGTAAGGGTGAGACTTGCACCGATTACAATTTTTTGGGCCGATCCCGATTTCCGATTTGCAGAGTGTTTGGATGGCTGATACCGATTTTGGTCGATTCTGATTTCATTTTTTTCAAACCATTTTACAGCACATAAGATTTAAAAAAAATTCCACACGGCCGACATTGTGTAGGTCGCCTGTGAAAGCTCTTAGCGCTGAGGACGCGCCCGCTGGTAAACGCGCAGACACGCGCATCTTCAACACACGGACACGCGCCTCATCAGTTTCAAGCAGCACAGTGCAGCAGTGAGAGCTCTGCAGTTAAGTTTAACACGAACAATTAACAACTTCCTCCTCCTCTCTTTGATGTGTGTGCGTGAATGATTAAGGTGAGAAGCCGCCCATGTTTCACTTACATATATTTATCACAATATCATCCACTGTGCTCCTAACAGCGGAATCTCGCGATGTCTCAACCCAAGCATGAAGTAGAACTTAAAACCATTCCTGTAAATGAGCAATATTTCTCAATTTATCCGTTCTCTGCACACCGTTTCCTCATTCAAAGATAAGTCTCACATTAATATATCATCACGTTATAAGGTGAAACGTTTCACCGTGTAACATGATAAATAGTATATTGTTATGTAATTATATGAAGCGTCCATCGCGCAAAATAATATAACTTGAGTTTATGAAGAGTTAAGACAGAGCCCTCTCCTCTCCTCTTATGTGCTTTACTCACAAGTGTGTGAATTGACCTGGATATGAAGCGTCCGTAGCGCCAAATAATGTAAAGGTAGTTTCTAAAGAGCTAAGACGAAAAGAAAAAACACTCAGCAGCGACAGTCATATTTCAGCAGCTGCTAGTTGCATATAGGGGAAACACTGTGCATATTTGTAAGAATTGAGTGTAAAGCTATTTTTACTTTTGTTTATTTCAGAACCACACACATACACACTTGTTGTGAACCTTCTGCATTGAAAATTAAAGTATCCTCTCGAACCTGATTATCTGGCCGGAATCATATACTCCATAGTTGTCCTACCCAAAGGACCCTGAGGTCCCCTTCCTCACATCATCCAAGGAGTGAGTTGCACATATGCGTGTGTGTGCGCTGCTGGTGTTACACGATGTCAGTCATGCGGCGCGACGGGAATTTGACCGGTGTTTTAAATCGGCATATTTTAGACTGACCGACCAGTCGCAGGTCATGGCCAATCATGTGAGAATCGGCCGAATTCCGAGCACTGCTGATTAATCAGTGTAAGTTAAATTTTTTCCGTACACTATCAAGTGCGTCGTCAGATTTGTCATGGTGCTGGTCTTGGTAGCAATTACCTTGTTGCAATTATTGTATTGAGGGCTGTTGGCATCGAGCTTGGTAAAACATAGCCACACTTAAGATGTTTTTGACATCTTTTTCTCCAATGGGGGATGGTGCACATACAGTGTAGTCATGTGACAGCCTCTCAAGACAACACATACAGATGGTGAGCCCATGGCATTAACTACTGTTTTCTCTGGATGCCTTGACTCAGGCAATCACCAGCACTTGTAGATCTTGGCACATCGTGCATGCTGCATGCTTATTGGCTCACTGACATTGAGACTAACCCCTTAGGTATCGAAATTCTGTAATGAACGAAAGCATTTTCTGATGGTATTGAGGCGATTTTGCCGGTGCCTAAAAAGTATCGAACTTCAATACCCAGCCCTAACTGTCTGCCTTAGTGAACATGTTTTTTTTTTATGCAGGAATGAAATATGTTGATCAATGTAAAACTATCTTAATTAACATCATTCAGTGAGAATAATGCCATATTAAAATCCCATATGTACTAAATCTAAGGTAATTAATATCCAGCCACCCAGTCTTGTATTCTATTAGCTCAGCTGAAACAGAGACTCATATCTTAAAAAAAAACCAAAACATCTGGTTTAGAATGTCACAAAGTACATCACACAACTTTTTAAAGGGGAACAGATTTGAAACATCAATGTGTAATATAGGCAAGGAAGAAAATTATGTGGAATTCAAAGAACACTGATGTTTCATCAATTTTGATAATTTTTTAGAACTTGTCTATTGGTGAGACAGACAATATTATACTTATGCACTTTCAAAGACAAAGAAATCTTACTAGCTTTTAATGTTTTATGACAGCAAAAAGTTTAGTTTTGGTGAGTCTTTTCAAATGATTGTCATTTGAAACAAGTATTTTGGGCAGAAGGTTACCCAAGGTCAGGAGGTAGGACAAAAAGCTGTTGGCTCAAGTATGTCTAAGTGGCTCTTGTTTTTAGTGCAAAGGCAAACTCACATTTTGAGAGAGGACTGGGAGAGTCTGAATGTTGAATGAACGTGATGTTAATTGGCGCAGGCACTTTTTTTGGGTTAACCATAAAATATAAAGTTAAGAGACTATTATTTATCAAGAGGGAGATTATTTTACAGCAGTACAAAGTAGGAAAGGGTGCTCCATTGTAGGACAGCAGAGAAGATCATCTGGGTCTCCCTCTTGCTTCCTTCGCTGCCTTTTTCCAAAGACACTGTGCACACAGAGCTTCTACTGTCACCATCAGGCATAAAGCAGGATTTATACTCGTGCGGCTGCCCCTACGCTGTTGTGAGAATTTATACTTGTGCTGTGGTGTGTCTATGTCACTCTGCAGTTACACCTCCAAAACATTAGTTGGCGGCAGAGGTTTCTGTGAAGTACTGTAAAGTTTAGCCGATTCAAACACACCCAAAACACACATTAAACATGGCTTAATCAGGACAGTTTAAAAAACAAGTACAAAAATTGGCTTCACTATAACTCGTGGCATTCACAGACACATCAGCTGGGTCCTACCTGCATCTGAAGCAAGTCGGGTCTAGACCGGGGTAGAGTTTGGCCAGCTTAGTTACAGATAATTGTAACCTGTGCAGAACCTTAAACTGCAGCAACCCATGCTTAATACATATTGATGATGAGTGTACCAATGTAATTGCTGCCTGCCAGTTTTTATCTGACATGGTAGTTCTTACTTCTTCCTCCCACTGCATCGCTAAATGGTTAAGTGATATGGATGCAACTCTCTGGATATCTTCAAATTGCACATTTCGGTGCAGGAGAATAGCCACCCTCCCTACTTTTGTTATTAAAGTCAGAGTGGAAAACTTGCTTGAATCCTCCTCTGCAAAGTTTTGCTTGGTCCTTATTTAACAGATTAGTTTCCTGTAAATACATATTTCCGTTTTTAATTTGTTTAATTGAGAAAATACCTTGCTTCGCTTAGCCGGTTGATTCAATCTCCTGACATTCCTCACCAATATGGTGTCGGCCCTGCCTGCACCTTTATCCAACAACGCCACCAAGTTGACCTCTTACATGATGCCACTGCCTCATCTCTGTGTCTTGGTGGTGGTTCTGAAAAGACTTCAATTGAGGTTTCTTGAGCTTGATGATAGAGTGACCTGAACACACATTCAGAAAACATTGTAACATGTAACTCTAACAATCTTAAACATTACAAACACAAATATGGCAACGCTTGTCTTTCGCATGGAGACTGCCTGCTCTTCCAGTCAACCTCTTCTCCTAAACTGCTTACCATGGGAGCTCCACATAGGAACAGATGTAGAACTCAATAAATCTCTTATCTCTTAAAACGTGTCAATTAGAGCTGAATTTGCAGGGAACACAATCCACACAGCGTCATTAATTATTTTAACTATAAAGGAGAAAAAATAAATAAAAATTATTACAGCCAAGAGAAGCAAGCCGTCTTTAGCATATTATGTAGTATGTAAAACAGAACAAAATAAATATGACCCATTCATTCTGACACATATTGCCCATAGTGTAGTATGCTCTTTTTCCAGTCCTCAGCAATAATATCAAAATATTCCAAATAGGAAGTTAAACAGTCCTAAATGCAGAGGTGGACAGAGCACACAACTTCACTACTTGAGTAAAAGTACAGATACTCCTTGTCAAATATTACTCCAATACAAGTAAAAGTAGCTTAGTCAAAATATTACTTAAGTAAAAGTACTAAAGTATTTGCTTAAAAAATTACTTAAGTAAAAGTACTTAAAAAAAAAAATCTCAGGAAATACAGGAAAGGAAAGTAGCATTACTGTCATTCAGATGTGATTCTGCTATAGAAATGTTTACAGCTCAAAAATAAACAAATAAAGGCAAGATGCCTCAGAACACAAACTCAGCTGCATTCATAAACAAATGAAATTGCTTCATATTGCCAAGAAAACAAATTTCACCCCCAACAGTATTTTTCTCACAAAAACCCAAATTTCCTTTTCTTGTAGCTACATTTGAACACATCATGCAAAAACTCAAAATCTTACCAAGAGTATTTGTCTTATTTCTAGTCAAAATGTCTCATTCCTAGTCAAAACAAATCTCAATACACTTAAAATAAGACACATCACCTAAAAAGTAACTTGTTTTTAGTCAATTTTCACTTGTTTCAAGCTAATTTTCATTTGTTTTAAGCAAATTTTCACTTGAAACAAGTGAAAAAATCTGCTAGTGGAGCAAATTTTTTTTTTTTTGCTTGTAACAAGAAAAAAAAAAACTTGCTCCACTGGCAAATATTTCTACTAACAGGTTTGAGGAAGTTGTCCCAGCCTCACTTTCTTTTGCAGGCAGCTGCAGTCAGTTCAGAATATTTTTGCTTTCTCTACATAAAAAAGATAAAAAAAATATCTTCAGTAAAATAGGCCCTACAATAACTTATATACAGATAAATAACTTATTGGCTAGTTTATTTTACTTATGTCATGCATCATTGCGAAAAATGAGCCGGATAACCCACATCAAAGACAGCCCCCACCTCACTAATGCGCGCGCACACACACACACACACACACACACACACACACATGCACATACACATATACCTATAATGCTACAAGCACAGACAATAACGTTTAAAATGTTCATCTGCAATTAAACAAACATTAAGCTGGCTAGTAGCTAAGTTACATAGCGTGACGTGCTTTTTCAGGTTGGAAGACGAGATTTTGTAGGCCGTGATATAATTTGTTCGCGGTAAATACAGCAAACACTTGATCCAATACGAATCATTCTTCGTATCAAAAACCTCGAACATGTGCTTGAGATACGGCCACGGATACTCTTGGCCAGGGGGAGTTATCGCTGCTGAAACCATCGACACCGCTATCGCATGATGTGGATGTGAACTGCCAAAGCTATGTTTCATTTTAAGCATGACGTTGTACAGGTACGGCAATGCGGCTAAGACAAACCATACGCAACTCAGCAGAATCAGTTTATTTTCTTTGGTAACAGAATTTAGCAAAAAAAAAAAAAAAAATCATCAGCTGACGTGAGAGCAAAAGAAGCGAGTAACGAGAGCATCAATAGAAATGTAGTGGAGTAAAAAAGTAAAAAGTACAATATTTGTCCTTCAAATGTAGTGGAGTAAAAGTAAAAGTATCCCCCCCAAAACAATACTCAAGTAAAGTACAGATACTCAAAAAATGTACTTAAGTACAGTACTCAAGTAAATTTACTTCGTTACTGTCCACCACTGCCTAAATGTAAATCAGAATCAGAATCAGAATTAGAAATACTTTATTGATCCCCAAGGGGAAATTGTTGTGTTACAGGTGCTCCTTACAAGTGTAGAAAGAAAGAAGATATAGTGCCAACAAGTGTAGAAGAACATATAGTGCAAAAAGAGTAAAAATATAAGAAAATATAAGTACCATGAAATAAAAATGTCCCACATAATTGCATACCCATAATATAGTCCATTGCATAACTTGCCTCAGCTCTTTCACTCTTCTTTGTGTGTGCGTAACCAGCAAGGATATCAAGGTCTTTCCACTAGGGAATTAAACAGTCCTGAAAATGGCACAATATAATGAAATAGAAGAACCCCATACACTGGTGTACCCATAAAGTTGTCTGTGGTGTAGCCTGCCTTAACTCTCCTCCACTAGTCTGCGCACACCCAAATGCTGCCAGCAGAGACACCAAGACTGCCTCAAGCGGGACAAAACCCCACTCCTGAACGTTTCAAAAGAAAGGTAAACTGTCCTTGATGTGTCTCACCTTCATCTCCTGGGTTAATAAAACAGGTACCTTTGTCATCAGCTACTCACCAACACACGTCCATTATGAAGCCTTTTGCATCACCTTCTTTAAAAGGAACTCCTTAGCCAGCTTCGGATCCTTGAAACTTGCCTCTTGTCCATCCGCAGTGGTTATTCTCAGTATCGCTGGGTATCTCAGGCCGCAGCGAACCCCTTCACAGCCCCAAAGCAGTCCTCTCACCCTAGTGAAAGCTGCCCGTTGTTTACTCACAGTCTGGGTGAAATCCGGCGGGATTCGGATATGGTTGCCATCTGTGGTCGTCACTGACTTAATCTCCATGGCTGTTTTCAGAAGCGACTCTTTTTCTGAGAAATAATGGCACTTCACCATGAACGTCTGAGGTGAGAGGTTGTCTTGTGTCGGTTTACTATGGAGGGTGAGGTGCCCCTGGTCTATTGTCAGAGGCTTCTTGAGATTCAGAGCTTCTTAAAGCAGGTCAGCCACAAACTGAGATGGATGTTTCCCTTAATCACGGCTTTCCTTCACTCCCATTATGCATATATTGCAACGCCGCAATCTCGCCTCCAAATCCTCGCAGCGGTCTCTCAGTGTGGCCAGTTCTTTTTTCATGTTGCCGACATCTGCTTCCATGGAGGCAGCCAAGTCCGAGCGGCCACTGACTTCTGCCTCCAACTATGACACCTGGCTCTCGGCTGCCTCCATTTGTTTATTAACTTGTTCCACCGCACATCGTAGTTCTGTCTGGATCTGGCTAATCTGGCTTTGGAGTTCTGCCGATTGGGCTGTTGCCTTTTCTTCCATTTTTGCCATCAAATCTTGCTTTAAAGACTCGATGGCCAGCAGCACTGCATGTTGGCTATTGTCGTTTGCATCCTCCGCTGCGCTAGCGTTAGCGTTAGCGTTAACCTCGGACTCTGACTTGTTGCTTCCTTGGAGACTTTTTGGCATTTTCCTCTCAACAGTTGAAAAGTTATAAAAATGTGGAAGGTCGTAGAGAGTGGTTTAAAAAGAGTAATAATATGAAATTGGTAGTCCCGTGAGGAGCCCAGCCAAACTCTGTCTTCACATGGCGCTGCCCATACCGGAAGTCCCCATCTGTCTCATACTAAACACGTTTTCCAAACTAATACAGCATGCTAATGTTATTAGCTCTAGCCAATGGCATTTTACATTTGTAGCGGCAAGGTGAGATTCCTCTGCTCATGTGAAGCCAGGATAATTCCGGAAGTATAAATCCCTGAAGGATAAATTACACACAAGACTTAAAATGCTATTTTTGTGGAGGCTTTTTTGTCTTCACAATTTATAGTTTCTTGTCTGTGAAATAAAAGTAAATAAAAGCTTTGTTTCAACTGAGGGAAATGGTTTCAGCTTACAAAAATAGACAGGAGGTCTGTGTCGCTGCAACATGTAGTTGCATTTCTGGGGAGGTGCATGTCAGGCTATGGCAAATGGAATGGTCAGAGTAGTCATATTGAAATTTATAGTTTGTTGATGGATAAGCCTGTCATGAGTACTCGAGTAATTTGAGGAATTCGATTTGAAAAATTCATCAAAACAAATTCTTTTGCCTTGAGGCTTTGTTTTATTTTTTTTTCACTGGCGTTACAGGACCCGTTCCGCTCAGGGTCGGTGTTTCACACGGGCCAAATTCAGTGACGCACAATGCATTTTTGGAAACAAGTTGGCGCGATGGCAGAGAGTCAAGAGTAAACCACTGAAGTATGACCGTCACTGCTGATTTATTTATTTATTTTGTCTTAGCTCTTTAGATTATTTTGCGCTATGGATGCTTCATATTCATGTCAATTCACACACTTGTGAGTAAAGCATAAAAGAGGAGAGAAGAGGGCTCTGTCTTATCTTTTCGTAATTTAAATAGCCTTATGTTATTTATCTTATTTATCTTATTTACACGACGACATGTAATTTTTGTCTCTACATGGTCGCGCGTTTACAATTCTCCTCTGCTCTCAGGATCGCGCACGGCGGAGTCCGTGTAAGTTTTGGGCTGCAGGATTCCACGAGTTCTCCGTTAATGAAAGTATTATTGATTTTGACCAATTGATGGAGTAGTCTGAAAGGCGCGAGAAGGTGGTGATGAGATTACACACTTCCTTCACTGATGTTTTGGGTTCTTGAAGATAAAGTAGAATGTCATCTGCATATAGATTAAGTTTGTGTTCGGACCTCTGAAAGCAGATGCCTTTAATATTGGTATTTTGACGTACTGCTGTTGCCAACGGTTCAATAAATATCACAAACAATAAGGGCGAGAGTGGGCATCCCTGTCTGGTTCCCCTTTGCAAAGTGAAGCTTTGTGAGGTGATCCCATTAGTGGTGACTGTGGCCCTAGGTGAGTTATACAGAACTGATACCCATTGAATAAATGACTCTCCGAAGCCAAATTTGTGGAGCACAGCGAAAAGAAAGGACCAATTAACTTTGTCAAAGGCTTTTTCTGCATCAAGTGACATAACGATTGCTTCTTTGTTGTAACGTTGTGTCAAACTGATCAGATTAAGAAGTCTTCTGACGTTGTTAGTGGAGTGCCTCCCTTTAATAAATCCTGTTTGATCATTGTGAATTATTGACGGGATAATTTTCTCCAGCCTGGAGGCGAGTGCTTTAGAGATAATTTTGATGTCGGTGTTGATTAGTGACAGGGGTCGATAGCTAGAAGGATGCGTGGGATCTTTGTCTGGCTTCAATAATAACTTTATTGCGGCTGTATGCTGTGAGCACTTATATAACCATTACTTTTAATCTCTGTCACTGTCCTGAAGAAAAGTGGTGCTAACATTAACCAGAAGTGTTTAAGGAATTCCACGGGGAAACCATCAGGACCAGATGCCTTGCCTGCTTGCATGCTGTCTAATGCACATTGCAACTCATTGATAGTCAACGGAGCGTCTATGATGTCTCTATGTTCAGTCGTTAGTTCAGGTAAGTTTAGATTGTTGAGAAAATTATGAATATCTTCTTTGTTTGGGTTAACTGTCGCTGAATATAACTTATGGTAATAGCTGTAAAAGATCTCAGGTGATTGAGTGTATTTGCCAGTGGGATCCTGAATTGCTGTTATGAGGGATTTTTCTTTGTTGCGCTGGAGTTGGTTAGCAAGAAATTTGCCTGATTTGTTGTTATTTTCGAAATCGTTGTATCTTAGTTGTTGTAGTAAAAATTCGTAATTGGTCGCTTGGATTTACTGCATAATCCTGTGTAAGTTGTTTAATTTTTTCCTCCAAATCTGTCTCTGCTTGTTTTTCCTTTTTTTTCTTATATGAGGAGTACGATATTATTTTACCTCTGATTACAGCCTTCCCAGTTTCCCAAAGTAAAGAAGGCAGTGTTTCCCCTACAACGCCTGAACGCAACACAGGCTCCGCTCCAACTGGGTGTGCAGTACCGTGCTGCTGTGCGAGCGGCATGTTTCACTGTAACAGCAGCATTTTGATGGTCATTTACACGCGGTCCATGACAATAACTATGTTAGGTAACAAACTGCATTGAGTTTGGGTCGGGCTCGCTTATAATTGTCTCGGACTCGGGTCGGGTTCGGTCGGGAAAATGCGGCCCGAGCTGCGCTCTAGTGCATACCTGTGTGTGCGCACGTGTCTGTTTGTGTGTGTGTGTTGGGGGCGGAACTCCGCCGTGCACGATACAGAGAGCAGAAGGGAACTGAAAATGCGCGACCATGTAGAGACAGAAGTGACATGCTGTGGTGTAAATAAGATGTTATTTAGTTAGTTTAATAAAAGGACAAGGTATAGACCTGTTCTATAGGAAAGGTAACCTTAAATGACTTATGTTGTGATCTGGCGCTATATAGAAAATTACATTAAATTAAATTAACCTGACCTTCCAGGGGGGGCGGGGGGTGCCGTTGGGGGGGCGGGGCGCCCCCCTAATATAATGGTAGGGGAAACACTGGAAGGAGATATATCAGGAGAGTCATTATTTTTTAGAAAGTCTGCCCACTCCCTCCTTATTATTTGATAGAATTCCAGGTCTTCAAGTAGAGATATGTTTAGGCGCCAAGTCTGAGGAGGTTTACAGATGGGATCGGTTTGTAGGCTGAGGGATATTGGTGCATGGTCGCTGATAATGATTGGATGAATCCTAGTGGTAATTTTATGTGCGATAGAGTTATTTGAGAGGAAAAAGTCAATTCTTGAAAATGTTTGGTGCACCGGAGAGAAGAAAGTATAGTCCCTCTTTGTTGGATTTTTGAGTCTCCACACGTCGTCCAGTCCAAAATCTTTCATATAATCCTGTACGACTTTGACTGATTGTGATTGTTTTGCATGTATTTGACTACTAGATCGATCTAGTGAAGGATTCAAAACTATGTTGAAGTCGCCACCGATGATGGTTGTTGAGTTAGCAGATAAGTCTGCTAAGTGAGAGAAAACTGTATGAAAGAAGGCTGGGTCGTCATTGTTAGGAGCATATAGGTTGGCAATTGTATGAAGTTTATTAAAAATTGTTGCCTGCATAATAATGTATCTGCCCTCTGGGTCTGTTACTACAGAGTTTAAAGTGAACAGTACTCCCTTGTGGACTAGAATGGAGACCCCTCTCTGTCTGTTGTTATAACAAGATGAGAAGATGATATTATAATTTGGATCAGTAAGAGATTTTTCCTCTGATTGTAGTAAATGTGTCTCTTGCATAAGGAAAATATATGCCTTTAGTTTGGTCACATAGTCCAAGATTTTAATTCTTTTTGTCTGTGAGCGTATGCCATGTACATTCCAGGATACTAAATTTAGCTTAGACATGGGGAGAGAAGATGTTCTGTCGTTGAGCAAGTGTCCATGTGATATAACTTCTGTGTGTGTCTATGTGAGCTGTCTATAGCTGTCTGTAAAGTGTGTGTTGCAGTCTGTGAGCAGTGGGTGTTAGGATGGTGATGTCTGAAGTGTTGGATAGATGAGGTGTGGATGTTGGAGAGAGATACAGTACAGGCCAAAAGTTTGGACACACCTTCTCATTCAATGCGTTTTCTTAATTTTCATGACTATTTACATTGTAGATTCTCACTGAAGGCATCAAAACTATGAATGAACACATGCAGAGTTATGTACTTAACAAAAAAAGGTGAAATAACTGAAAACATGTTTTATATTCCAGTTTCTTCAAAATAGCCACCCTTTGCTCTGATTACCGCTTTGCACACTCTTGGCATTTTCTCGATGAGCTTCAAGAGGTAGTCACCTGAAATGGTTTTCAGGTTTTAAGGACAGAGGGATGTTGTATGCTGTAAAGCCCTCTGAGGCAAATTGTGATTTGTGATATTGGGCTTTATAAATAAAATTGATTGATTGATTGATTGATTGATTGATTGACTTCACAGGTGTGCCTTATCAGGGTTAATTAGTGGAATTTCTTGCTTTATCAATGAGGTTGGGACCATCAGTTGTGTTGTGCAGAAGTCAGGTTAATACACAGCCGACAGCCCTATTGGACAACTGTTAAAATTCAAATGAAGAAATGAAGGTCAGTCAGTCCGGAAAATTGCAAAAAACTTTAAATGTGTCCCCAAGTGGAGTCGCAAAAACCATCAAGCGCTACAACGAAACTGGCACACATGAGGACCGACCCAGGAAAGGAAGACCAAGAGTCACCTCTGCTTCTGAGGATAAGTTCATCCGAGTCACCAGCCTCAGAAATCGCAAGTTAACAGCAGCTCAGATCAGAGACCAGATGAATGCCACACAGAGTTCTAGCAGCAGACCCATCTCTAGAACAACTGTTAAGAGGAGACTGCGCGAATCAGGCCTTCATGGTCAAACAGCTGCTAGGAAACCACTGCTAAGGAGAGGCAACAAGCAGAAGAGATTTATTTGGGCCAAGAACCACAAGGAATGGACATTAGACCAGTGGAAATCTGTGCTTTGGTCTGATGAGTCCAAATTTGAGATCTTTGGTTCCAACCGCCGTGTCTTTGTGAGACGCAGAAAAGGTGAACGGTTGGATTCCACATGCCTGGTTCCCACTGTGAAGCATGGAGGAGGAGGTGTGATGGTGTGGGGGTGTTTTGCTGGTGACACTGTTGGGGATTTATTCAAAATTGAAGGCACACTGAACCAGCATGGCGAACACAGCATCCTGCAGCGACATGCCATCCCGTCCAGTTTGCGTTTAGTTGGACGATCATTTATTTTTCAACAGGACAATGACCGCAAACACACCTCCAGGCTGTGTAAGGGCTATTTGACCAAGAAGGAGAGTGATGGAGTGCTGCGGCAGATGACCTGGCCTCCACAGTCACCGGACCTGAACCCAATCGAGATGGTTTGGGGTGAGCTGGACCGCAGAGTGAAGGCAAAGGGGCCAGCAAGTGCTAAACACCTCTGGGAACTCCTTCAAGACTGTTGGAAAACCATTTTAGGTGACTACCTCTTGAAGCTCATCGAGAGAATGCCAAGAGTGTGCAAAGCAGTAATCAGAGCAAAGGGTGGCTATTTTGAAGAAACTAGAATATAAAACATGTTTTCAGTTATTTCACCTTTTTTTGTTAAGTACATAACTCCACATGTGTCCATTCATAGTTTTGATGCCTTCAGTGAGAATCTACCATGTAAATAGTCATGAAAATAAAGAAAACGCATTGAATGAGAAGGTGTGTCCAAACTTTAGGCCTGTACTGTATAAACAAGTCACGATCACTATAACATATAAAAGCACCACGAGGCCTGACAAGCTAGCAACAAACACATTATAAAGCATACAAGCACAACAAATAGAGGGGGTACATAGGGTGTGAGTGAGAGTGGGAGGGAGAGAGGTGAAGGGGGTTACCTTGGGATCATCAGAGAAGGGAAGAGAGAAAATTGGAGAGTGGAGTTGGGACAGTGAAACATATACACCTGTGAGATTTTTTTTTTTTTTTTTTTTAAATTGCGTTTTCAATTTTAAATTAATAAGTAATGTGATTGAATATCAAAGCCGTTTTTTTTTTTGAGTGTACTTATCCGTTGGTTTTTTTTTTTTTTTTTTTGAGAAGAGCCAGGGGGTGATGGAGGGTTCCCGGAATAGCTGAACATCCACGTATAGCTTGTCCACTACCAGAGAAGTCCGTTTGCTTTTCTGTCGGTGTTCTTTCAGGATGGGATAAAGCACTTTGCGCCTCTCGTTAATTTCCCTGGTGAACTGGTCGTTCATCCCGAACGAGGTGCCTTTCAGCTCCCGGCCTTTGCTCTTGAATTTGGTGATGATGGGACGGTGTTGGTTTCCTCCTCGGGGTCCAAGTCGGTGAACACGGTGGAAGGTGATATTTTTGACAGTTTCCGTTGGGATTTTAAGAGCAGACACCAGGAAGTTTTTGACAGCGGACTCAGGATTATCCGGTGTTGACTCTGGGATGCCTGAAAAGATGAGGTTGTCCCGCATGCTTCTGGACTGGATGTCCAGGACGGACTCCTTAAGGGTTTTATTCTCGTTTTTGAGCATACTTACCTCCGATGTGACGGCTGTCAGCGTGGAGCGGAGTTCGGTGTTGTCTCTCTGCAGGTCGCTTATCTGCTGGTGAGTGAACTCCAGACTAGCCTTCAGGTCCTTAATCTCCTGGTGAAGCATGCCGAGGACGTCGAGCTTTTTATTATTTGATTCCAGGACGCTAATCTGGACATCGGCGGTCTCCAGGTCCCGTGTGTCTGTAGAGGAATCGGTTTTCTTTCTCTTGTTTGGGTTCTCCGTGACAGTGGCGGAGTCGGAGCTTTCCATGGCGCACCGGATGAAGTAATCGTCGATAAATGTCTCGAGGTCCTCCACTGTGAGCGATACAATGTACAGATCTAAGCAGGGTACCTAGGTTATTTACAGTTATTTTACTGTGATAAAGAAATCTGAAAAGACGGCGATTTGTTTGTCTAGTCTAGCAGCTAGGGGCTGCCATGTTGAATCTCGCAAAATCTCACTGACTCTCGCGATCTCACAGCATCATCACAGCCTCTCACCACCTAATTATCAATAGTGACAGTAAAACTGTCGGTTTTGGATAAGGTGGATTTGGTGCCAACGAGGAGAACCTCGGTTTTGCTACTGTTTAATTTAAGGAAGTTTAGGGTGAACCAGGTTTTTATTTCAGAGATGCAATCAGTGGGGGAGGTGGGCGGAAGAGTGGACGAGGGTTTAGTGGTGAGGTAGAGCTGGGTGTCATCAGCATAACAGTGGAAGTGAATGTTAAATTTGCGGAGACATTGCCGAGGGGAAGGAGGTAGATGATGAAGAGGAGGGGCCCCAGGACAGAGCCCTGGGGCACACCTGAAGTGACAGAGGAGGGGATGGATTGAAAGGACTTGAGTTGGATGAACTGAGTGTGGCCAGAGAGGTAAGATATAAACCAGTCTAATGGAGTGTGGGTGATGCCAATGGAAGATAGCCTGTTGAGGAGGATGGAGTGACAGATGGTATCAAAGGCTGCACTCAGGTCGAGGAGGATGAGGATGGTGAGGAGTCTCGAATCAGCTGCCATGAGGAGATCATTTGTGATTTTGTTGAGTGCTGTTTGGAGTGGGCTGAAACCAGACTGGAACTGTTCATACAGGTTATTGTGGTATAGGTGAGAATGGAGTTGGGAGGCAACTGTTATTTCGAGGACTTTGGAGATGAAGGGTAGATTGGAGATAGGACGGAAGTTGTTGAAGTTGGAGGAGTCAGTGCCAGGCTTTTTCAAAATTGGGGTAATGTCAGCAGTTCTGAAGGATGTAGCGACAGTTCCAGTGGTGAGAGAGGAGTGGATGATGGCAGCAATGAGGGGGACCAGAGAGGAGAGACAGGCTTTAACAAATTGTGTGGGGAGGGGGTCCAGTTGACAAGTAGATGGCTTGGATTTTTGGATGAGTTCTGTGATTTCTGAGAGAGTGGGGAGCTGGAAGGTGGCGAATGAGTGCGTGGATGGGTGAGAGTCGGATGACATCCAAAACTCTCTAGACAGTCTTTGGTGAGAGGCACATTGATATTGTCCATGTGGATACTGAAATCACCCAGCAGTATTATGTTTGATGAGAGAGAGGATAGATGGGTGAGGAAAGCAGCAAAGTCATTTAAAAAGTCACTATTCGGTTTAGGGGGGGCGGTAGACAGTAGCAATGATGGTTGGAGTGGGACCAGACAACTCGCAGACAGTAGATTCAAATGAGCTGAAGATGGGCACAGACACCAACGAGACTTTCCACTTCTCGCGGTAAATTATCACGAGACCTCCACCCCAGCCGGAGCCACGGGGTTGACAGATGTAAACAAACCCACTAGGACTGGATTCATTCAGCTGAGAGAAGTCGTTTGGCTGTTACCATGTCTCAGTTAAACAAAGAAAGTCTAGCTTATGGTCGGTGATGAGGTCCTGGATGAGATGTCCTTTACTTGTCAGTGAGCAGATGTTGAGCAGAGTGAAGTTGAGTGAAGTGTTGTCGCAGCTGGTGGTGGTGCTAGCCGACCGGGCTAGGTGGGCTAACACGCTGTGGTCGACTGCCCGGCTGGTGGAGTGTGGAGGGCGTCAAGAGCCGGACCAGATGGACTTTATTGCTGTTGAGCTGTTGTGGTGGAAATTCCGGCAGGACCCTTGGGGGATGTATCTCCGGCAGGGCTCGAAGATGATGTCTGGGTGAAGGTGGAGTGCCTCTGGCGCCGGAGCAGGTCAGTGGCCGAGTACTGAAACAAAACCCGTCACTGGTAGGTGAACAGGCAGTAGAAAGAGCCAGGCACAGACAAACAAGATGTATGTCCTACCGGCCCACATTGTGGATGAGGACTCGGGCAGCGTTGACGGTCAGAAAACGTCAGGTGAGGCTCAAGCCGGGAGAGGATAGGTGAGCTAACAGTGAGGACTCACACAGACGGTAGTGCCGGCAGATCGTGGAAGTATTCCAAATGAAGGCAATTACACGGTCTGATTAGGTCATAAAACCATAAAGTAAGTCAGGAGGCTTAAAAGTTAAAAGTTACTAGCGAGCAGTGGCAGCAAGTTGCGCCAACATTCACTCGTCGGCCATTTTTCTATACTGTTCTGGTCATGTTCTCTCTCTCTCCTTTCCCCCTGCAGCTGTCCCTCAGATCCACAGGCTACAGCTTCACTGCAGCTAGTTACTTGAGAAGTCCTCTCTATAGACCGATGTCGCACTGTAGACTAACTAAGAGACAGATTAAACAGAGTAGCAGCACTCTGTGTTGCTTTTAATAGATGAATGAATGAATGATTTTTATTTTGGTTACATACATCTGAAAAAAAAACAAAGATTATTTCACACAAATTTTCTCACAGTCAATAACCAAAAAAGGAATAGGCTTAAGCCCCAGGCTTATTTTTGCCTATCCGATATTAACTAAGGATAAATATCAACTATACCAAAGAAAGGAAATAAATAAATTAATAATGAATTACATTACACTCCAAAAGTATAATCCACAATTCTTTTACATTTTGATCATTTTACATTAAAATCCATAATTATTTTGCATTTTTGCTATTTAAAACTCAACAGAGAGCTACAGAGTTTCAAATCAGCACTAAGTCCATTCCATAAGTTCACTCCCAAAACTGAAACATGCCATGTTTCATAAATAAACAACCCTCTTAAAGTAGAAATTCCTTCTCTTAATTAAAAAAAAATGAATGCAGACAGGAAGGTTTCTGAAAAAAGTATCTCCAATGTTTTTAAATACACGGTGTCTAGAAATCATAAGGTGTAGCAAGCTATAAACAATTGAATAGTACATTCCAGATAACTTGATTTATGCATTATTCTGAGGGCTCTTTTCTGAAGTTTAATTATAGGATCTATAGCCCCTTTTCCACCAACTTTCCCAGGAACCTTTATTACCAGGAATTTATTTACCTGGGTAAAAGAATTCCTGATGTGGTTTGCGTTTCCACCGCACCTTAAAGTTCTGGAAAATTTAGTCAAATCAGGCTGATGACATGATGTGACGTTTGCCCTCTAGTGCAGCAGATTAGTGAGACAATCGTTCACTTTGGTATAAAAGCATGAAATTTGGCACAGATACTCTCTAAGGGCCACTATTTTGGAAAAAGATGTTGGCCACTCAAAAATTCAATATGGCGGCCATTTTTCAAGATGGCCACCATTGCTATTCTATGGTTATTATATAAATTATTCAAACAGTGATCCAAGCATAACATTCAATATAAATACTCTCTAAAAAGGGCATGATAATGGGAAAAGATGCTTGTCCCAAATTCAAAATGGCTGCCATTTTTAAAGATGGCCACCGTTCCTGAAGAATATTAATTATTTCAATTGTTCAAATGGTGATGCAAGCATACAATTAGGCAGAAATACTCTTCAAGGAACTCTTTTTTGGAAAACGGTATGTGCCACTTAAAAATTCAGGATGGTGACCATTTTCAAGATGGCCACCATTTCTATGAAATAGTCATAATGTCTGCTTTGTCTGCCTCCTCTCCTTTGACCTGTCCGGCTTAGTTAAACTTGCCAGGGATACAAAATCCCTGCCGGCATAGCTCTCAGGTTCATTAGAGTACAGAAGCCTGTCCACCACGGCAAGGTGCAGTCCACAGAGAGGAGGGGCCACTGTTAGAAAAAGGAAGTGGCCAGTAAAAATTCAGGATGGAAACCATTTTTCAAGATGCCTGACATTCCTGTCCTATGTTCATTGCCACTGTTTCCAACAGAAAATATGCCACAAGTACTCTGTTAAGGCCACTTTTTGGAAAAAATTGGATGCCCAATAAAAAAATTCAAGATAGAGCCTTTTTTCAAGATGGCCGTCATTTTGGTAGTATGCACACTGATACACACATACGTGTTAGCAAAAGTACTGTAACGGCCACACTTTTAGAAAAAGGCAATTGCAAAAATTCAAGATTCATTTTTCAACGTGGGTGTTGCGTTAATAATGTACTCTGTTGGTACTGAGTTAAAAGGAAGGATTGAAAAAATAAAGATAAGTTATGTACATTTTTATCAGCTCAAAGGCCTTGTGGTTAGAGTGTCCAACCTGAGATTGACAGATTGTGCCCTGCCGAGTCATACTAAACATTGTTAAAAAGTAGCCAATGCCTCCCCAATTGGCCGTCAGCAATTGTTGTTTTGGGGCAACATATCCAGGAAGGTGTACATATGCATCACGGTCCAGAATCTCTTACTTTTTATTCATATGTGCAATTGCACAGTTCTGTGCAAGTGAAACCCAATCTAAAACATGTGCATCTTCCCCGGCACTCTGATTTGCAGCCACACTTGACTAGTTTTTCACAACTTTGTGCAATTGGTGCATTTGCTGTCCAGAAGACCCCCCCATTGTTCACCAAGCTTTTTCCATCCCCAGTCTGCAGGACTCTCTGCTTCTGGTTGACACTGGGTTGCTTGACCCCTTATGCAGCCTGCCTGATATGCAGCACGTTTAGTGTGTTGAAGCAGAGCTGCTCTTGTTGGAGGGATGGCTTCATATGGCCTTTGCTTTCGGGCAAACATATCAAGTCTAGTCTCATCTACACTAACAGCTGTGCTTGATCAATCATACAGCAGCACCACAAACTTCTCAAGGATCTCCAAGTCACCATCAGTCAGAACAGGAGGGTATTGACTTAGTTTGCTGAAGATGAGAGACACCTCTGGGAAAATGTCCCAGGTTTGCCAGGCAGTCTTTTTGCCTTTGCCAATAACCTGGTATAGATCATGAACACCAATCCACCGTAGGCTCACACCATGCCCAAATGCAACCCACAGCTGCTGGAGACCAAGATTCTGGAGGAATGGGAAGGTGCTCAGTGCTATAACAAGAATATCAGTGCCATTGGCTTTGATCATTATGGATTTGCTGCCCTCCTCTGTGGCATTTTTGGCATGTACAAATATGCGGCTATCAGCTCTTGTGGAAACATTTGTCTAGACGATCGAGACAGGTTTCAGATGTACTCAAGACATTGGGCCCCGTGGTTTGATAAATTGATGTAAGGATTTAAGAGAAATGGTGGCCATCTTGAAAAATGGTTGCCATCTTGATTTTTTCAGGGACAAGCACCATTCTTCAAAAAAAAACATTCTTAAGAGAGTATTTTCACAAAATATTATGCCTACATCACAGTCTGAAAGATCAACATGATGACCATTTGACAGAAATAGCGGCCATCTTGAAAAAATGGCCGCCATTTTGAATTTTTGGGTGGCCAACGACTTTTTCCCAAAAAGTGACCCTTAGAGAGTATCTGTGCCAAATTTCATGCTTTTATACCAAAGTGAACGATTCTCTTGAAATATGCAATTAATCTGCTGCACTACTCCGCCAGCTTGTTGGCTGGTGGTAAAGTGGTAATATTAGTGCTGGTAGAGAGAGGAAGGGCTGTTTGTCTCTGCCAGCAGCTAAGTTTAAAAGTCTTTTAAGATGAGTGTCAAACTAAGTTAGTCTACATACAGACAGCTTATTAGTAACGATTCGCCGTTAGCCAAACTAGCGTGCTGTCTAAATCAGCGTGTAAGACATAACGTTAGTGATGGTGGATGAGAGACTGTGGATGGAGAATACTGAATATTGTTGTCTACATGTTCATGCTTGCTGAACACATGTATTGATAAATTATTGGCTTCTTAATCAGAGAATTAATTATTCTGGAATTATTAGGCTGATATTGTTTTAAATGCAACAGCAATAAATGTGCTGAAAATAGGCATTTGTTCAGTGAAACCACCACCTCTTAAATATGTGAATAGACCATAAAACTCCTCTTTGCTGATTTAGGAGATATGTTAGTACTATGGCCTATTCAAGTGCTGGAATTTGTTATTTACGTGACACCGCCTGAGCCCAACACAGGCTCTGCTCCTATAGAGCTGTGCGAGCTGCGTGTTTGACTGTGTCTAACAGCAGCATTTTGATGGTCACTTATACACTGACATAACAATAACTATGTCAGGTAACAAACTGCGTTGGGTTCGGGTCGAGCTCGCTTATAATTGTCTCTGACTCGGGTCAGGTTCATTCTGGAAAATGCCGCCCAAGCCGCACTCCTGCGTGCTCACCTGTCTGTGTGCACGTATCTGCTTGTGTGTGAGTGTTTGTGTGTGGGGCGGAAATCCCCACAGAGAACAGAGGAGAATTGTGAACACATGTCCATGTACAGAGTGTGTGAATTGACCTGGATATGAAGCGTCCGTAGTGCAAAATAATTTAATTTTTCTAAAGTGCTAAGACAAAAAAAAAAAAAAAATCAGCAGCGGCGGTCATATTTCAGCAGCGAGCGGTGTAACTAGCAGCAGTGCACCACTGCTAGTTACATATAGGGGAAACACTGCATGCTTAATTCAGTAAGGGCAAGCCACATCGCAAGCCCTGCGATGTAAATATTGCACACGTGTGCATCGCTATGGCGATGCTTAAACAAAGTATCGTTAAGGCCTAGTTTAATTCCACTTACAGTAACGAGTGTAACTGACGTCAACGGAGCAATTTTTGAGTTTGCTTCCACCGCGTCTGCCGCATCATGTGTTTTCATTAGTATATCTTTCTGTAGGCTAATACTAATATTAATGCCATTTATTAAGTGTTCAAAAAGCTGGACAGGAACAAGTTGGTAAAAAGGGAACCATGCACATTTTTTTCTTACTGTATGTATTTTAAAAGACACTAGTATCGTATTGTAATTTTGGTATTGTAACATATTTTTGGTATCGTATTGTACTTTTGGTATCGTATCGTATTTTTGGTATCGTATCGAAGTTTTGGTATCGTATCGTTAGTATCGAGTATCGTGATACTTTTTGGCAGGTGTCGTATCGAAGTCATAATTTTGGTATTGTGACAACTCTATTCGTATGATTTGAGGGATATGACGTGTAAGTCCTGCGTGAGGGGTCTGCCTTCGACAGGAATGAATGGCGGTGTGAGCCGACGTCCTGCCAGCGCCCTCGAGTTGCGTGAAGGTGCAAGGGCCTGTTCAATGTTGCTTGCAGCTTTAATTATTATTATTAAAGTTATTATTATTTTCTATTTTTATTTTTCTCCCGGTAAAAGTGGTGCTGCAGGCCAAACCATGCAAGGGAGGGTGGTGCAATTTGAAGGGTTGGTCCTTAGTGCTTTTTATTAACAAGGCACTTGAATGTTTACATCTCCAGAGGGCCCTCATCAAATTTTAAAATGGATAAGTGAAAGTAGAATTCAAGCAGCGTTTGGCACACAGTTTTTTTGTCAGTTTTGTTATGTTTTTTTGTTTTGTTCTGTTTTCAAATTTCAGTGGCTGTACATAAGCATTTTTCATGTTGTTCTAACTTTTTCTTTCTAGGAGAGGAGGCAAGTGTGTTCAAGTGTTCGGTTTCCAGGGAGACAGAGTGCAGCCGTGTGGGGAAGCAGTCATTTATCATCACACTGGGCTGCAACAGCGTCCTGCTGCAGTTCTCCTCACCTGCAGGTACACACAAATACCCTAACACACATGGGGGAACTGCATACACATGTGCAGTACACAGGGAACTGTGTAACTGTCTGTGTACTAGGGCTGTCACTTTTTATTTGAGTTTTGGACATTCATTCGAACATGAGGTGAAAAGTTCATGTTCAAACTGTAATTACCTGTTCCAAATGTCGGCTGCAGTCTCTATAGGTGCATCAGACAATTTGATGTAGTTTGCCTTGTGATCCAACAGAGGGCGCTCTGAGAAATAACTATCATGGTGACCTACTGCCTTCCCTACTGACCAATCACTAAACGAAGCTAATGTCAATGTGTTGTTTTGCTACAAAAATGGAGGACAATAGCGAGCAAAGTCATCCTGAGCGGATAACCACAACACCAAAACATCTGAGAAGCAGCGTGTGGAAGTATTTTGGGTTCTACACCGTAGATGGCAAAGTCACGCACAAAGATAAGGCTGTAAAAAGCAGCTGTCTTACTCTTCAGCGACAACAAACCTGCAGGCTCACCTGCTAGCTTACCACCTGACTGAGGCAGCGGAGGCAGAGGCACCACAGACGAGCGGAGCAGCGCCAAGTGTACAGCCTTGTTTTACTGCGTATTATTGAGCACACTCAGGCTCAGCAGGCCCTTGTCAGAAGCTCATAAATATACCATCACCGACAAGATAGCAAGATTTACATGTAAGGATTTGCGGCCCATTGGTGCTGTCCTCCCCCTACAGCATGTCATGATATCTCAACTGAGCACTCCTGATGCATCCCATAAACCAGCCATCAAAGAAGTGAGAGGTATATGACTTTTATTTTTATTAAATATTAAGTTCATTATACCCTCTACATTGCAACAATACGTATTTTTCACGACATCTACTATCTCTAATACAATTAGAGAAGTAAATGCAGTTTTAAATTTTAAAACTGTGTGTGATATAGGGTTAAATTTATTTCATTATTTCCATAGGCCAGGTGGTGGCCAATCTGAAAATGTGCTATAGTGAAGAGAGCAGCGAGTGGATGCTTATCAATAAAGCAGCCTTTCTGGACCCCCGGTTCTCTCTCTTAGTCCACCTTTCATCCGAACAGAGACATCTCGTCAGTGATACCTTATCACATGAGATGAAGGACACTGAGACAGATATTAACTGTACACAAGAGGGAGAAAAGGCAGCTGCTGCTCTGGTGAGCCTGTTTGGGGACTTGTATAAATTGAGTGACTTTGGTAAAGGTTGTGGTGTCGATATCCTGGAGATGCAAGCCTACATGAAATGGGGGCGGGTTTTTGTTGGGGGGAGGGTTCGAATATAAACAGTAGTAATAGAAGTAGTAGTTGTTGTAGTAGTTAGGGTTGGGCTGCTGGAAAAATCTCAAAATCATTTTTTATTAAGACAAACACCAGACCGGACAGGCATACCAAATTTTACCAGGTGTTGTACTTTACAAGGGTACCAGCAGCAAACATTGGAGCTCTCTGTCAATGCTGAATCCATTTCATACAGTGGTGGAAAAAAAGTTTTCGGACACCCTTAAAATTTTACACAATCTCAAATATTATCATGAAATATTTGTGGAAAAATCTTTTTTGTGTTTCAAAAGGTGTGGCTGCATTAGACAGACACAAACAAATACAAATGATATTTTTTTTGTTTGTTTTGTTGAACTAACAAAACTAAATTCTTAACAGTTTCAATATGTCAGTTCTCAACATTGTCAGTATCAAAGTCAACAAATAACAGAACTGAACAAAAAATAAATAAACCATCACATCATCAAATGAATATTTAGTGCTCCTGCCACTAGCACGCAGTAGAGCTCTAATCCTGGCTGGCATGTTCCCCACAAGCCTTTCACACTGTTGAGGGGTAATTTTGTCCCATTCTTCTTGAATTACTGCTTTTAATTCTTCTAAATTCTTTGGTTTACGCTTTGAAACAGACCTTTTGATAATCCACCACAGATTTTCAATGGGGCTCATGTCCGGGGATTGAGCTGGCCACTCTAAGACCTGGATACTGTGCTCCTGCAGCCAAGTTCTACTGGCCCTGGATGTGTGGCAAGGGGCATTATCTTGTTGAAACATGCAGTTTTGACCTCGACGGAGCAGTGCACGTGCAGAAGGGAGCATGTGGGTTTCGAGAATGGCACAATACTTGGCAGAGTTCAATGTGCCATCACAGACAGTGAGATGACCAACACCAGCAGCACTCATGCATCCCCAAACCTAGTGCCTTCACCATGCTTGACAGTGGGTACTGTACATGCTGGAGATAATGCTTCGCCTGGCCTTCTGCGTACCCTCACATTAGCAGGAGGAAGATAAAGCTGGAAACTGGACTCATCTGACCACAGAATCTTCTTCCAATTCCTGGCTGTCCAGTTCTTGTGTGCTTGGGCCCAACGACGCCGGACTAACCTCTGTCTCTCATTGATCCGGGGCTTCTTGACTATGGAGTTAGATTAGTCTCAATATTAATAAATGCACACAGAAGGATTCACAAATACATGTTAAGATTTATATATAAATGACTCTCTCCACACAAATATTTTCAATGCACACGCATATATTTGGCATTTTATATAAATGTAAAAAAAATCCACAAATAACCAAAAAAGTTTCACAAATGTATTTCTGATGCACACACAAATATTTATTGTTTTAAATATATGCAATAAAAATCTACAAATATATGTATTTTTATATAATTTATTTATTTATATATTGTATTTAAAACGTATTTGCAATTTTCATCAAAACATATGTGGATGTTGATACATTCATATACAAATGCTTTTATTTTGTGAACCTCTGCGCATTTGTGTGTGAGTATTTTTGAGACTCCCCTGACGTGACCCGATCCACAAATGCATTTTTTCTACCAAGGGGATATAGGTAGCCAATCAGATGTCTCCTTCCTCTTCAGCCAATCACATGAGCGTCTTGCTACCACCCCCACGTGGGGTATGTTTTAACGTCGTAGTGTCAGAGGGTGGCAGTAATGCACAACTACATTGTTTGCCGACTGCCAAATTAATAAGGACGAGAAGAAGAAGAAGCAGCAGCAGAAAGCGGTCAATGCAGACATAGACATATATACATAGACGCCGCATTGACTGTGGAGGGACGTGCCTAAAGCGCCGCCATCTTGGTACAGGGCTAACAGAGGCGGAAATGCATGTACATCTATGGAGGTAAGAGGTACTCCACAATCTTAAAGTAGAATTATTCACTGAATTTTCGACCAATTTCCAAACGGTTTGATTTGTTAAAAACGTCACACATGTAGCTATGACACAGGATGCTTGGATGTTTTAAAAATGCCGGTTTTACTACCCAAATACAAATTCAACTTAATGTTTTCAGACCTAGCTTAACTGGAAAAGATGCTGGACTTTTGTGCTGCTTATGGTTGTTCAAATGAGCGGAACATATATATGCATATATATATATATATTTAAAACGCATATATGCATATATTTAAAACAATAAATATTTGTGTGTGCATCAGAAATACATTTGTGAAACTTTTTTGGTTATTTGTGGATTTTTTTTACATTTGTATAAAATGCCAAATATATGTGTGTGCATTGAAAATATTTGTGTGGAGAGAGTCATTTATATATAAATCTTAACATGTATTTGTGAATCCTTCTGTGTGCATTTATTAATATTGAGACTAATCTAACTCCATACTTGACAGCCTCGTAGGACCTTAAGCCATGATCTAAAAGTAGGCCACGTGCAGTGCGGGTGGAACACTGGACACCACTTTGGTTTGACCACTGCTGCTGAAGCTCTTGTGATGTCATTCGGCGGTTTTCCCTGCACATGCAGATCAGGACGCGGTCATTTCTTGCTGAAGAAACTCTTGGACGCCCAGATCTTGGTTTGTCTCTCAAGCTCTTGGTCCGTCTGTATTTCTGTAGAGT